>JAUBOD010001037.1:138882-162638 GCA_032353885.1 Nothura maculosa | reverse complement strand
CCATTACTGCCCATCAATAGCCTAATAATTACTGAGTGCATTTGTATGTGCTCTTAACAAATCTCCTCTCTAATGAGAGAGTTAATAATGCAGGACTCAAGCTCCAGAAATGCCTCACACTCATATATTGTGCACAGGAAGCCTGTTCAGTGGGAAGCTTGGTTTGCAACAATGTTTCTGGCGGAAACAAAACCAAACAAAGTCCACTTGAACTAGTTAATGCTCATTTTTCTCTAAGAATATGATTAGCTCTAAGTGCAAAACTAAGGAGTTTGGACAGCAAATGGCCTATCAGACACTCTTCGGATCTATTTTATGAGACGACCATCCCCAAGCCCTTAGCGGGAGCACAGGGAATGTGTCTTCCGTGTGACAAGGATCCCACACGGCCGCCCAGAGCTCACAGGCCACGGGAACAGGCCTGGGCTTAGTGGCGAGGGGGGCCCACGGGCAGGGAGCTGCCGAGAACCTCCTGCCCACAGGTCCCACCTTGGGCAAGGGCAGCATTTCCTAAGCCGTTAGGAACAAGCTGTGATCCCTGTCCCACTTGCTCCCAAAAAAACCCATAGCAGCACTGCCCCATGGCAGTGATATCGCAGCCGTTGGGTGCCAGGCTGTGTGGGCATCGCTCTGTGGGAATTCCAAGAATTGCAATTCGACCCTTTTTTCAGAGCTTAACTTAATAACTCCACAAAGGTGGCTGTGCAGCCAGAAAGAACTATTTAACAGAATATAGGAATAATTTCAGCTCAGAGTAGAGCTTCAAGTACATCCAGGATCATACTTAAAGGAGTGGTTCCCCCCTCAAATTCCTCCTAGATATATCACACAGGATTCTCTCCAAAAACCTCTGCTTGGAAATAATTCCCTTGGGATTTCCCCCTGCTTAAGTATCACAGGGCATGTATGGAGAAATTGATTCTTAAAGATGAAGAAGAAAAAAAAAAAAGCTTTTAAAAAACCCCCAAAAAACCGACTAGTGACTACTGACAACACCAAGGGACTGGAAAAAGAAAGTAAACCTGGTTGAGTTTATTCACTCTATGCCACTGCAGCAATTCAATGATTTTTCATTTCTTTATTCATATTTTAAGGACTATTTTCTATCCTTTCCAAATGGTTTCAGTAAGCTCCCAAAAACATCAGCTATTCCAACCACTTGCCTTCAAAATCGTAGCAACCAACTAGTGAAAACTGCCCCGACTGATCTGTTTTGATGCCTGCAAGATCTGCTCCTGCATTGAACTTTGGCAACGGAGCTACACTCATGCAAGTTGTCAGGGAAAAAGGGAAATGGTGGGAAAAAAAAGTCATGAATATGCATGCAACCTAACACTGAATTTTGATTTGGCTGCATTCATAACCCATTTACATTCATTTCTGTGGCTGATCAGATGCTGGAGATTTATTCATGAAAATGAACTCAGCTCTCTGTCACCAGAAGGGAATTCTGAGCAGCATTTTTAATGGCAAGGTCTGCCAGCACTGGTGAGCTACAAAAATCACCTAATCAGACAAGGAAAATGAGAAAAAAAAAGTAATATATGTAAAACTAGTATAAATTACAAATATTCACAATGAGTATGTCACATATGACCTGATAATCAGCACCAATTCACTGGGGATGGGGCGTTCAGCGGCCTGGGTACTGCCATGATCGAACTCCTGGCACTGGGAAGGGAGAATAACCCACTTGGGTTACAAAGTAGTTGGAAAAGCGACAAATGAGATGCCAGGGATGGAAGGCTCGGGATGGATACCCAGCCAGGGAATTGCACTCTCGGCTGCCTTCGTACAAAGCAAGCCGAAAAATAAACTAGCTGATCATTTTTTGTGATCATTTGCAAATTGATGACAACCTGAATAACATTCAAACCAATTCTTCTACAGTTTCAGGTTTACTATAAACCTACTGTGCAGGCCTAAGGCACAGCTTTAAGCATCATCTCTGCTGCTCTCTGATACAAAGACATCTGCAAAACGGATGGTTTTCCTGAGCTATGTAGTACATTAGAACACAGGAGGTGAAATGGCAACTTGGCTTAATTGGAAGCCATGAGGAGAGCAACATCACATCACTTCCTTGTTGGATTTTCATGTAATCTGGAGAATTATGTTACAGGAGATTTAAGTTAGAGCAGTAAAGAGCCTCAACAGCAAGACTCTCACATTTCGGACTCTCAAATTCTTAAATTTGCCCTTTACTTAAAAAAAGTCAATGATTTCACCAAGAAAGTTTGATTAGTTTCTTTTACTTTCTGTAATGAAGTGCCATCCTTTTTACACTTGAAAGGATCTTTGTAATAATGCAACATTGATCTTTTGAATACAGATGAGCTAACCTAGATAATAGGATTTGGAACCAGAGAGGGCTTGTGAGCTGAGATATCCAAGACTCCAGTGCCATCAAGAGGATTTCCAAGAAAAATCAGCTACTCACAGAGCCAACCTTTAGATTTGACACTGCAACAATAACCCCTTGTTTTCTTTCAGTTTAGACGTAACCTTTCAATGCAAAGCAAACAACTATATGGCGTAACTGAAAAGGAAATGCACACACACAAGCCAGCCATGACACAGAAGCAGCCATCAAGGGGCAATGCACAGAAAGCAGCAGCCATCGGCAGCTCCCACTGACAGCAATTTCGGGGCTTTTCTGCTCTCGCGGGGTCCAGACCCCGCCTAGTTTATGAACCGTAATCTTCTCTTCAGGAGAAAGAGAACAATTTGAGGCAAACACTAAAAGCATTTCCCCAGACAGAAAGGCAAGTAAATGATGTTATATTACTGTTTCCATAGTTTAAATAGAATTTGAGTAGAAATTACGGCAGTAATGTTGCCCAGTGAGAAAACCTAAAAGTTTACAGCTTTCCTTCACATTCCTGCGAACAAAGCAGGCCACCAATATGAAAACACGTGGACTTTTCCCTCCAACTCTACTACTAACTTCTTGCATGAAATTAGTATGAGATTATGCACAAATCTGCACCTAGGTCTCATCATCACTTTCTTAGTTTAGTTTGTTTATTCCAGTAATCATCTTGGGGCGAGAGCAGTTATTGACGTGCCAACAACAGGCTGGTATTGGCGAGGTATGTTCTGTGATCTGTAATGATTTCATTCAACTCCCTTTCAAATTCAGATTCCTATACCCTGCCTACATCAAGAAGACAGCTATGTAGAGAGGCAGTTTGATATGGATTCCCCATCATCCATGAATGAAAGGTTTAAAAAAAAAAAAAAAACATAGGACAGGCCACACAGAAAAGACAAAACACTTCCCATCTCTGCCCCCTTATAGACTATATGCTAGTCCATGCTTTGCTTAAGTAACAATAAAATAAATAAAAACTCCCAATCCTTTTCACATGCCCACTAAGAAGAAATGGAAAAAAAAAATCATAAAAAAAAAAAGTCCAAGCAGCTCCCAGGACGCCAGCAGGCTCTTGCCAGCCTGCCAAACCATTCTTAGAGAGAATCAGCAAGAGCCCAACTCCAACTGTGCCTTAGCACCATTTTCAAATACAATTCTGTTCCAAGGAGGCCCTCTTGGCTCTCCTTTGAGAAAGATAACACAGCCATTTCATCTGACCTTTTTCAAATCTTTTTATGATATAGCCCTATTAAGAGCCTTATTGGGAAAGCTTTTTGCACTGGCAGCACTGGTATTGCTCTGGATAACTTGAATTGGACTTCCCTATGCACAGCAACGAGGCTTTGCTGCCGATGCTACACACACTCCTTGTTTCACAGCTTCAGCTCTTCAGGCTTTGGGACTATTTAAACACAATTATTCCGTAGTCAGAAGATCAAGCACCTCTGTTATTCCATGATAGCGGCAGGATAACTCCTGGCTTTTCCCTTCCAAAGGCCTTCAAAGCAGGACCTATAGATTAGTAGTTTAAGAAGGCAGAAGCAGAGTCTGAGCCAAGGCTTAACTTGTAAACAGGGTCTTTGAAAGAGCAAGGGTGTGAGTTAGTCTTCGGTAAAGCAAACTTAGTGTGTTGTTTGCTTTAGGCATTTTTGTTATAAATCTAGAGAGGAGGAATGGATTTCCTGTCATCTCTGCAAACTTGCCTTTTACTGAAGCAAGCAGAATTGCCAGGATTTTATTTCAAATGCAAGCATGCGTGTCAGGGTCAAAGACATGGGATCAAAAATGTGTTTCGGGATTAGGTGCATTTCTTTGCAATTCTCAGGCAGAGAATTACCTCTTACAGCGCTAAGTGAAAATGAAACACTAAGACTCCCAAGGTAGAGACAAGCACTATGTGGGGACAACGGCTCAGTAGAAAAGCGAGAAACAAAATATACAAGTTGTCACAAACCAGCAAAAAGCCACTTCCAAAATGAAACTTGAAACGCAACATTCTCCTGTTAAGTAATTGAATACATATTAATAGAGTGGGTGGTGCCTGTGTGTGTGTGTAGATATATATATATAGGAATGAATTAAATATAGTGTTTGCGTCTTGTAGAGTGTTTTTGACTCTACATCTCAAAGGATTTCTAAAGTAACAGAAGAAATAAACAAAATAAACATCTAGTCCAACCTTCCTGCTCAAGCAGGCACACCTAGAGCACGTGGCACAGGGCAGCATCCAAGTCACCCCACCTGATGTGGCACCATGCTGTTGCTTCTCAGTAAGCCTGCAGAACAGGAACCAACAGACCCATTTCCAACACCGCTTCGCATCAGAATCATCCTACTGTATTTAATTCATGTAACCACTCTGCAAACAAAATGCACCAAAGACGTGAATGGTAGGCTTGGCAGGTAGCAGCAAGCAAAGAGCACGTTACCTGAGCGAGACTTCCAACTAAATATCATTTATTCTACAGCTGCTACATCAGAGGGGAAAGGAATGCCTTATTCACTCCATCAGCACATGTCCATCAAGCTGGCACGTGAAGATTAACCAGCTCCTTGGCTGCTCCCATCAATATAGATGCATAAAGAAATAATAAACATTATCAAGTTTTAATTACCCATCTATTTCTACCTGCAAACACTTAGTTCCCTCCCGCTCCCGTAACTGTAGCCCGCGCACACCGGGGACTAACGAACGCGTCCTCGGCTGCGGGCAGCGCGCAAACGGCTCCCGTTCTGCGGGACAACGCCGACCTCTCGTGGAGCAATCCAGCAAACGCAGCGCGAGCCGCACAGAACGCTCCCTGGAAAAGCCGCGCATCCGCACGCACCAACGGGGGGTACCGGCAGCTGCCTAGCGCGCTCCGCGTGTAGAGATGTTTGAAACGGACACCAAAACGAAGAGCACAACACCTACGCATTGCTGTGCTTTATTTCACCTTTTTTTTTTCCCTTTATCCAACCAACCCTATGTTGCCAGCACCGAGACTCAAGAAAGTTACCTTTAAGCATCAGAATCCCTGAAACACTCAGGCTCCAGACCAACACATTCATACCATAAAGCACCGACTAAAGCTCGTACTTTATAGTTAAAAAGATGTTTTGTGCACTTAAGGTCATGTGTGGAAATGTACAAACCACAAGTGCGTCAGTGGTCACCCACCTTGCACCAGCAGGGGAGCACAGGTAAAATTACAGTGTTAAATTTCACACTGCAGCAGTCACTTCACAGCCATATTTTTAAAATGGCAATTAACCACCTGACATGCATTAAAACCTTCTGATGAAACCATGACTTACAATTAAGAAGGACTTTAGAAGCAGCCATTCCAGAGGTTTTGGAGGAACAATTACGAGCCATCCAGCAAAACGTCGAATAAAAACGAAGCAACAATCACTCCTCGCACGCGCGCAGCAGGTGGCGACATTTTGAGTTCCAGAAGCGTCGGCCGCCATTTGCTGGCAGCGGCGCCACGCGGCGGGCGGCACCGCCCCGGCCGCGCAGCTGTGAGGGCAGCGCGGGCTGCGGCCGCGGCTGCTCCGGGGCCACGGGGAATTTTGCGCTTTCTGCCTTCTCGTCCAGCTGTGCTGGGCATTACCGGGCTACTTTCCTGTTAGAGGGAAGTGAAAGAAAAAATACTAAAAGCTAGTCATTACACAGTTTAAGAAGATGCTATTGAGCAGACTTAGACCTCAGGCTCAAGGATTGGAATAAACAAAGGAAAAATAGCTATATGTAGGCAAATAATTACAACACAACTTCAGTGGGAGTGCTCATGGCACCAGAGTCTGTCTAGTTACAAACAGGTGGTGTGTTTCTTATTTGAGCATTTTCTCATAGTGCTGGAAGCCCAAATGAAACAGTTCACCTAGTGCTTGAGAGCTATAAAATGAGACTGTCAGCTCAGAAGGTTACTCTTCATACTTTTCAAGAGTTTATTCATAACGGAATACAGGAGTGGGTTATTCCTATCAAACATGCAGCAGTGAGCAGGTTTATACTGGGCCAGTACTGAAACCAGCAGGAGATAATTACATACAGCAGAAACAAAGAGCCTTAGGAGCCCATTAGGCAGTCTATGAAGTATATTTCTTAAGAAAGGGTCTTCTCTTATATTACTACTATTTGTATGTTGTTTGCACAAAGAGATATAAGACAAATGTTATGCATTGATATTTTAGAGGCTGCGTTGTGTATATCTTCATGTCTATGCTAATGTTATTTTAACTCTTTTAAGATCCTGGATTACCCATAGTGGTCATCTTCTATGCTCCCTGTGTCTTTATGCTTTTTTTCTTTTTAGTGTTGCTTTTGTGTATTGCTGTGAACAATTTACACAGTTGCATTGGCTTTGCAACTAAGTATCTAATAAAGAAAGAGTCATGTATAGACGTGCTTCCTATTTACCTTTCTTTTAGCCAATCAGAGAAGGAAGAGAACCCCCAAATGCAGAGAAAAGGATGCTCTGATCTTCACAGAAGGATTTCTGGAGCCACTCCTACCTCAGTGAAATAAACAGTTCTTTAAAATGCGTCTTTAACATTGAGACACCAGGTAAAATGCCTGTTTGCAAGACTATTGACCATGAAGATTACTTATTTCAGGAAAATATTTAGTTGGAGAAATACCATCTAAATGCAGAAGTTGGGTTTTTTTGCTTTCCTTTGTATCCTGCTTTTCACAAAATGCTCCCTTCCCTGCTCTTCTTCTGTGAGAATGGAGCTTGGACAAAATAAAAGTCCCTTGTATGCA
This sequence comes from Nothura maculosa, assembly GCA_032353885.1. Classification (NCBI taxonomy): domain Eukaryota; kingdom Metazoa; phylum Chordata; class Aves; order Tinamiformes; family Tinamidae; genus Nothura; species Nothura maculosa. Next base: position 155,514 of record JAUBOD010001037.1, on the reverse strand, counting down.
AGGGTGGGTTTTCTGATTTTCTGTTTTTCAGACCTACTGCTGTTTTCTGAAGCCCCACTGTTGCCAACCATGTGCTACACAAAACATTTCTCTTCCTACTTTTGCTAGAATACTGAAATATGTAATTCATCTTGACCTTGTGCCTTGTCAGCTTTTAATAGTTCTAATTGCCTGTCTGATTCAGCATAGTCATAAAACCTTTTAACATCTTTCTTACTCCGGTTTCCAGAATTTGATCTTCTTCAGCTTGTCTCATGAATAATGGCACAAAGAGAGTAATTTAGACTCCTGACAGAATCAGCAGCATTCATTTTCCTCTTTCCTTACTGATTCCCCCACAACAGCTGTTACTGCTAATAAATACAAAATAATGTTTCACTTATTCCTGTTTCCTTAACCTCTTTTTTTTTCATTTAATTTTCTCTGTCATAGAATAATAGGAACATTCAGAGTGGAAGGAGTTGGGGACATCTATAGTCCAGCCTCATGCTCCATCCAGAGTCATCTCAGAGGTCAGACTAGGTTCCTAAGGGCTTGATCCAGTCTGGTCTTGAAAACCTCCAAGGGCAGAGACTGCACAACCTCCCTGGGAAACCTGTTCTGCAGCCTGGCTGTCCTCAGAAGGTCAAAGTCTTTCCCTGTTTTCAGTCTGAACCTCATATTTCAAGCATGTCTCTTGTCCCTCATCCTCCCACCAGGCCCTGCTGTCAAGACATGGCATCCTGTTGATAATTTCCACATGGGCACTGCCAGGCTGCTAGATGGATCCAAAGCCAATAGGGGGTTACTCCCCCAGATCACGGAGTGACCTAAGCTGCTATTTTCAGCTATTTCAAAAATGCCACTTTATTTATGGTAGAAACGAGGCAGTTCATGTTCCAGTATTAGTCTCATGGATAGAGTTTGCCTCAGAGCTGACTTCTGGGATATTAATCACTTAATTGAGCCCATATAGGGTATTTCTGCTACTATTTAGATCTCCTGACCCAACAGAACTAAGTTGTTACGAGTGGTATGCAAATCCATGTTTTTTTACTGATTCTTTTCCTCCAAATTAATAGTAAACATTTCTCTCTACCTTATTTCCCCATTCAGGGCTTTGCAAAACTGTTATCCTGATCTTTCAAAAGCTCTGGTGACTCAGAATTGCGAGTGCACTGACAGTTAGATGATAACCAGCAATTCTGAAAAGAAGGCCTTAAATTTCTTGAGTTAAAAATATAAAAATACAAAGCAATAGCTGAATCAGAAGACTATGACAGCATTGGGTATTTCAAATTGTAATGCAGAGAATGGTTTTAGAAGCTTTCCATAGAGATAACAGCAAGTACTTAGTCTTTTTCTTTTATCAAACATAGCACAAAAAGACATATACATAAGGAGGATCAGAAAATACTAGCAATCAAAATACCTTCTCATGACCCAAAAGAAGAAAAAACAGCCAACTTAGCTAAAACCCTATAATCACAAATGCTAACCATGGAAGTAAGCTGTTGATTAAATTCCAGGGGCAGAAGAGTGTGCTTTGGGACAAGACATTCAGAGATCTTATAACTTGTTTCTCCTATTTCTCTCTGTGCTGCATTTTGTAGTAAGCGCTCTGTGGATGATTATTTTTCCTAGATATTTTTCAAGTGAAGCCTACGTGCCATATGCTATCATGTGTTTTACCCCTCCTATGGCTTTTATCAGCAACACAACAATCAAAATCCAGTGCAAGTCCCTTCTGCATATGCTTTTATTAGTGCTACTTGTCAGAGGTGCTGGTGGAGGAGCTGCCAGGCTCTAATCCCCTGTGATTACATCCCCTGTCACTGCCACTAATTCCTAGACCACAACAAAAATCCCTGAACCTTAACTGCCTCTCTCTTTAATATGAATTACCCTAACTCCAACAGCATGCTATCAAACTATACTGATACAATACATGTAAGGGGATAGTCTGTATCCCTATTTACCCCTCATTAAGATATTGCCAAGCACTGATGTTTCACAGTTATATGCCTGCCTAAATGTAAGCATAATAAGGAACCCTACTCAAGTGAATGGAACATTAAGCACAGGCAGAAGTCTTTGCTGAGATGGTGTTTTTAATGTAATTCTAATCCCTGCAGTGTACAGTGAACATACCTTTTTTTCCCCTTCTTAACTATTAAGTACAGTTCTCCATGCTGACAACTGCCCTATAACATTATACAGCACTCATTCTTTTGGTACCTAGTGTAACAAAACAGCTGACTATCTTTAAGAATCCTTTAAGAAGCCATGTCAGAGAGAAGCTTCATTTCTCAAAGATTTGAACTAAATACAAATTTGGATAAATCCAAGTTATAAAGTAAACAAATGATGCTGCCAAGCCACAGGTTTTCCATGGCTAGGCTGCAAGTCAAGGTCCCTCAAGATAGTGCTATGTTTACCATTCATTTTATTAATGTACTGCAAAATCTCATCAAAGGCAGTCTATATAGTAAGAGGCTTTATATTTCCATGTTACTGTGCAGCTCATTTCAGCTCCTGTTATAGCCTAAATCCATAGATGCTAAAGCATTTTTATCTGTGAGAGTTGTCAAGTTAACACATTAAAACATAACATTCCTGACTTAAATAAAGGTGTGACACTTCTATATATTTGTGTGTAACATTTATACATATATATATAAAAGGCCAGGCTTCATTTGGTTATAGGGAATGTGGAAACTCCATGCTTAGAGATTTGGATAATTTACATCAACAGCAAGCTAGTGTAAATCAACCTTATGTAAATCTAGGTCAGAACTGATTGGTATCATTTGAATTAAATATATTTGACAAGTAGGCACAGGTCTGTCACAGTTCAGTCAACTAATGCATTTTCTCATTTCATTTAGGAAATAGATTAGATTTAAATTTATATCATCCCTTTTTGGCTTGTAATTGCAGCCAATAGGCCAAGAGAAAATAAATTCCAAAGCAAAACATAATACACCTATAAAGCTTTAATGTTTCTTCCTCTCTCCTCTCCCTCTTCCTGCCCAGCAAGACACACATTGGAAACACATGGATCCTCCTGGCACGATCACTGAGGCTCCGGCTCCTCTGCCCTGTCTCCCGGGCCCCGCAGCTACATGAGCCCAGGTGGCAGCAGCCGCTGCTCCTCTCGCAAGTCACTGAGCACTGACCTGCTCTGTGGCTGCTCAGGGACACCCTGGTGCTGGGGCACCCAGGGAGCTCCTGGAAACAGGGATGGGCGCCTGAAGGTCCATTAAGGCGGTCTGGAAGAGCAGTGAGCAAGCTGCAGTGTGTCTATCCATGTGCCTGTGTCCACACAGGGTGCTTATTGATGTGCACCCTGTCACACACAGTGAGGAAAAAGATCCCCTTTAACAGGCTTGGTTATGTTTGTGGGCTGGCATAAACCAGTTGTCCTAATCCGAGTATTCCGTTTCACCTCTACAGTGTGGAAGTGACGTGTGTCTGAAGTTACAGTTATAGTGTTGTGCAAGGCTAAATGAACAATTTCAGCCCTTTGCAAAGTTTAACGTGGTTCCTCAATTGTACAGGTAGTGCAGCCTAATTCAGCAGATGTTTTATTTTTGTGTGTGTGTGTGCGCGCGCTTTGGTATGAAAAGCTACACTAACACACAAATGCTGGAAAGAAAATTTAAAAACTCTGGAAGGAAAAGAAACTGTGGACAGCCACGTGGCAGTGCATTTTATGAAGTATTCTCACTGTTTTTCAGAGGATTTGAGATGTTCGCTGAGAGGCTGACCTCTGCTTATAAAATACACACCTTTAAACCCCAGACTCCAGGCTTTATAGTCCCCATGCTGCACCACAATGTTTGTAATGCATATTCTCAAAGGAAATAGTGAATTAAGGACAGGTTAACCACTGACATGACAGAATCCTAACTGAATTGCAGCTTTAAAAATCACTGCATTCATTTTGAGTGGACTACAGAACACTTGTAGCCTACTGGACGGATGTGGATACCAAAAGGTATTCCTGTCATCTTCGCACAAGGACAAAGCGCAGAGCAAATCACTTCTGCCTTCCTTCAGCTACAGTAATTAAACACAGAACTGACAGATGCACTGATCACTTGGACACATCCTCTTCCAAGCAGACACGAGAAGATGGCGAAAATGCCAACCTGCCATTTTATATGTTACATTTCTTTTTTGTGCGATGAGAAACGTCTACAACTTTTGACAACCAAGTTTTATTTAGAATCTACTGTTTAACACACAGTAAGAAAGGCTAAAAGGTATGTGTGAGTAGAATGTAGAAGTTTCTCTAGAGACTTTCACGTGTTCTTATAAAGGTGACTCCTAATAATCAACAGGATTTCATACACCAGATCTGATTTTTGCATTGTATTTTCACTTACGGACACTAAGAATCTCCGAGTACTGAAGCAAACTTAGAGCTATCATCGATTTTATTTTCTTTTCAGCATCTATCAGAGAACTGACTCAGTTTTGAAGTTTAAGGAAAACTAAAACTCTAGAATGTACAGCTAAGCAGTTGGATGCCCATAGTTAGTTTAGGGGTTTGGAATTTGTTTGCAAAATCCTTAGTCTACTAGCAAACAGGCAACTCGAACCTGCAAAGGGTCTGTTTAAAACCTTTGGTTAAAAAAAAGACAATGATCTGTTTTATAAGTCTGCTGGCCATGGAAGCCCAGCTGTGCACAAAAGCCCTTGGAGATAACTTCACTGACCGGCAAACACTTCTATACTTGAGTGCTGCCCTAAACAGCCAAGAAACTTCCTCAAATGAATTAGTCCTGAAAAATGCCAGATATTTATTGAACTCACAGTAGCCCAATGTTCTGGGAAACTGGTAGTAGATGCTGCTTCATGGCTTTAAATTCACTACTCTACTAAGTCTGTTCTGTTCCTTGATGGCTTTCCAGTTTATCAGTTACGTGTAGAGAAGTGTGCTGCTTTTGGAACTGATCCACACCGAGGTTACTTACCCAGCCATCTTCAACAGCAAAAGGGAGGCAATTGAGAGAATGATAACTTTTGAAATCAGCAACCTCTTTGCTATATTTCAGCCCAGAAATCCACCAAAACAGGGTTCAGCGCGACCAAAAGGGGCTTCAGACAACTGTGCCATTGTTTGAACAATTTAACATGAAGCTCTGCTCTGTGAATAAAAACTAATGCATATCACTGATATTAAGCACTCAAGTTACTTATTAATTAAAATGGACTGAGTAGGTTATATTATTAAATATTTTTTTTTACTTCAATTCCCTAGAAGGCAAGTGGGGACAGTGAAAAAAACTGATTTTTTTTCTTAAATGCAGAGTTCAACTTAAGTGATTTTACATTTTATTTAGGAACAGATCTTACGGTTTTCATCTCACCTTTATGTGAAAGTAAGTGAAGAGGGAAGAGGTATTACAGAAAAAAACTCAATTTCATTTATCACATTTTGTGATTTAGAAGGCCTCGAAGATACCAAGATTACGTGCATGGTTGCAACCTGTAAAACGAGGCTTTGAAATCAGTAATTTTTCCATTCTTTATCCCCTTAAATCATAAAGGGCAAAAACTAGACGAATATAAGTATCAAAAAGGACCACATAACGAGGATTGAAGCACAACAAACCTGACAGTGCTGTGTTCACACAGCTACTTGAACTGGACAGAAACGGGACTGCCTCTGTACATGGTGCCATTGTCTCATCTACACCCCAAGCTGCCGAGTGACCCACACCAAATCCCTGGCTCCTGCTGACAAATCCCACCACACAATTCCTTAAGTCATGGAGCCAGGAACTGCAAGCCAAAGAAAGGAAAAAATCAAAACACTTCTATCAACAGCAAAGCAGCCTAAACCTGAGTGCAGTAAAACAAAGCCAATTGCAGGTGTTCTCTTGACTATTTCTAGCCAAAGAAAGGAAAGGTCATGGATAGTGTTTATATAGTAAGACAATGGAATATAGATATCAATCTGCAGAGCAAGTCTTATTGATCTCTATTGATCTTTTAAGGACATGAAGGGCTTCAGCCCTCAGGATTACTTATTTAGTTTTTGCCAAGATCAAACTGTGCTTTTTCCTTCTCAGAAATGGGGACTTGATGATTTCAGGTTTGTTTTTCAGGACATTTTTGTACTGCTACAACTCTTGATGGATACAAGTCTAGACTATTGCAACCCTTGAATATTTTTACTGATATCATAACAAAAGCAGCAAGAAGTAGAGGCTTAATAGGGACCTCCTGATCCAGTCCCCTGCTCAGGTAGCATCAGCTCAAGCAGGCTGCCCATGTCACATCAGGTTGCAATTATTTTGCTGTATAAAAAAAAACCAAAAAAATCCACCTTTTAAGCAGTGAAAAGGCAATGCTGCTTCTGCTCCGAAATGCTTTGTGGCTAATGATTAGAACATTTTAGAATATTTTCATCTTTCACCTTCGTAATCTGCATTTTCACATTATGCTAGAAAAATAAGGACATTCACGGACAGTTTGATATTTATTATTATAATTATGAACAAAACCGGAGAAGTACATGGCTAAATATATATAGCTAAATTACATCAGAAACACAATGAAATGAAGTGCATTGTCATCCAAACAGAACCCAGACACTAATCACACATGTATACTGAAGAAATGAAGATTCAGTTCAGTATTTGCAATATACATGATTTTAACAGCGTCATTTTTATCATTTCATTGACAGAGTTGGGCAAAATTTAACTACAACTTGTAGTCAAATGAACCACCACAGTTTAATCCACAATATCAAGAATGAGAGGAGCTCTCAGTTTCATCTTTTTAATTAAGTGGGAAGTTCAGAACTTCCTAGGTTGATTTACCTTATACTCCAAAATTTATTTCAATATGTTAAGACTACACCATAGACATAAAAAAAAAAACCACAAAATGAATACCCATTAGCCACAAGTTTCTTGGACTGCAGCTTCGCTGGGAATATAATTTTTCCTTGAGTATTTCCTTCAGATACTCAAGTAATTTGATTTGGAGGAAGGAAGGAATTAGAAAAAATATTGTTCAAACATCTGGTATTTGTCTATCTTTGGTCCTCTAGTAAGTGTGCAAATAGTTAAATCACAGTTTTTGGATATATTCCTTACCCCCTTTTGCACCTTGCAATCATCGTGTGGTTCTTTGATAGTTTTTAGGAAGATCTGAAATGAGTAAAACTTTGGTACAGCCAGCTCCACAAGCTGCTTCTGCCAACAAGTTAGTAAATGTTCCTCTTTCTATGGGGGAAAACCCAGGCCCAGGCTGGGGAACAGCACATGCAATATCTATCATCAAGTTACATTGGCCAGTACCTTATGAAAAAAAATCGATGAGGGGTCCTCTTAAGGATGCTCAAGTTCTGTGATCAACTCCTTGCTTCCTACTTCAATGACTCTCTGGTCCACTAACTAATACAGAAATGGCTTTGTAAATGTGCAATACCTGAAAAAAACAAGTCCATATCTTAAACAAAATCAATAAATAAAAAAGCCGGGGCAGGGGCTAAGGGGGGCAGTCCTTAAATGAGCCCTGTGTTCAAAATGTCAAGTTCAGCCCCAACTTAAAACAAAAGGCTGCATTACCTCTTAAGAATTGTTATTTTCCTTGCTCAATTACCTCCCATGTCTCAGCCCTCCAAAATGAGTGGTCAGGCAGCACTTCAGTGACGTGAAAGGTAAACACACCTTCTCAAGCCCCAAGTTCCAAAATTCTGCTCCTGGAACATGTTCATCTTGCAGGTGCATCAACCCTGCAAACTAAATCAAGTAGCTTTTCTTTCTGCCCAAGTCACCTGCTGTAGGTGCTGCTCCATTAACCAACAAGGACAAGCAGGAAGGCAGTGATCTCATTTTATTTCACCGCTCAGTCCTTACAGATTTTAGATTTGAAGTTAATTATTCCCTCAGTACGCAAAAAAAAAAAAAAAAAAAAAAAAAAATAAATTAAAAAAAATTAAGCATGTCTTTCTCTCTCCTTCCCAGTACAATGCCCTCATCATACTCCCCAGGTGCTTTATCTTTCAGAAGGAATTACATTTCCAAGGAAAGCATTAAGAGGCACTTGCTCTTTCCTAGCACAACTGCTCAATTGAAAACGCTTGCAGAGCTAACCAACCTACTCCAGCAGCAGGGAATGAACAGCCAGAGCACTTCCCAAGTGCTCCAACATCCTTCCTCTTCAAATGCTAAGAAAAACATCAATAGAAGAAATGTTTAAGAATTAGAAGAAATGTTTAAGAAATAGAAGAATAGAAGATGTTTAACAAAAACAGCAATAGACCACAGGAGATTTCTAAACTGAATCCCGAATTAAGGTGCTTCCTCACAATCCAGCATGGGAAGGGGTGTTATCTCCAGTAGTCCTAAAAATCCACACAGCATTTAGTATCCATTAAAACATTTCCCTGCTAAGCATTTTTCACCTCACTCTATTTACTTTTGGCTTAAGAAATGGCATCAAGGTTGCCATGAGCTTTAGTTGCCTGCAGGTGCAAAGGGATGAACATTCATGTTCAGGCACAGATTTCAGGCTCACGGTTTCAAAATTTTGTGCACCTTTTTTGTGTGCACCTTTATTTCATGCCCAAACAAGTGGCACGGTGATAGAGAACCCCTAATCTAACCCTGGAATTACATTAAATGAATTAAAAACATAAAGAAGAAAAAAAGCACACCATTCTAAGTGCACAGATTCCAACAAGAACAATGTTAACAACTGATGGGAAATAAAGAATCAACAACTGTTTCTGATGCTGGCAATATATATTTATTGTAATTGTGGAGGTGGGTTACCAGGGTGCATTTGGACTTCAGGCTAAGAAACATCAGGATTATGAATTCCTAGCATATGCTAGCTGGAATTTCTTAGAATCCAATTGAAAGCTGACCTTTGCAAGGCAGCTTGTCTTGTGAAGTTAATCTGTTTTTGCTTTATTTGCTTTATTTACTAAAGGCCCAACAGTCACCTCTCCCCACCTTCTTCCCCCCCAACCCCCTGCTTCATTCTCAGAAAAATAGATTATCCAAATGCAGCTCATCTTAGTTTCACTCATCACAGCCCGGCAATCTCAGAGCATCTACATTGTTGATTCCAACAACCTCAGATGGAGTCTCACCTTAAACAGTCTGTTCTTCCACTTGAGCTCGGAATTGGGTACAAAATTCAAGCCTAGCCTTGAGCAAAACGAAGGTTTGCTTGTAGACTTGTGGCTACACTATGACAGTACAAACCTTCAACCTACCCAACTTGCCACTACAGAATAAGCTGCCTTAGTGCAAGATCAAGGAGTGTGCAAAAGAAGCTACAGTGCTATAAACCCTTGAAACGCCCTTCCTTCCATCTTCTGACAAGCAATATCTTCTTACCACTGTTGTCACCATTTGCAAATATGACCCCTTCAACGCAAAAACCCATAGAACGAAAACAAAAACCCAAAAGAACAGAACAAAACCTCCCTCTCTAAATAAGTGAGCAAAGCAAAAGCCTTATAGTCAAAACTAATTGCTCCCCACCATCTAAACTCTAACTCAACATTAAAACAAATGCATATAATGTATTATACAAATATGAAGATGCAGGCATTGAAATACAGAACATTCTGAAAATATTTTTAAGCATAAAAAGTACACTTGATCATTGCAAAAATAAAGTTTCACTTTGCTAAAAACATTTTGATCAGAGCTCAAGCAAAACCAACATTTAACTTGAATCATTTATTTGAACTTCAATAGAACACCTTCCAAAGTTAAAATTAAAAGCACCCAGATTTTGGGGTGATCAACTAACCAACCACGTCTTTTAATGAAGAGAAACTGTATATCTAACAACAGCACAGACCTTAAGCATTAACAGTATATATATTAGCCAAAAGGAAGTCTACAGGTGATCCAAGTCTTTCTTACTATGAAATGGTACTGATAACTAAGAACCATAATTCACTAGGAATAGATATCAAGGTAGACTGATACAAATGGAAGGAAAAATTCATGACTTCAAATAGGCTCAGTTTTTGTCACTGAACTTTTTTTTTTAGGCTAACAATTTCACTAGTGCAAGACCGTATGTTTACCTGATTAAATGAAACTCATAAATTTCACAATTTAAGAACACGCATACAAAACTATCTTTTTCTCTTTTAAAAAAGTGCCACATAACATAGTTTTACTAAAAAAGTTACAAACTAATGGAAGACTGTCTGCCTCCATCTCTTGTCAATGAGGAAAGGCCACAGTGATTCTTTGATGCCGGCTCGAAACGGGGTCCTCTGACCTATCCCCAGCATCTCCAGCTTGGAGCAGTCCAGCTGAGCGTTCCGCGGACGAAGAGCACCCACAACTGGGCAATCGCTTATCTTGGAAACAGGAAACAAGAAAAAATGACAGGAGAAACAACAAGTCATTTCAAATATCTCATTCACAATTTTCCCTAGAGGTATACTGTGTCTCCTTTCAACCAGATGAAAAAGGAAGTTAAACCTTAAAACATGCCAGGAGACACGTCTAGCACAAACATGTACAGTCCATTCCATTTCAGTTGTTTTAGATGTTTATACAGCTGTTAAATATTTTATCATTTGATTGCCTCTCACTCTCTGCTTCTCTATCTTTTATTCGTATTAATGGCCTATGAACACAATCTAGAAGCAAAACATACTGAAAAATATTGTCAGAGCCATGCCTTGATCAATACACTTGGAAAATGTCATTAGGAAGGAGAGGAGGGGCAGGGAGAAATCAGGGTTCTCCTTTCTTTTCCTCTCCATCTCCTAAGCTTCATTTTAGTTCCAATCTCTGCTTCAAAATCTTTCAAGTTTACTGTGTATCCACACCAAAATTTAATATTATGCTAAATTTAAATAATGTTATGCCTCTATCTTTTAAATTCATTATTTTTGAGTGTAAATACTGCAGCACAATTCTGTTAAGTAATCAAAAATGAGCTGAGGTTATTAAGCACATCAATTGAAGAATTATCTGCATACTGAAAAGTTCTCAAAGTTTCTAACTTGCAAATTCAGGTTCTGTTCTTATCTCATATCTAGAGGTAAGGCTAAAAACAAACAAACAAACAAGCAAACAAACAAGCAGACCATGGAACAACCAAAACTGAAAATCCAATTCAGAAGTAATTTGAATAACCCAGCAGGTCCAAGTAGCCTTTTTTTCCCCCCTGACCTAACACACCAAACCATGTTCTCAGCAATTGCTGTGCTATGCTGAACATGCAGGTGGATCCTGAGGAGACAGCTTCCTTGGATCCTACTACTGCTTCAAATGACTTGGATATTTGTACTGCTTGCACACACCACTTACGGGTCTCAGGTGGCTGCTGGGGAGGTTGAAAGCATCTGCCATCGCACAGGCCATTTCATACTTGGTCATCTGCTCATTGCCAGACCAGTGAAACGTTCCTTTTACTGATGGGTCCTAGCAAGAAACAAGGAGGACAAGTGAACCAAGTGCCACCGATGCCTGGGCAATAATAGGGGCCAAATTATGTTCTGACAGGTGTGTTGGGAGCAATCACTGAGATGTAGAGATGACTTGTATACTTTCAAAGTACACTTTATATTATCTAGATTAGCCACCCCCTTAACTATAGGAAAACGTTGCTAGTGCTAAATTTGTAAGTTCAAAGCCTATTTTAGATAATTACTTCTTAAAAACGCTCAACAGTTGTACTTGTTATCAACTTCTCCTGTTTTCTCTAGTATCAAATAAGCAAAGCACACAAGCACTTGAACCCTCAATAATGCTGTGATTCTGTGATAAATGGTTTCTTTTAAACATCATTTATACAGCAGAACTATTATCTTTATGAAGAGTAAATGGAACCTGGGAAATCAGTCACAGGAATAACTAGCACATTCTGCTCCCCGCCCCCACCCCAGCCCAAAATGGTGATCTTCAGGTGTTCAAATTAACTATTTCCATGTTATTAATAAAATATTCTAGGACATCCTTAAGAGCTGTGCACAATCACTCAAGCAACACAAACTTTTTTGTCCAAAAAACAAATTTGCAAAGGGTATATCAGTGTTGGCTCAGTATTTGCAGCTCTCCTGCATAATACAAGAAATCTGACCATTTTCAGACTCGTCTGTCACTCCACACATTTTGGTTTCAACCATCAGAGAAACCCCAATCACAGAAAGGGAAGGTACGGTTGTACTGAAGAGATTTTGCTCCTCTCCACCCCTTCTAAAGGCTTTTGGAAACACCAAAACCAGTGCAGGTTGTACACAGCTCTCAGGTTTTCAGAAGCCAAGCCAAACATTCTTAACTGTTTTTAGCCTTAAGAAGCTTCTTTCTTCAGTTTCTTACCAGCATTCTCTTCTCTGCTAGTTGTCTGCAAACAGCTGCTACATCTTTGACATAAGTAGGAAACCTTTGTTGCCAGTGGTCCATGTTAGCTGATTTATTACTGAACTGGACTTTATCGAACATAACAGTCACAGCACTTTCCTCCAGTCTTTGTACTTCTCCATACAAGATGGGAATCCGAAGCACTGCAGCATCTAAAAAGAAATTAAACGAATTAGCAGGATTATAAATAAGGGTGACAACTAATACAACTTTAAAGATGTTTCAAAAGTGTCAAGAATATTCTTTATCTTAGACAGGTAGAATAATTGTATTCTTACCTTCATTATGTTCTAGGACTGCCTTTTCTCCTTCCAGTTTTGTTTTACCATATAAATTCAGGGGATTTGGTGCGTCAGTCTCTTTATAAGGAGGACTCGTTCCATCAAATACATAGTCCGTACTAATGTAGATGAAAAATGCTCCAATTGAAGCTAGAAAGATAATGTTCAAATTGAGTCCATCTTAATTCATGTCTTGTTGGAAATTTGCATAAAACGCTTCAACCTTAAAGCTCCACAGAAGCTCATCTCTTAACAGCCCTGTTGGTTCCCTCTGCTGATCTATTCCCTAACCCTTCACTAGCGCATGACACTGTCCTTGCAGGAGATGAAAAGACTACCCACTGCATGGAGAAATGACACTTGGCATTTTAAGTAACTAAATACATTTAGGTTTGTGTATCAGTGAGCACAGAATCTTGACAAGAAAATAAATCCACGAGGTGGCCTCTTTACCTGCCTCTTTCGCCAGGTTGCCTGAAGCAGCCACGTTGAGCTGAGAAGCAGAATCTGGGTGACTTTCTACGACATCGGGTCTCCTCTCGGCAGCGCAGTGTACTATAACGTGAGGCTGCAAAGGCAGGACTCAATTTAAGCAAGGAACATGATCCAAAGTTACAGTTCTACCCTAACTCTAGAGGCAGGCTCTCAGACAACAACACAGTTGAGTAAGTTGCAACAACTAAGACAAGTAGCAGTGTTATTTTTAATCATGGCATTTAGAAGCATGTTTTGCTTACAAAATGAGACAGATTAAAGCTGCCTCAGTATTTCATACTAAAATAATAATAAAGCTTCAGTCATTCGTTTTGTAATCATCATGTTCAGCAAATTGAAACTTGCAGAAAGTTTCTTTAACTCAGCAGAACAGAAAACCACCAAATCACACCTAAGTGTTACCTAAACTCCTTTTAGACAAACCATTTACCTGACACATGTCAATTACCACCTAGATATTCCAAGCCATTTTCTAGAGCAGTTCCCTGCTTAAAAAATGTCAGGTTTTAACTAGTTCCCTAATAAAGTTGGTTGAAAATACAATTTGTGGTTCTTTTTTTTTTTTCCTTAAAAAACTGTACCACAGGCAAAATATCCCATTGCTGGGGTCCTTGACCGAAACTTCTTGATACCAACACATCGATTTTTTCCTTTCAACTACCAATGCACGTGTGGTGAGACCCAAGTGAGCCCTTTAAGGCCATTACTATGAACAGGCCACTTGATCTGTTTCATCCTCATCCATTTCATACTCCAGAAACTTACCTGAAAATCATGGACAATGTCATGAACTGCAATAGAGTCCAGGAGATTGACCTGCTCGAACTTGGGCTGTGCTCTCCGGTATCCACAGCCCACTGCATTCCAGTTGTTGCCATTGAATTCTTTGAACACAGCTCTGCCAAGCAGCCCGGTAGCACCAGTAATCAAAACTCGCCTACTGGGAATCTCAACATCTTCCTAGGGAAATAAGAAGAGAAATTTTTTTTCCTCTGTATTGCTTCTTACATTTCAGTTTTATTTTGTCTTGTTATTATTTTTTTAAGCTAGTAAGGCTGCAGTTAGTGTTTACATATTGAGAATATTTGGCTATTGTTTATATTGTATGCTTACTGTGTCTGTTACATGCCACGACACAGACAGGATGACTATCTGGACTTATCTCCAAGGTCCCCGTTATTTTAAATCCTCCATTGTACTACAGACCAAGAATTTATCCTTGTTTCTTTTTCAAGGGGTGTGTTAGTCTAAACAAAGACACAACTTTTGTTTGTTTTCCAAGAGCATCCACAAATGATGCACTTCAATGAACTACCCATGTTGAGGGCACACAAAAGCTTGACTTGAACCACAGCATATTCAGTGCTTAAGCTAACAGCACTGCTACCAGTTCACACCAAGTTCATGGCTCTCTCCCACCTCCAGTACCATCATCAACCTCAAGAGCAACGTCAGACTGAGAGCTGGGTGCACAATCTTGATTCTCCTTCTGTGCCTCCTGTCTGTCTGCACTGGGGCACAGGAGGCTGCTACAGAGCCAAGTCACTGCCTATGCTCACACACCAACACAGCTTCATACACAGGGAATCCACCAGCCCGCGATCCCGTGAGCTCATCATGTATAGCAGTTTGGGGCTCCCTATCTGCAGGGGTTCTCCAGGCAGCTCGGTGTGTGCCAGGAGCTCAGGTGCTCGCCAGGCAGCAGGTCCTGCTTGGAGCTGCTCTGTTCCATTCCCTCCATGGCAGGGATACTTCTTCCCATAGGGCATGCAGGGGGCTCTGCAACAAAAACAGCTGGCTCCAGATCAACGGCCTGCACTTCTGAGCACACTGCTTATAACCTGCCCGTGTAAGGCCTGGGCCAAGGGCAACTTCTTCCTGTTCGCACCAGCCAGGAAGCAGGGATTTTATCTGGACTCCTTGAGCTAAATGACTAACTAAGGCAGGGGTGGTTCCACAAGTGCCATTATCTTTCCAGTCAGTTTCACCTCTGACCACCAGTTGCTGCACCACTGCTAATGCTGCACAAGTGACTCCGTCAAGTAGGGAATTACTAGGACAGAAAATTAACCCAGCAAAGTGCCCAGGCCAAGAAAAGCCATAACCTAATACTGCAGCATTTTCTCTGTTTTGTTATATATAAGTTTTTCTCATGACTCAAGTATCAATAACAAAATGTAAATAACTTTTTTTAACCATTCTTTTACTAAGTTAGGAAGTATTCCTAGAGATCCACTCCCAGTTATTGTGTAGATAACCAACTATGTGCCAAGATAACAGAACCCTCTGGAACTAACTGCTGCTCCTGCACCTGGGAGCAGTAGAACCTCACGGAACAGGAGCTCCTGCTCAGATGGGCCCAGCTAACCCATCTGCTAGGCAGGATTCCCAGCTCCCAAGCAGCCAA
Source organism: Nothura maculosa (assembly GCA_032353885.1). Lineage (NCBI taxonomy): Eukaryota > Metazoa > Chordata > Aves > Tinamiformes > Tinamidae > Nothura > Nothura maculosa. Next base: position 139,978 of record JAUBOD010001037.1, on the reverse strand, counting down.
TCTTGTTCAAACTGATAACTTGGTAACACACACAAAGTCCCTTTAACACCTCCTTGTAAACAGCGCTCCCAAACAAATGAGCCATTCCAGAGTTCTCGATCATAAATTAAACATGATTGTTATGTTTTGCCAGGAGGGCAATATTCACTAAGAATTGGGTTGAAATCAAGGACAGTTGAACTACACTCAGAACTTGCATTCACATTAAAGTAAAGTGCAAGCAATAATGCTGAAACAAAAAAGAAAAATCAATAGCTAAGAAGCTAAGATTACTTTGTACATACTGCTCCGAAAAAAAAAAAAAAACCACACCTAGAGGATGATGAACAAAAATAGCCACATACAATATATTTCAAGGTGAAAACCAAGATCCAAGTGCTTGGGTTTCGCATAACAAGGCACAAGGAATCAGGAACACGTCAGCAAACAGATCACTGAGTGACGCTCCCTGGAAATCGGAGCTGCTGGGGGAACTCAGCCTGATGACACCATCCGGATACCCACAACCAAAGCGGCTTCAGTAGCACAAAGCAGCAGCCGAAGGCAAAGACCAAGCAGGTTCCTCACCCAGCTTGGCCCTCAACACCCACTGCAGCCAAAGCCAACCCGGGAGCTCTCCCTGGAGCTGCGGCACCGGGAAGCCACCGGACCCGCTCGCCCGGATGCCCCCAAGTCCCCGCAACCCCAGCGCCCGCAGCCCCTGAACCTACCACCTGCGGAACGGCACCTGCAGTAAGTCACATTAAAGGCAATTAGAGCTCAAAGGTATTTGGGTAATGGCTGTACAAAATATTCTAACAAAAATAAAATAGTAAAGTGCAACAAACTCAACGAGCACATTAATTTCCTGTAAACAAGTGCAGAGAATTAATTTCCTGCTGCAAAACAGACAGCCAACACGACGCTTCAGCCGCTCCTCCCGGAGCGCACCCGGAGCCGCCCCGACGCCAAACAAGAGGCCGGAACCACAACGCGGCGGCAACAGGCCGGGCGGCCGGCGCGCGGAGCGCAGCCCCGCACCCGCTGAGGCGGAGGCGCGGCGGGAGCGGCGGCCGCGGCCCCGCGGGGCCCGCGCACCTGCACGAGCTCGCAGCAG
>JAUBOD010001037.1:114507-137809 GCA_032353885.1 Nothura maculosa | reverse complement strand
TGCCGCAGCCGCGCGCCCATTGGCTGCGGGGCCGCGGCCCCGCTGGGCTTTAACGGGCTGCGCCTGCGCACGGGGCGCGACCCACGCGCGGGGCGGGACGCGGCCAGACGGGGCCTGAGGGAGGGGGGGCAAGGAACGGGTTGTGTTGTCGCTTGGGCGGCCCCAGAGCCCCCAGCGCCTCCCGCTCCAGCCCGTGGGGCCTCTGATACGGCAGCAATAGGAGCATAAACCATGTAGTGGGACTGCAGTCCCGTTATCAGTGACGTTTTATCTCCACTACGTAATAGTGCAACACCGAAAAAGTCACATTTTTTTCCCCCCCAACATAGACAGCAGATAGTGCAAGGATTCTGTGCCCACAACACCTTGTACTACTCCCTGCCTCTGCAGGAACTGAGGCCCTATTTCTTCCCTCCTACCATGGTCACTACCATGTCACTTCCCTCCACGTCTCAAACCCTATTACCAACACCACTCAGTGCTTGGTGCTTTTTGATTGATCTTCTTCCATATTTATTTATTTTTTTTTTTTAGGATACAATACACTACGTGAACAACCACATGCACCTGTGGTGTTACCTGCTTCCTCAGGCACTTCACTGGTCTTCACTGGTGATCTCAGGAGCACAGGGAGTTTGGCCTTCAGGGCACCCAGCAGCAGAAGATCAAGTCCTCAACAGAGGCCTTTTAAATGTTTTTTTTTTTTTTTTCTTCATGCATTACTAATACAAATGCTATATTGTTCATTTGTCACCTACATTATCAACAAGTTCAAGTATTTCAACTGCCCATTAGACAGCTACTGAAAATGATACTTAGTCCAAGTCTGTAGTAAGACACTTGCATTTGTCCCAGTGATATCCCGCAATAGCAGAATCAAACAAACTGACTGATGGGTTGGTACAGTCAGGTTAGGTATAACGTATGACAGTATATTGGAAAACTAAATGCATCATCATTTGACCATTTCCTATTTTACTCTTAACAGGAACAGTGATTAAACCTCTCCCTCCTCCTCAGTTTCCCAATTGCCCCAGTCATCTTCTCCTCTCAATTCCCCAGCTTACCTGCTCCGTTTGCAGCAGCATTTCAAGCCTTGCCTTGAACCATGGAATGCAGTAGCCTGGGCACTGTCTCCAGTTCAGGAGCCTGTCCGTGCCCCAGGTTGCAGCACACACTGCAGGAGCTCCCGGGAGTGACCTTTGAGACAAGAGCCCTGCCCAATGCTCAACACATGCAGCCAAATCCTTCCCTAAGCTTCAGCTTATCCCCTAGGGTAGCAGCTAAGTCGAGCAGGGTGAACTTACACTTCAATTGTTTAGCAGTACAACTATTGTGCACACAGCCCTCAGCTGAATCAAACACTGCATTTCCTGTCCTTTTCCTTTTATAAGACACAGGAGATGGGCCCTAATTCAGCAAGTCAATTTCATTATTTTAAGAATTCTCTATTTCACTTCTAAGTAAAACTCCAATCATATGGTCAAGACTTTGGAGTATATGATCTGAGAGTTATTCTTACAGTAGTGTTTTGGAATATTTTATCTAACAGAATTAACCAAATCCTGTAAAGACTAAAGCCAATAGAAATTCCAGTACCTTTTTTAAAAAGATGCAACATTGCACATAGCTTTTACAGCTCTGTTGTCATTCACTTGCCTGAATTGCTTGCTAAGATTTGCATTTAAAACTGGTTTCCTTAAGTCTTTGTCCTTCAGGAAGCCTTTTCATCATAGCCCTTTTGCTTTAACATCTGTTACATGTGTGGAACTTGAACAGGCATACATGCAGAATCCCACCTTCTGTCACCAATGCTAAAATCAAATCCGTGAATTAAGTGGCTCAGCCAGTCCATTACTGCTGCAAAAGCCTCACCCTGACATCAGTGCATTTTCCACAGCAAATCAAATCCCATTGGAAATCCTCCTTGTCTTCCCCAATTTTCAGCTGCTTGTCTCTGACTTTTTCCTCTCAACTTGCTCTAGTTTGGTTTAGCCAGCTCTTCATATTGCATGTACAGGTTAGTAACAATACAAGGTCATCTAACTTGAGCTTCTTACAAGACCACATTCTCCAAACTGTATGTAACTATTTCAGCATTTCCTATATCATGTTTGACTTGGTTGATCTTTCTGACTGAACTACTTGCTACTTTTTTTTCCCCCACCAAGAAAAAGCATTTCAATTTTCAGCTATCTCAGCAAATTCCTGTTTGAAATACCTCTCTACACTTGAGAGAAACATAAGTAATTCAAGTATTTTTCAACCACCTCAGGTTAATCCTTAAGCTTCAGCTGCAGCAGTTTAAGTCATCCGGCTAATACAAAGGTGGCATGATACAATATTTTACTAGTTTATTTACTGGACTTCACTAATACATTTTCAATATGTTGTTTTCTGAGGTGTGACTCTTTTCCCACAAACATCTCATGCCAGCTTAGGCAGCACTACATTTAACATGCTAAACTTCAGTTCCTTCTCTGCAATCCCTTTCACACAGGATTTTACATGCAAGAGCAACCAGTTCCACATATTTCACATCGGCTCCCTTATTTTGGTTTGTACTACAGAGTTGCAGTAAATTCCTTCATGTTTTTCAGTTCTGTTTGTACAGTCCATGTGCAAGATTTATGTACAATTGGGAAATACACCATCTTTGAAAGACTAGTATTGAGTTTCATTATGTGGAGTTACAGCTAGAACACAAGATCACTTAGCTCTTTTTAATCTCTAGCTTATGAATCAAGTAGGCACATAGTAGTTAAATTAAAAAGAAGTTTATTCTGCTATAGTGTACTTACAAGAGCAGCTTAACAGATCCTTTTAGGTTGTCAGACTCGCTATGTACACAACAAATGCACGCGCAACGCCGCCCTGCTCCCACCCCACAAAAAGCAGTTCCTTTCCTCCTTCCTTTACCAAAGGAGGCAAGTACATGCATCTTAAGCCATTTCTTTATCTCTGACTGCAGTTATTTTACAAAGGGCTGGAACATCCAGTCATCCATAAGGCTCCAGGTAAGAGTTATAGGCACAGTCCTTTTAAAACTAGAGTATAAAGAACAGTCTTTTTAAAAATAGATCTTTCTATATCATTTTCCTGCTATGCTAATTTGCATTATAAAACAGCTTTCAGCTTCACCTTTCAGTGTCAAGTCTTCACTGCAGCATCAGTTTCTTGTTCCCTTGCATTTCCTTAAAACCATGAGACTAACTTTTGTTTCTGTTACCTGCAATCATACAAAAAACATACTAAGTGTGTGTTCTGGACTCCTCCCTGTCACATCTAATCATCGTTAGTCTGCTGAAAGATGACTAGGAAGAGGGCTTCATTTCCCCCCAACAGGCAGGACCAGGTTTGCACATCCTGGAAGGCCCTCTCTAATACAAGGGCCGTCTGCACCATTGCTTTTTACTTACACCTACAGCAGTAGAGGCACCTGAAAGACAGCAACTAAAAACAAAGTCTCACACCCTGGGCTCAAGTCCAACACAGGTCAGTTCATGGCCACACTTGAATATCCCAGTATATTAGCTACACATGGCAGCTAGCTGCCCCTATCAAGTAAATCCTGAGCAATGCACAGCAAGAGCAGGCTCCCATCTTGCAACATGACACAGGAAAGCTCATTCCCTGTTACCTCCTCCCCTCCCATCAAACATACTTTCTCTTCCCTCACATGACATAGGCCTTGCTTAGTTCAGGTTAGTAAAACAGGACCAAAAAGAACTCTTGAAGAGGTAGACGTAGCCTTCATCTGGCACAGACAACAGGAAACGGGATCTTTTTTTTCCATATCAAGTAGACACTATGTAAAAACAGAGTTCCTGCCATGTTCAGACTTACCTTCTTTGAGGGGGGTTTTGGGAGGAATATTTTCCTTGCTCTCATGCTGGAAGGCTTTTGAAGGATCAAACCTCCTAATGCCCTGAACTGCATGTAGCTGCTCCTGAAGATCCCTGCTGGTTTGCTTCTCTTTGGCTAGGAGTCCACGTAGTTTCGAGACATCCTGATGAGGGGTAGGGAAAAAAAAAAAAAAAAAAAAAAAAAGGAAACTAGTCCGACATTTCACAAGTCTGAATAGGTACAGAAGGAAAGCCCACCTCATCATTTGCTGTAACAATACTCAGAAGAGGAGATATCTATATTTAAGTGAACAGTTAGCACCATTGTCTAACCCAAATAAACAGTCAACCTTGAAACTCTATTGGTCACCCTAGGTGGCCAATACCCTATTTAGCGTTTTATCAGACAGTTTGGTAAGCCTTGAAGCTCCAAAAGTGAACAAAAACACAACTGATGTTTAATGGGACCTTTTGTCACCTATTTAATCCAAGCTCAAGCAGATGATTTGGTTTCTAGAGACATGGTCATCTAACACCTCCTCCGAATAAATACCTATTACTGCCACAGAATTTAAGCACACTAAGGACAGGCTCCCACACAAGGGCAGATCAGTTGCTAAATTCTCACAAGAATCATCAAGAGCACTAGTGAGTTACAAAATCCTGACAATTAACAGACCTGTTTCAATTGTGTGTTTTCCTCCTTCAGCTTCATAACATGCTTGATTTTTTGCTTCTGGTTCTGGTGGCCAAGCAGCTTAGCATATGCATCACTCAGTTTATTCAGTTCTTCCTGAGCTGCACCATGCTCATTTAAGAGAGCATTTTTCTCTGCCTCAAAAGCATCAAGTTGTTGCTGAAATACACATTAAAAAATTAACTTTTTTAGTACAAGTCAATGGGATTTCAGACCAGAAAGTATAGCTGCTCAGAGGACAGTAGCTTGGGTAGCCAGTGTCAAGTAAATGCCTTTGAAGAACAAATAGCTTGTTTATTTGGGCAGTGCTTGAGAAATTCAGTCAACTGCACCACATTGAGACAGTAACAAACATCCATTTTGACACACCTGAAAAGGTTTAGTTTTGTTATGCAAATCCTCATAAAGAGTACGCCAGGTCTTGACCTCTTGTTCTAAGTTAGAGTTCACATCTTCATTTGTGTTTTTCCTAAAAACAAAGACACTTTCTTTATATTCATGTGGTAGAAAGCTTATGCCATTTCTTCACTGTATAACTGGGGCAACATGATTCCCAAAATGAGCTTGAGGCACAAGTTACCTGGATCCTTCCTCTTCAAGACTTTTCAGGTCTTGAGCTTGTGCTTCCAGCTTTCCCTGGAGCTTGGCCATTTCTGCAAGGTAAGACTCCTTGGCTCTCTCCATTTCTGCTTCTTTCAGTGCCAGCTTGGTCTGGGCTTCTAAAAGCATCCTGAGAAAAGATGATTCATCTTCAATGAAGGCATACATTGAAATATATGCTGTTAGAAAGCTCATTTTGATCAAGGCTTCCTATATTAACTGCTTAATATGCTGTTAGCTGTTTGCTGGAGCTAATTCATTTGAATTTAAGGCAAATGGAACACTACTTGAAATACTTTAAGTGTAAGCTAGATAAGGCAAGACTGTGTAACATCAGTTGAAGAATTCAGGCCAAGTCTACTAACGTTGCCCTCCCTCTCCTCCTTGGACGAGCTTAACGTATTTGTTGTATTATCTTGAAGATCAAGAAGCCTCCCTTCCATGCCTGAGTCAGCAAACCCAACAAGGATGGCAATCCAACTGTTTTCATCAGCTCTAGTGGGAGCTTGAGGCAACCATGAACAGACAGGGAGAAAAAAGCTACAACAATTTGACTCTTGTTTTAAGCAAGCTCAGGAAAACTGTATGTTTGAGAACCCTAAAATATTGGCACAATTCAAAATGCCATTTTGTTATGAAAACATTGGATAAACCATAGTATACTCAGGCAAGTCCGAAATACCCAATTCAGATGAGACAGGAAGGTAATTCTTTTGTTTCCTAACACTTTCATCTCTGATTGCCATAACTAAGGAGAGAAATATCAACTTCTAAGCACTGATTTTATTTGAGACAGCACCATGCAAAGCCATAGGCAGCAGACAAGCCTCAGCTGGCATTCTTTAGCTTCACCAAGTTTCTTGACCCCATACCTTGCACATTCTTCTTGTGCTTTGCTTTTAGTGTATTCTGCTTCCTGAAGTAACTGCAAGGTGTCTTGACCTACTTTTCTCTGACTGGCAACCTCTCTTTCCAGTGACATCTTATCCAATTTAAGAGCAGCTATTTCTTCAGATGTGGCTTTTTTGTAGCTGGGAGGACAAAAAAAAAAACAAAAAAAACAATTGAGACAGAAAAACAGACCTTTGGGACTTACATGAGCAACACTAATTGCACTAAAATGCCATGGTCTATTTTCACCACTAAACAATCTCTATGTGAAGCTCGCATCAGAAAGTATCCTACTTCACTCCTTGAGGGGCTTTTGCACCCTTGCACAAACTATCTCATCTAAAACATTATTCCAGCCTGCATCTTGGGAAGGGACATCTGCAATAGGTGCATCTGCTTCCCTACATGCACCTGCTGGCAGACCATGAATATGTCAAATGTCCTTAGACTTCAAATCCTTCCAAGTGATTGGACACAATATGCTGAGGTGTTTTGTACACTGTCATGTAGAAATTGCTCTCCACACAAGTTACTTTCAAAGACTTTAAGAAAATAATTCTTCACCTCTAGTTCTAAGTCTGAGCAGGAAGCAATCTTGAAAACATCCTTGGTACAAAAAAAAACAAACAAACAAACAAAAAAAACACACACACACAAGAAATCAATAGTGTCACCAAGGTTCAAGAGCAGTTCATTACTGTACTTGGTTACAGTTCAGAGGAATAAACATCTAGTTCCTTAAACTGGCTGGACACTGGACAGGTCACTAGGCTGGCCTAGTATGCAGGAGCGCCGAGTCAGTTTGTCCACGCCAACTAGTATTACACTCAATACTGCTCTAACTCTGTGGCATATGCTTGAAAAACACTTCTGGATCCAAGTGAAAGCCAATTCTGGACCTTAATGGAATTCGATACCTTTCAAATTCAGCAATAGTCTCTCCAAGTTTACGCAGTGTATTGCTGTGCTCCTCCTGAATTTGCAGGATCGCATTCCTGTGTGCTTCTCCAAGTTGCTCCAGATCAGCATTCTTCCTGTAACACAAGTCAGCATTCCGTAAGGGAACTAAGTAAACCTGAAGGAGTGCAGTGCTCTTGTCATTTTCTATGTTAAAGCTCTGCTGTGGTAGCACTTCATGTACTTTGACAGACATGAGTAATTTGCCTGCCACAAGTAAACAAGTATTCAAATCCTATCCTTATATCCAAATCAGATATTCCTTCCCTCTTAGTTTCCCAAAATGGCTGTAGACAAGTTTGCTTTTATTATTTCCTAGACATCTTCAAAGAATCAAGTAATGAAGAACAGCTTCCTTAAAAAGACTTATCATGTCTTTCCTAGCAAGTGCCCTCTCCACAATGGAAGCATTCAGTATGACCCCAAGTGCTCATCCTTAGGTGCAAAAAGATATTGAGATAGTACCAGCAGATTGAGCCTGTCTCAGCATGTTAGCTTAAGCAGTTCCATATTAATAAAATCCTTGAACAGGCTCCAAATCTATGATGCGGATTCCATCTCATTTTTATCAGTCAGTGGCCAGGAAGAAAAATTTATCTCTGTTCAGTTCCCTTAAAAACTCAATTGCTACTTAAAGCCTTTTTCTTTTTTTTTGTTTGATTTTAGAACTTTTACAAAAATATTAATCTTACAAACCCTTTCAATTTCTCTTCCATTTGAGCAAGCTCCAAAGCTTGAGATTTGGTTTCTTGTTCCAACCGCTTCACCAGCTTCTCAGCTCTCTTCTCCTGCACATGCAACTTGTCCAGTTCTTCCATTGCTCCTTTCAGCTCTCCTTCCAGGAAAAGCCTCTCCTTGGCTACTTCTTCTTGAAGATTGAGTAACTTCTGGCGTATCGATGCAGAGGATTCCTGCAGACCGGAGCAGAAGATTTCCTAATTGCTAGTACTTTTACTTTTCTAGTCTATATGCATGCATATCTTCCAAGTCAGCTTCGAGTATTTCAGCTTTTAAAAAAATCACAAGAACAAGGATACATCTAAGCCAAGAAAAACAACATCTTTTACAGCAGAGCTATAACCGTTACTAAGGCCTTAGAGGATCCAAATTCTGCCAGCAGTGGCTCTTTCTACATTCCACAGTTAGTAACTCATAATGCAGCAATCTGAACATCATCACAATTAAAATGCTTTGTGCTATTTAATGAGTCAAAAAATTGTAATTCAGAGTTTTGATTTACCCTTTCCTCCTGCAGCTGAGAGAGAAGATCCTCTTGTTTCTGAAGCAAGTTTTGGAGCTCTTGCTCTTTTAGGAGATAATTTTTTTTCAGGTCTTCTATTTCATCAGTCATACTCTGGTATTTCTCTCTGCTCTCAGAAGCCTCTTTCTCTGTGTAAAGAAGTTGCAGAAATAACAGATTCTACAACTACGTATGTTCATCACAGTACCTCCATTCCATCCTTTAGAGCTATATAGGCAAGGGCAAAGAACTTCCAACCCCCTGGAAGTCCCTCAGAATTTGCTGAAACATGTGGTGAATATTAATGACTGCAGCCACAGGGACAGTTAGCCTTTTTTACACCAGCAGTCTAGTTCGAAATCAGTAACTCATTTGGCAAGGATTATCTTTTACCTAATACTATCACTAGGAAGCCGAGTGGTATACAGAAAGCAGACAACCAGGACAAAGCTGCTCCTCCCTACCCGCCTCCCCCTCCATTTCTCCTGTGAGGTTTCTTGTGGAAGACCAGAGCTCAAGATCTTCCTAAGCACATTCCCAACACCTCGATTTGAGCATGTACCCCTAGCAAACTCAAGCACATTAATGCTCTGTTCGCAACGTGTGAATTCCAAGTCAGGCATTGTTCAGACAAGTGGCTATCCTATCACATAAATAATTTCTATTTCCATATTATCCACCTTAATATCCCTCTACAGAAGGCTATTTTTATTTTTTTCAACTTAGAACAAGTTACACTCCAGCTAGTTTGTCTCCATACTGAAAAACATGTTGGGCGGTTTTCAACAAGACCTGAGAGACACTGCACTCAAGCCAGACTGCATGAACATTTTAGAAGAAAATTTCAAGGTTCTAACAGATGCACAACTGGTTCTTACCTATGCAAAGAGCATAGAAGTACTACACATACTAGCAATTACCTTTTTCATGTTCAAGTAGCTGACACCTTTCCTTAAGTTCATTTATTAGTTTCAATGACTCTTTTTCTTTCCTTTCCAAGGAATCCCTCAAGACCCCCATGTCTTGATCTTTCTTTATCAGCATCTCTTCCATCTGGGCAAGATCCAGTTTGTATTTTTCTACTTTTTCTGCAACACTACTGTATGAAAAAATCAGTTGTGTTAGCACTAGATTTTGTTTGTGAGTTTACACTTCACTACAAAGTAATAGTTTTTTATCTACAAAGCAACTCAACAGGTTTTAATCATGACCAAATACAACAGGGAGTCATCCTTAAGTTACCTGCCTCAAACCAGTTATTGCACATTACGAAAAGCTACTTTACCTGTAGTTTATTTCAACATTAACATCTCTTTTTTCCAAATTCATTACTTTCTAGGACTCTATTATACTCTTGCACTCTATTCTTTAGCTCAGACAAGCATAGACATTCGTAGTGTTAATACTCCATTCTATTATTTGTAGGAGAAAAATAAGCCAAGCAAAACCTATCCAGCTTTACCCACCCCCTGCCACAGTCTCATACAGCTCCCTGATTGTTGCATAGATTCTACATTAACAGCTATAACCAGGGCTTCATCTCGCAGTCTTTCCACTCTGTCAATCCCTCTCAAACAAGCTACTTGTATTACCTGAGCTCTGTGATATATTCCAGGAGCTTTTCAGTGTCAGACTTCTCTTCAACCTTTTCTCTCTCAGTAGCAGATCTGAAACCAGAGAGTTGCCATGACTTGTTAAACACACAAGAACTGAAAGCTATTTGACTGCAGACAGGATGACATCCTTGCATCACAACGCTGAACAAATGCTCTCCATAATCCAGTTTGACAAACTGATACTGACTGTGGAGAAGCATGTGCCATATTTCGTGGCTTGTTTCTGTTGCACATCATCTCCTCATTTGCAGCAAGGCTGCCTATCCATGTGTCACCATCAGCTGTGCCACAGGGGCTGCATTAGTTAAGCTTACACGAGTTAAGCAATTTCCCTTTGTTAATGGCTGTGTGCACATTGTCAGCTTGAGGTATTGTCAGTCTGAGTAATAAAAAGGCTGCTCCTATTTGAGTACTTGGACATTCCATTTCATCTTCTCCAATTGAAACAGCAACTATGGAGCAAATCTGAAGGCATCATAAGAGCCCTTTAGTTCTCTTACCAAGAGAGCAAGGACTAGTTTACATGATCCCTGCCAAATTCCTGGGTTCGGAACTAGTATCTCAGCTGAAGTGCTACTGCTTTATTCTTCTTTCTTGTTCTCAACTCATCCAGTCCAATAGGACTAAATATTCAAATGCTAAATGTTCAGGTGTCTTGAAACAACACAGGCCTTTTGCTAGAATAGTATCTCCTTTTCTCACCCAAGTAAAAAACACCCTGCCATATCACACCGGAAGGAAAAAGATTTCAGGTGTTTTTCCTGTATCAAAAAGTTAGATCCATTAGAGGAACAAGCACTTTGATGTTAGGCCTATATAAAGACAATAATTTGTAGAATACCTAGCCATAAAACCTCTTCCAGGTCACACAGACTGGTAACCATTCCCTCTCAACAGAGAAAGAGGGCAATGACCTGCATTTCCCCTTAGAGGAAGATGCACTGTAAGGTATCCATGTTAAACACAGCTGGCAAATATAACACCCAAGTCAAGTCCCTTGCTTAGTACTTACAGTTTTTCTTCTAACTGTGCTACTTGTCCTTTTGAGTGCTCTAGATTCCTTTGTACTTCTTGCAACTTCATTTCCATATCTTCCTGCTTTGCAAGAGCAGTCTAAAAGTAATAAACATTAGCAACCAACTATCACCAAAATGGGACTTACTAAGGAAATGAATATTTCAAAAGACAGTGGGAAGCTCATAGTGCCCTGTGAAGTACTTAGGAATTACCTTTTCCTTGGCATCTCTCTTGCTTCTGAGCTTCATTAATTCCAAGCACAGGCTGCTCATTTTCTTCTGCATACCATCCTCAGACAGCTTATTGGAGATGATAAAAAAACAAAAAGGACAAGTGAACCTAACTCTCATCGGAACTGTTTTTCCAGAACCACTTAATTCAATGTAACCCTTCCATCAAGAGCACTCAGCTCCACCTGCCCTCAAGAGATACATAGGCTGGCCCCACTCCATCTTTAGACGAACATGCACACAAGGCTAAAGTGGAGGTGCTGGAGCTTGGGGCAGGGAAGGGACCAGTGTGGAAACAGCAGCAGATTCATACTGCCAACAGCTAAACATGATTGCAGATGAAAGTCAATAATGGCCAAGTAAAGCAAATAGGGGGTCAGCTGTTGGACAGTACCTTTGATTTTAATAATTCATTGGTTCTTGTGAGTTCAAGAAGTTGCTTTTTCAGGCATGCTACATTGGCCAAAAGGGATGTTTTCTCTTGCACTGCAGCAGTCAGCTTGGCTTCAATCTTTGCAAACTCTTCATCCAAAGCCTGAAGTTTTTTATCCTGTTCCCCACGCTCTCTCACTAACGCACGGATCTGAAACAAAATTGGTATTTTCAAGTCATGTGAGCCAGAAGGTAAGCATTATACATTTGCTGTATTCCTGTAAAGGCCAACTATTCCCACATTATTAAACACATGTCATTCAGAATATCTTCAATTCTGTCATTGATAGCAAAAAAAAAAACCCAAAACCATTACTGCAATCTTGATTTGATCTAACTTATCTGAAACTTGAGTCTGTAACAGAATTCACCTCTGCACTCTAATGAGAGAATCAAAAAAATATAACTTAACATCGGAGCTATACAAGACAGACACAATACCAGCACCAAGAAGAAATGCTAACTGCTCTAAACTTTCAATTCAAGTCAATTAAAAAAAAATCCACAAGTTGTTTAATACTACCAGTCTCTTATAAAGTCATATAATACCCTCCTGAAACATAGCACTGCCCTTTCTTGTTTAAGGGATGAGCTACAAGGCTGTTGAGAGTCATTAAGAACCAATATAACTCTGTTTACCTGACCCCCTCAGTACTTCCTACCTACCGTAACCTTTCAGAACCTCAGCTCTTCAGTAAACCATTTGCCAACTTGTGTATTAAAGGCCAATTCTGCCAGCTTTTATTTTTCATTTCCAGAGAACTGCACTCACACCAGGTCTTCTTACCTCTTTCTCCAGTGTCTTCTGTTTCTTTTTCTCTTTCATAAGCAGGGGATCTCTTCTAGGCTTCAAACTCCCACTGGCTGGCTTTTGGAAACAAATACATTATAATCATGTAAGTTACCCATAGAGTTCTCCATAAGAGGTTAGACTATGAGGGCTTACTCCACTCTCAATTACTAAGCAGCACAAATTAAAGCATCTTCCAGCTGCTTGTTTAACCCAGTGAAGCATCAAAGTAGATAGCATCACATATGCAGCACTATTTAACTGTAACTATAAAAAGAGACTATGGACTCTTAACTAATGACACTAACAATAAAGCACTAACTTAAGTTTAGTTGGAGTAGTACTAGACATAGCACAGTACAAAGGCTTACTAGTGTTCCAAGAGATGCAAGTTTTCTTCCTGTTGAAGGAGTAGACATATTCTTTTCACTGTTCAGGTTGGTTTCAACTGAAAAATAATGCAGACAAGGAAGGTGTAGGAAGTGGGTGTGCATGTGTGATGAAGCAAGTTTCACCCAACTCAGACAAGGTGTATGTACAAGACAGAATAGTTGATTATTAGATTCCCCATCTCATTACTGAAGTCCACTTATTTTCCTACTGCAGATAAGCAGTTCAGTGCTCTGTTCAGAAACAAGCTACCAAATAACAAACAAGTCTGATAATGGATTTTCTGGCAGGTTTCCCCACCCCCCGTCCAAAGTCACACTGCCCATTTTCAGCTGAGAAACACTGTATATCTGTGAAGAAAACAAACAAGCAAAATGGAAAATCCCATTCGTTGAAAGCAAGATTACCAGAGTAGCTAACACGAAATAGAGGATTCCTTAGACTCTAAAAACCACATGGAATGTTTCTTCTAGACAAAGAATTAGATCACAAAAGTCATGTTTTTACAACTGGAAAGTTGTTTTCACAACTTCCCCTGAGCTGGAAAACAGGCCATGAGTCCCCACCAGAAGGAAACCAAAGTCCTATCCCGCAGGAGGAGGAAGGCTCTTACACTGCTATTTTTCCAAGACTCTGTTGCTGCATTTTGTACCAGCTTTTAGTGCCACTTACTCGTCTGCCGCCTAACCCGTCTGTGCGTCTCAGAAACCAGGGACGTTCTGGCTGTATCTGAAGATTTGACATCACAGGATCCTGGCAGCAAGGGACACACAAGAAATGGAATATTTAGAAGAATTAAAATGTAAGAAATATAATAATAATAATAACCTGAACATAACAACACATCTAAATTAAACCAGCTCTAAATTTGACACAAAAGCAAAGCAACTCTCAAGAACCACAGTACAAGTTGGCTCTGCTAATAGAAAGCAAGCTGTGCAAGCACAAGGTTGGTGAAGAATAAAGGCTTCTGCAGACCTAGAGAGACCACTGTCAGTTGCTGAACCTGGCTTTCCAGAGGATGCACCAACTCACCTCTTTAACTGTGCTTTACATAGAGATTATTTAACAACTATTTAATATTCTTGCCATTTGGAAGCGCATATTATTTAAATGCTCATGAACTGCAAACACCTGTTTTTAGGACTTAAGGCACCCATGCCCTTCCCTCCCTACACCTTCCCACCCAAAAAAAAAAAAAAAGAAAAAACCCACAACTCTTGAAAGAGGAAACACAGAAACAACCTAAAGACTGATTCCATAACGATGGCCTGGCAGCCTCCAACCCCCCAAATGCCCCTTGCCTGCTTTGCCTTTCAAGCTAAGAGCTGAGAAAAGACAACCACCCAGCTTCATATCGTTCAGATAACAGACAACAAAACTAAACAAGCAAGCAGCCACTGCCGAAAACGCGTCAGAACAAGCGCCCTTGGAAGTAGCTCTATTCTGATTAAGTGCAGCTCCGTTTTGGCTTTGCGAGACGCCACCCGTCAGAGAGCAGCCGCCAGCTGCCCCAGTGGAAGAGACCCGAGCTCGGAGAGATCAGAGAGGCAGGAGCAGCCCAAGCAGCCGAGGTGTAGCAGGGCTCTAGGGCACGCGCAGCCCACGGGCAGCCGCCGCCCCGCGCACGCACCGGGGCCATCGTTGAAGCGCCGCAGCGGGGCCCTGGCGAACGCCATGTCCGAACAAGCGACCACCGCGCCCGCTCTCCGCGTTCAAATGGCCCCAACGGCCGCAGCGCGCCGCCGGCAGCCAATCAGCTCCCGCGGCGTGCGCGCGCTCGGCCAATCGCGGCCAGCCCCGCGCGGCGCAGGCGCGTCGCAGGCGGTGGCGTCACGGCGCAGGCGGGCGGCGCGGTGCGCGCGGGGGGCGCCCATGTCGGCGCCGTTCGAGGAGCGCAGCGGGGTGGTGCCCTGCGCCACGCCCTGGGGCCGCTGGTACCAGACGCTCGAGGAGGTTTTCATCGAGGTGCGCGTCCCGGCCGGCACGCGCGCCCGCGACGTGCGCTGCGCCCTGCGGAGCCGCCACGTCGAGCTCGCCGTGGGCGGCCAGGAGGTGCTGCAGGTACCGCGGGCGGCCGGGGCGCGCTCAGCGGGGGCCGGTACTCGCGTTCGGTTTGCGGGGCCCTCGTTACTGCCGGCTAAGGACCGGCCCCAGCGTCAGCCCGTGACGGGGGTCAGGGTTAAATACAGACGGTCCCTCTCGTGGGAAACGAGCAGCAAGATGTCGGTATCACCGTGTGTTCTCCCTGCGTCACGGGTGAGCGTGGCCCCGAGCTGCAGATACGAAGGGCAGGCCGTTAAGAGAGGTTTTACCCCGGGAGTGCAGGCCTAGCCTTGACAAGTGGCCTGAAACAGCAGAAGATGTGATTACTGCATTTAATATCTCTCATCTAAAATACATGCGCATGTCTCTTTCTTCAGTAAAGTGGTTGTCTGCCAGTCCAGGAGGAAGGGCAGGTTGGTAGGGCCAGATTACCCTGGCAGCAGGCGGGCAGGGACACTTGGCAGATAAATCCCCGTGATCCCAACACTGCTCTAGGTTTTCCTCTGGTCTAACATTGTAAATGTCTTTTGCAGGGGAAACTTTTTGACTCTACAGTAGCCGACGAAGGAACATGGACATTAGGTAATAACCCGTTTCTGATGTGACATTTTGAAAGGAGGAGAAATTCTCTGCAGGACTAGCAACATATTACTCAGTATAGCAGGGATATTTAGCCCTTGTTACCAACAAGATGACTTTTGTTCTCCTTTTGCTCAGGTTCCAATTCTCTGTATATAGAGTAACATGAGGCATGTTTAGTTTTCATCTAAGGGGATGTAAATTCAATTGAGAGATGGTCAGCATTATATGCTAATTTTATGGCCTTTTTATGTGATAAGTGATTTAAGTAGAAGCAATAGAGAAACATAGAGATTCAAAGTGATGGGGGAAACGCCAAGTTGGCAGTGCATTTTCCAAACCTTTCTCAAAGCATAATTTTTTGTTTTTCAGCTAAAATGAAAATTCATGATGTAGTGACATAATCATGCAAATCTGAAGTGCCTAATACTTTTTCCCAATATGTCAATAACTTGAAAATTGCTCTTTCCCATGCTGCATTTATTCCATTTATGATAAATGTTTTACATTAATCTGAGATGTTACTTCAATGTATTAAATGGACATAAGTATATCTGCCACTGTCATTTAAATTCATTTCTGACTCTTAACAGTAACAGTGTTCTCTAACGCTGTCAGCCTGACCTGAAGCCCCAGTTAGGGCCTTACCTGAGCTGTATACAGGAATCACTTATGAATCTTAATCTCTTGCCAAATATACCCACCCAATTTAATTGAGGTTTGCAATAGAGGTACTTTGGAGTTGTATTTTAATCCAAAATAGTGTTGGTATTTTAAAGGCTGGAAATGGGGGGTGGCTGTTTAGTTATCTCTACTTGAGCTTTCCCTTTTTTCATTACTAAATTATTTACTGTTAGCCATGTTGCCATCAGCACTAAGAACTGTAGGGAATTGTAGGGTTTTTTTTTTCCTATTGAGTAGTTTAATCCCACATTTTGACACGTTAGTGCTGAATTCCGCAAAACCAGAACAGCATAAAAGCAATAGCACTGCAGGACCAAGTTCTTAATTTTCTTTCTGTTCCTTTTTTTTTTTCTTTTCCCTATGGCTATATTCATTCAATAGAGGATCGGAAATTGATACGAATTGTTCTAACCAAGACAAACCGAGATGCTGGAAACTGTTGGACATCTCTGCTAGAAAATGAATATGCTGCTGATCCTTGGGTACAGGACCAGATGCAGAGGAAACTCACACTGGAGCGATTCCAAAGAGAGGCAAGTTAGAGGCCTGAGTTAGGGCCTGTGTTCTGCGTTTGCAGGGTTTAGGCCAGTGAAGGTTGAGCAAAGTTATTTCGTTGTCCAGCAGGAAGAGCCTGGATCCTGGAAACAACCTCTTTAAGTTAGTAGGCATAGGACTATTATTAGGCTTTATCGGAATAATTTTCGAGAACTTGTTCTGCTTGAACTTAGGTTTTTGTGAGAAGATAAGGTATTTTTAGTTTAGTGCCTAATTATAATCTTTTTAAGTAGGCTAGCTACAATTTCTCTTATTAAATATGAGGTTGCATCACAGGTATATTTAAAACACATTTCTAACATCAAGTTCTATTCAATATGTTTACACCTGATAACAGAAAGTCATTAGGTGGCAAATATTTTCCTTGCCCTTTCACTAAAATGGATTTCACTGTTTTCAGACAGCTTAACTGCTCAGCTGTAGCTGTTAGATTTGTGCACTTGTGCAAGTACAGCTTATTTTTTAACAGTTCAAGAACATTGTGTTCATAACAATTCCTATCCAGGACAGCAGATGGTAATGCTTTCAGCTACTAAGTTAAAGGGATGCCACAAGTCTGTAAGTTGACTTGAGACTTTCATTGATGCTTCTTTACTGGGAGATGTGCTTGCCACTTGGAAGAGACCATTACTAAGTTCACTTGTTCAGTGGGCAACCAAACTAAGGCGCTTCAAGGCGTGTTTCTTGGTGCATTTTCCATGCAGAATTTCAGGGCCATGGCAGTTTGCAGTTGCCTAACAAGCTGATAGTTCTGTCTCCTTGCTAGAGTCACCAATTTTCTTTAAAAATTATGTTTATAGTAAATGCAATCTATTTATCACGTTTTTCTTTTATCTCTCATCAGAATCCTGGATTTGACTTCAGTGGGGCAGAAATTTCTGGAAATTACAGCAAAGGAGGCCCTGACTTCTCTAGCCTTGAGAAGTGAACTGTCTTCTTTATGAGGAATTACACAATGCACTTAAAGACTGGAATACATAACCATAGGAGGACTTCAGTGGTCTGTTCAGCACAAAGAGAAACAACATCTCTTGGATTAGCATCAAGACCAAGTGTCAGCAGTGGATTTTTAAGTTGTGGTAACTTGAAAGTATTACAGACAAAAAAAAGGTATATTCTTAAATAACACTTATCTTTCTCTTCTTACCTTATTTTAAGCTTGTTAGTTGACAAACATACAATTCAGCTTAGAATGAGAAGGTGGTGTTACTCAATGTTGAAGAATAGACCCAGAACTAATACGCTTAACATGTTTTCTTGCAGCAGGACGGATTTAAGGAAGGCTTAGAGTTCTCTAAGAATGTGTAAAGGTCTTTCTAAACTAGTGATTTTTGTCAACTATAGCATCTTGCAGCAAGTAAGGGTTTGTAATTATTGCTTTGTTGATTGTAAGGCTGTTGTTTCATCAACACATTACATTAAGTGATAGCAGAAGACAAAAGTTTGGTGAAAGAAACTATGTGAACATGTGCTCATGTAAAATCAGTGCAAGTATTGGAAATTTGGAAATGGGTGCAATATTTAATAACTCTTTAAATGACAAAAGCTAAAAACAAGCTATTCAAGACAAGTCCTCAAGTAGGAAGTTCTACTTTGCATCTATTAACAACCTACACATTTCTTTAGGTATCAAAGAATAAACAGTTGTAGATCTCTGTCAATATAGTTTAAAATTTATTAGCTGAACTTCAGACTTCGCTGTTGCCTGACTTGGTACTTTACATGTGGAAATTATGCATCAAGATTTTCTACTCAAAGATGCACTTGAGAACTACTCCATCAACCGCATTATAAACTGCTAATGTTGCATTGATACTAACGGAGGAACAAAACCTTCGTGTCAATTTGCATTCCTTTATGAGCACTGAAATTACTCTGTAGAGTTAGGTGTTAAAGTTGCTTCACTGGTGAAAAATTGCCAAAAAATTATCAATGCATTGCTGAACCTTTAAATATTCACCCTAATTTCAGTTACCCCCTAATTTCAGTTGGCATATGACAAGAATCAAATACTAGCAAGGGCCAACTGCTTGTATTGTAATCCTTTCTAAGACTTCTGTGTTTCACCTGCCAACACTAAATACTTGTGAAATCATCAATTATACATCTCTTCTGACTGTTAACTTTTAAGTTGTACAGTCATGTAAGATACTTGGAAGATATGCTGAGAAATTCTTGCCTCATTATTAAGGAAAGGAAAATAAGGCCTAGCATCAAGTACTGATTTGTGGCACTAGGTTTTATACTTCCCTTAAGTTATTAGAATGCAAAGGGGCTGCTGTAGTTACATCAACCAGTTGCACAAGTAATTAGGCCAGAGCAAAGACAGTTGGTCTTCCTTGAAATGCAAACTCAAATGCTCAAGTTGGAACAAAAATATAGATCTTGGGATTACAATTATATTTGGATGACAGACTATGACTAAGATTTAAGAAAGCTACTGCCAACTTGAAAGAGTTAAAATTCCATCACTTAATCTAACACTGATACCCTGTTGTCCTCTCAGTCTAGGTGGTTTTTCCTTTCATTGGATTTGGAAAAGTGACTTGCTAAGTAAAAAAAAAAAAAAAAAATATCAAGAATACTGAGTCTTACCTTTTGGTTCTCAAGCCTTCCCTCTTCAGCCTCAATCTGTTCAAATAAACCAGGCTGTCAATCACCCCTCTTCTCCTTGTATGCATTTTTTTTCCAGGTGCTGCTCAGGTAGAGGCTTCCAAGTAATAAGAATCATAATCCATTAGAGAAGAAACATTCACTCAGCCATATTTCAGTGTTTTATTCCAAGGTACATCTCTATATAGAGGCACAACACGGCCATTCAATTGCACAAGGCATCCTGAACCTTTCTTACAAGGGCATGATCACCATGGCATGCACCACATGGCTGCTGCATGTCAGCACCTGCTGCACTCAACATGGCCAAGACACACAGCCCCATCTCATTTCCCATAGGACTATCCTTCCCAACCCTTCAGTGACAACTTGGATTTGTTCAGCACAGAGCTTTGGTATTAAATCATTTCACATGTTTACAACCAGTTTCCATTTGACCTAGTCAAAGAAAATGATTCCCCCAGCAGCCCTTCTGACAGGTTTGGTAGGCTACCATCTAGGCCCATGCCACCTTCCCAACATGCACACTTCTCCTTCCCTGCTCCATCAGTTCATATGGCCCTCACTTATTACCAGGCTGTAACTAGCAGTCCCTCCTTCACAGTGTCATCGAAGTCTAAAGGTCTTAAGCAACATCCCCCCCAGCACAACTTTCCATCTTACCTTTCCATCCTTTCTACAACTTTCCATCCAGCCCTTCCATGTTAGGACCAGCAGCACAATAAACCTCTTAAAACACTCACCTTAATTTCAAGCAAGCATTGTGTTTTCATCAAGCCTGCCATTCAAGAGACCAGTTAAAGCAAATTGCCATCTCTCAAGATCACTCTTATTTTTGGGCTGTCACAGCAAAGGCATCCCTATTCTACAGAATACATGCAACCATACATGTTCAGCATCTGCCCTTCCGTTGCCTAGTACAGCTGCAGCATGGAAGAGGTTTCACATCTGAGACAGGTGACCCAGTGCACTCCCTTCAATCTTTCTTATGTTTCATTTAATTTCTGTATCACTCACTATTTCCATAAACTACATCTTAACAGAATAGTGAAGCTTTTAAGACCATGCCCCCTACTTGCTCTTACAAGGACACCAGTTAACATCCATCCATTCTCTCCTTCACAACTGATTTGCCCCACACAGTTAACACCATCATCCTGCCTCCACGTTGAACTAGCTTTAACAGCAGCGCCCTGTGTACAAGACAGGTCCACAGGACATTCCCCAGCTGGCTTGTCACGTTCATGGCCACACATTTGCTCTTCTCATGTGTACCCAGCACCATGGTTTTTCATTTGACAAACTACTGGCTGGGATTTTTTCCTAACTTCCTACAGTCTTCAGAAACTGAATCATTTGTTTCAAATTCAAAACCTACTTCAACACCTCCTGTTACAAAAAATAAGGTTAGACTACACAAGCTGCCCTACAGATTACACGCTTTTAAAGAGTTCTGTGCGTCAGTGTTGTGATACGTTGCTGTTGAAATAGCAACATCCTAACCAAAAAGGCTAAAACCTGACACCAAATATTCACTGTTGCAACCACTGTGACAAGATCTCATTTATCACAAGGATCTTCTGTCTGAAGCATTACATTTTATCAGCTGAGCTCTTCGTTTAGTTCGTGTTGTGGAATTAATTTCTCACATCTTCAGCAGTTTTTCAACTCGGCCACAGGATGGTCATCTGTTTCATTCTTCTCCTGTAAGGGGAACACCACAGTCAACTGAAAGGCTTTCTCCAAGAGAAAGCCAGGCTTTAATAGAAGAAGGTAACAGGTGTTATGGAAAATATTGTAGCCTTGGCAATTAACATCTAGATTTTGATTAACTGGTGGTTTCCATATTGTATAATGGCAACACAAGGAACTGAAATACACTTTCTGGAATTGCTTGTGAGGACAGTTCAACAAAATGAAACTACAGAAAACTGTCTCCTTTGTAACAGCTGTTCAAGTGATGCACATTCTAGTAGCTAATTGCTTTTTGTTAGACTATTTCCTTCCGAGTCAGTGCAAGCTGAAATTTGTCCATTTTTTTTTTTGTTAGTTTTATCCCACATTTTCATCTGAAAAATGTCCAAAGATCTGGAGGTTCCAATTCTGGGCTCACAGGACACCAAAGCATCAGTTCTGCTTCATAACTTAGCATAGTAGCTTGCCATTTCTGTATGTACAAGCTCTGGCTCAAAAGTGGATCAGAAAGATAGGCCCACTAGCTTGGTATCAGCAGATTGTGAGCAGTCAAAGTTTTGAGGTATTTAACAGCAAATCACTTCCACATTCATCATAAGCAGGTTTGACAGATGGCTACCTATTAGGAGCTGGTCTCTGGAATCGTAGGGAGGTGTGCTATCCTGTAATAGCTGTGTTTGAGCTGCCGGGCTGTCCGTCCAGACACAATCCATTTCAGTCTCTGGATGTCTGGTTTGGAACACTTGCTTGAGGAATATTCAGTAAGGCACTTGGACACCAGTTCCTTCCAGAAAGTCAAATCTTTGCTGTTTATCTGAAGAGCAAAACAGAATCCCAAACATGTTAATTCATTAAATGCTTATCCCCATTTCACATGAGCATTTTTAGGTTCTTGACCTAGGAGAAAGATGCCAAGACAAAGAGAACCTGTACATGAACGTTCAAACTCTCTCCCCTAGGAACAAGTGCTTTCATGTATTTCTCTCCCTTCCCTAACTAATACTCAATGTATCTGCACCTTGGAAAGGACTTGCAGGAATTCCAATGGCTCTGTCATCTCCTGTAGCTTTTGTTGTTCTATCTCCAGTGCCAAAATTGACAGTGCCAGGACAGAAGGCTGGGGAAAGAACAAAATGAGATGTTTTTTCAACATGCAGTTATTAGATTTCAATAGTCTGATTATTTTGGGACTTCCAAAATTTTTCTTTACCTTGGCTTTAGAAAACATGAGCCTGCAGTGACAGACCTTAAGCTGCGTCTCAAGTCTCTCAAAATTCAGGTGTTTTCTCCTATAATAACAGCAAAGATTGAATGTATAAGCATGTCACACAAGAAACCCAACTTAGGACAGCACTATCTGCTAGCTCACTCAGGTGGCTGGTGTGATCTTTACTTAAACAAGGGCCTCATTGTCCAGAACTTGCAGGATTTCTGCCAAAGAGGTGCTCGGCTTTGGCAGTCCTAGTGCCATAGACTTCATGGGTAAGTTGCATTGTCAGAACAGCCTGACTATCAAGGGCTTGAGATGTTTGCAGCCCAAGGAACCTATTTTTAAGCCAAAAGATACTGAAGTGTTGGCAATGAGGCAATACCTAGCAGCCTGAGCCGAGCTTTTTAATACCCCTGCTGCTGAGCAGGTCCCATTTTATGTTGGCACAACAATAATCTTGGGTCCCTTTAAGCACACAACATTTGAAGGTAAAAGCAGATATTCACATTTGGCATCTTCAGCAGCAGCAGCAGAACTTCTCCCGCGCTTTGACTGTTTATAGATACAAATTACCTATTTTCTCCCTTAATATCCATATAGGCTTCGTGCATCTGCAGTTACTGCAGAAAAGGTTTTTAAAAGGTATTTTACCTTTCACAGCTTAAATTCTCCTGAATGAGTGAATGGTAGAGTTGCAGAAACTGGAAGGCTGTTGCAGAGTTGACTTTC
The DNA here is from genome assembly GCA_032353885.1 of Nothura maculosa. Classification (NCBI taxonomy): domain Eukaryota; kingdom Metazoa; phylum Chordata; class Aves; order Tinamiformes; family Tinamidae; genus Nothura; species Nothura maculosa. The sequence continues at coordinate 114,993 of JAUBOD010001037.1, read as the reverse complement.
CAGGACAGCTTCTCCAAAATGATCTTCTCCATTCTCATCATGTCAGAAACAGTGAATCTGTGCTGGCTTATTCGAATTAAGTCGGTGGCTAAGGGGATGTTTCTCTCTTCTTCTGTTGCCTTCACAGCCAAGTAAAAACAGCTGAGTCCAACACATCCCAAGTGTTTAGGCTGTACCTAAAAGAAAATGAGTTGGTTTGGTTACTTTTAAAAGATAAAGAATCCTGATGAGCCCACCATATAACAAACTAAACTAAGGAGGTATCTTGATTTATTCAAAGAAGAGAAGCGCTGCGCGCGGCCGGGCGGGACCCACCTTGACCGTGGCGAGGAGCCTGTCGAGCAGCAGCACGGCCAGCGAGAAGCTCTGCGTGCGGCACGCGAAGAACTGCGCCAGGCTCAGCAGGTCGCGCGCGGCGCCGTCCCGCGGCCGCCCGCCCAGCCGCGCCGGGCCGCGCGCCTCCTGCTCCAGCAGCGCCCGCAGCCG
>JAUBOD010001037.1:18641-32458 GCA_032353885.1 Nothura maculosa | reverse complement strand
TTTGACATGAGCTTGCTTTGAAGTGAAGGTTGGAGTATATGGTCTCCAGAGATCCTTACCAACCTGAGGTTTGGTGGTGGTCTGAAACTGCAGGGCACCCTGTTGAAGGGGATTAGCTAATTCTAGCTCTTGATGATGAGTGCTAGTAGAGCAAGAACCTTTTTCCCTTCCGTACCTGTGATGCCCAGGACAGGGAAACCGGCGCCTTGCACTGTCTTCAAAAGCAGTAATTGCTGTTGTCATTGCCAGGCTAAAATGCTGCCTACCACAAAATAGGTGTTAATAAACAATTCAGTGCAATATTTTGCCAACTTTGAATATTTTCTTGTAAGCAAAATCCATCTCTTGGATGACCTAAAAGTAGATTCTTGAGCAGAATTGCACATGAAGGAGGCAGAGGTTGTATAAGAAGTTTTCTCACTCAGAGTGGACAATACAAATCAGTAGGTTTTGGCAGCAATTCTCTGCTCTTGGAGTTATTAAGCTTCTGTGTAGAACTCAGTAATTAGACATCCCAAATTACAGGACATCTCTAATAAGGAAGCTCAGCAAGTGAGCCTCTGGGATTGCAAGCATTCACTTCTGAAGAGCTCTTTTCAGTGGTGTTGGAGGGCTGCTTGCTTGGTGTCTGGCCATGGGTCTCAGCTCTGCCCAGGAGCACAGTGGTTGTATGCCCTGCATCTGGTCAGCACATCACAGCTTAGGATGTGGTAGGAAGCTTTCCAAGTGCTCCACTCTCTCCGAGCAGCGAACTTGTAGGCTGAAATTCTCCTTAAGGACTGCAGAGAGATTGAATGCAGGGAATCTTGGTGTTTTTTAACCTCTGGGTTGAGATTCCATCTCATGTAACTTTTGACTTGTGCAATACAGATATCCATATCTTACTGGAACGCTTTTGAACTTGCTCAAGAGAAATAGGCACTTTCAGATTGTGATTCATCAAACCTGTTTTATTTTCTTTTTCTATGGGATGAGATTAAGTGACTCTATTGTAACTTTCTGAGCTGGGAGAAGTGGCAGATTTTGCCCCCTAGGAAGTAATGTTATTTCAAACTGGTATTTCTTTTTGGTGGGAATTATTTGGATGAATAATTTTGGTTTAAGCAGCCTACTGTTCTCTACTGAACTAAAACTTTCAAAGCAGGTTAATGATTTGAATTGCTAATGGTAGGTTGTATGAATAACCAGAATTGGAGGATTTTCTGCTTCAAGTCTGGCTTTGGGACATGTGCTTACCATCACATTAAAAATTCCCACCTTCTTGAAGATACTATGAAACTCAATGGAAGCAGGAGATCAGAGATTCTCTTGGAATTTTAAGTGAAATTTAATTACTTATTAGCAATTAAAATAAAATTTCATTTACTGAATTTACTGAAATTTTTAGATGAAAAGTCTACTACTGCAAAGTTCAAGTGGTACCTCATGCCTTACACCAATTCTTTTTCCTCAGAGATGGTTGTGTAAGAGAATATTATATTATCTCAAGCTTTCTTTTAAGTAGCTTGATGTTCAAACTATTGTCGTGCCAAGTAATTTTTCACCTTATCTGTGACATTCTATTTTCGGCCTGGAAAAATTACACAATTATCTAAGGTGTCTTTGTTTCTGACAGGAATTCCTTTTGAGTGCTGATGATTGCTTTACTCTCAACATGTGTGTTTAGACAAAGTGATTTTATTGTTCAGATATTTAGAATGACATCTGCTCTTTTTATATATGCACATGTATTGATGCAGATACTCTTTAAAAACTAAAATCTATATTAAAATGTTCAATGATATTTGAGTTACTACTTTGTTTTTACTGAGCACTGGTCTGTATTATCCCCAAGAAATTTGTAATTTTATTTGCTTGAAACCAGGCTTTTCCTTGTTGCACCATGTCTGATATTAAGTGAATCTTTTGAATGTATCTGGATATGATATAACTAGGTTACCAAAAGTACATGTATTGGTTGTAAGTGCTGCTGACTTGAGAATGATTCTTACTTCAGAGAGCTTGCCTTTTCTCTGATAGCTTGTCCAGAAAACATTGACAAAAGCACTGTGCTCATTGCTTAGCGTTGTTTATTTTATTTTATTGTATTTTTTTTTTTTTGGTACTAGTAGTGAGGTAGCACACTGTTCCTGAAGGAATGCTTTGGAACACCTAGAGAACTTGCAGTACATTGCACCAGAAGAAATAAAAAGGCATCTGAGTAAGTAGGCCCTGACATGCTGAAAGGTCACCTGCTGCTTGCTGTCCTGCTGTGACCCCAGCCCCTCTGGCCCTTGAGTGCATCCTCAGAGCTCCCCTCCAGAGCTGCACTTACGTACAGCAGGTACGCAGAGAGCAAGAAGCCACTGAGAAGCTGATGTGGTACTTGGTGCTGGGAGATGCCTGTGTGCTTGCACAGCTGCAGCTTGGCCACATGTGCCTGTTTTTGACTCTAAGCCTGTGATTTTGGGGAAGGGGACTGGGCTCTGCAACTGCCTGGGGCTGCTGCCCCTCTTGGGGTGGTGTCATCCCTGCAGCAGAGAAGCTGTTGAAAACTGAGGTAGGATGTACCTAGATCACCTAGGCAGCTTTACCAAACATCTGCTCCTACCTTTGTTAATCCTTCAGGTTTTTCTCCATACTTATTCATGTAGTTCTTTACGCCTTTTTGCCCGTTTTGACAGCAACTCTAGACTAAATTTGAATCTTATCTTTTTCTCGGCCATGTGAATGCATGCTCTATAGATGTGCGTTAATATTGAATATATACACCAGCTCAATTGATGTTTTATTGTTTTTTCTCTTCCTGATTGTCACAACACTTAGGTTTTCAGCTTTTTTTGTGTGTTTCTGAGCTGAATATATTAGCCAAAAATGGCGAAATGCTCATGTCTGTATCACAGTAACCTGTGATTATTAGCAGAGGTTCTAAGAACTACAGAGATGATTCCTGGTGAGCTCGCATGAGAGCTGAGAGGAGTTTAATTAACTAGCAGGGAGAAACTGCAAGAGGAGCACATATATCTTGTGGCAGATCACTTTCTCTCTGGCAAGATCAATTTGTTTGCACTGGCAGTATTGCTCAGAGTGTTAACACAGGATGATAACAGGGAAAAGGGCCGTATCCATGTAGAGAAGATCCATAAACAAAGAGCAAAAATACATGCATAGTACAGAACAAAGTCCAATTACGACTTGCATGTTTCTGCCATCTTTTACAGTCCTGAAATTTTTATAGCATTAATAACAACTCCAGCCTGGTCAAAATAAGCAGTGGGAACTGAGAGACTCCCAAGAGTTTATATCTTCATTATGTGATTTTTTTTTTTCAACCATGAAATAAAAAGATAATTTAGAAATCCTAAAACGATGTTGATTGAGATTGCTATCTAATCTGGATACTTCAGTACAATTTTTATTTAAAGAAAACAAAGAGCGGTGCACTAAATTCATCCAGAACAAACTGGTAAGACTGTTTTAGAAAGTGATGCACAGCCATCAATATATCTGCTTTTTTTTAGGTAGGAGTTGATTTCTCTTTATGTTGTTATTTCTAGTAAGATAGCATCTGAAAACCTGTATATTGTCCAAAAGTGCATGTTCTTTGTCACAGCTTCTCATGGTTAACAGGGAGAATCTATTTATTCACAAGCATTAATGTTAAGCATCTGAAATATGTTATAATCTGTATGTTGATGTTTCTAATAAGGTGATTCATCAAATAAAAATTAACCTTAGAAGGCTTTTATTTGGGGAATTTATTATTCTCTTGTTGATTTCCTCGCCTGTTGATGATTCCAGTCACAACTAATAGCAATGTTACTTTCTTAAATATATTTAAGAAAATGGAAGAGAAAATACGAAAACTTTCAGCTGTGAAGCAAGCCAGTCACCTGCAGCCAGTAGATGTCATTCTATCTCTATTTTAATGCTGGTTGCTCCTTTCTAATGAGAGTATTGCTAACTACAAATTGCAGATGGGGAGTGAGGGGAACCATTAATGTTTTGTTTTCTTCTGATCAATGCACAATTTTATATCTTTTCCTTCAGTAATGTAAGGTGTCAGAGTGTGAAATTGCAACTTTTTAATACATCTGATGGCTGATAAGCTATTGTCTTTCAGCCAGTCATCCATTAGCTCTATTTTATTTATTTATTTATTCTTACAGGGGATCTGTCAGCCTTGCAGAGTACGTGGCTCTCCTTTCTTGCCTTCCTTATTTCTCTCCAGCCTCCTCCTCTTTCTGAGCAGCTTTGCTTGATGTTCTCCCTGTAGCTCTTTTCCTGCCACCTCCCAGGGTTTCAGGGCTGTGCGTTGAAGATAGTTGTATCCTTGAGGGGAACACAAGCACATAGTTCACTGTTGCACATAGAGGCACACGAGAAAACTGTTTGATAGCAGATGCAGAGACACATTCAGTATTTGTTTTCACTGTAACCGTATTGGTTTACTTTGGTTCCTACAAAAAGACTGAACTTTGCAAGTATAGCTAATGTAAAGAATTTGATCTGCTATAAGAATCTCGTGCATTTGCCAAGCTAAGCAATTTCAAGTTAGACATTTTATTTCTTATTTGCAATTTGTAATTAGTTCTATACTAATTAGCAGTTATGCAGTTGTGGAAGTCATATTGGCCAAGGGTGACAAGTTGGAAGCTGTGTTGAGTGTAAATGTCACTGCTACACCACTCCCCACAATAAACAGCATGGTAGTAAAGGGCAGTGAGCTGAGGGCTTCATTTTCTGGTTGGAGATCTTCAGGGCTTGGGCCCACAGATCTGACAAGTTTAGCAGGACCAAGGCTGCTGTTTTGGTCTTGAACTTGACAATCGTTGTTTCACCCAGTCCCCTTCTGCCAGTCCCAGCAGAGCGTGGGGACACCCAGTCCCTAGGTGTGTCAAAGTGAACACCTGATCTTCTGAAAAATCAATAGTGACCACAAGAATGGAGGGAGGACGGGCCCAACGGCTGACCTTGGACATGGGAGAATATAAGCTGGGCTTAGGGCAAGAGAGTTTTGACTGAGAATGGACTGAGTTTAACATGTAAGAAGGGCATTTCCTCTGGATCTCGCAGTTGTGATCTGCAGTGTTTTTTTCAACATTGTGAACTAGCATCTCAAACTAATCAGTAATTAAGGCTATTAGCATTAAAACCATTAGGATGCAGTGAATGAGAAGTATCCATGGTATTGTATGTCTAATTAGCATCAGTAATTAATGGTATTAATGGAAAAAAATCCTTTATGATATTCTCACTATGTTAATGCATTTGGACAAATAAAAATAACAGCCAATCCAAGACCAACAGGAGATAAAAAAGCAAGGCAGAGAGCAGCTGATGATGTTATCATGGGTACTGACCAGCAAAATGTCTGCTAAAGAATAGCACTGTCTTGGTACTGTTTGCCTAGATGAGAAAATCATTATATAAGCAGGCAAAGTAAACAGCCTCCTTCTCCCTATCTAAAGGGGAACAAACAAATAGAGGAGCTAAGTGTGATCAGGAAGTTAAAATGAACTGCAGAAAATAAAGATACTATGAATAGAGGGAACAGAGTGCTGGAGTCAGATTAAATCTCTCTCCTGCAGCCACAGGGAAGAACATGGAAACAAATCACAGCCTGACAAGGAAATAAGCAAAAGACTCAGTGAATAGAGGTTATGGCAAAGGGGCTGGAGTACCAAAGAGGTTAAAGCTCAGTGGGGTGGAGAGAGGGCAATCCTTTTGTTGTTCTGTAGTAAACACCTCTGTCTTTTTGGCTGAATTTTGTACGTGTTTGGGAGCTTTTACTCACAGCACGAAAAATAATCGAATTATATCCTACCTTTTAAGCTGTGACTCACTGCACTGAAGGGTCACTTGCCTAGACGGTCTGAATGTGTCCAGCAGGCAGAGAATACCAAAGGGGAAGGCAGCGTTACATCATGTCTGTGTCGTGACAAAGGCTAATGTAAAGATTTGTCTTGTCAGGGGATGCTGCAGCTTCTCTCACAGCTAGTAAGCATCCTTTCTGTCTGCATTGTAATATGTTTGTTTAAAACTTATTCTCTGATGTGGTATATGAAGGACAAAATCACTAGTACTGAGTCTAATCCTTGGCTGCAATAGGTTGTGCCGTCTTGGTGCACAGGGATAGCAGAAGGCTGAGAAGAGCAGAGCCAGGTCTGACAGTGCTGAGTAATGAGGAACGAATCATCTCCTAATTCCCCTGCTTTTACCCATATAAATGCCATGTAGAGTGTTATGTGGAAAACTCAGGAGGAAGGGAAGAGATGTAAAATTGCATCAATCTGTCACTTAATTCCATGAACAAGGCAGGATAAATTGTAGGTGGCAGAGCTGTGGTGACATCTGAGCAGTCTTTAGAGAGAAATATGACAACTACCTATCTACAGAGTGAGGGTGATGATTCCCCTTCCTGACCTCCTCTTCTTCCTGCAGCTTGTGCCGGGGAGTGCTTGTAAGCAGCATCAGGACATCAAGTTAGAATCATTTGCTACACATATCTTTGAGTCAGCCCAATCGGAAAAAATTTATAGGGAGAGGAAGAAGGAAAAATAAGAGAATTGCAGCAGGCTTCCTCAGGAGGTTATTTCCTTGCCCGATCTGCTGTGCCTGGATTTTCTCCCGCCTCAAGATGGACAGAACTAGAATGTCCCTGCCACTTCTTATCCCTTTCTCTCTTTACATTTTTAAATGTAAATGTTAAACTTAGGTTGAGGTGGAGTTTGCAGGTTTCAATGTATGTCTAGTTTGTTTTCTTCTCTATGTGTTCGCAATATTTTTAGAGGGTAATAATCTATTAATATCACGGATTAAGTACTACAATAAGTGTCTGATCCTGATGATGGACAAAAAAAACTTAAAACCTTAATTTCTGTTGTGAATATGATGCATCTTGTTCTTGCATACAGACTTAGTGCATTGACCATTTGCAAATCTTAAATAGTGGTACTTTATGATGTTCTATCTTGCTGTTAAGTTTTTGTATACTTAGGCATGAAACGTAGTTAACTAGGGATGCAGTTTTTGCAGAGATATGACTCGGTCTTGCTGTGCACTGTGACTCGTGGATACCCTAACATTGCAGCTGCTTTCTGGTCTGTAAGTCCTACTGCTTCAAGCTGGAAGGTTTCTGCAAATGCAGAGAATTACTCCTTTACTCCTCTCTGTCCCCCTTTTTCTTTCTTTATAGGAGACTTGTAATCTTTATATAAAAAAAACCTTTGATAGAGGAGTTTCATTGTTTTATGTAGGTCACAAAGTCTAAGGCAGTCTGCCATTCATGTAACACCTTCTACCTACTTTTTCCTCCCATTTGTCTCCTTGTCTTCTTTTGTTCCTTTTTCATACACTTGATCAAATGGGATTCCTCTTCTGGGGAAAAGAAAACTTTCAACTCAATTGTCATTACATGAGATGAAGATCTTGGTCTTTTTCAAGTATTTGCTTTGGGTTCAACATGGATGTGATATGTCAGCTTCTTCATTTGAAGATTTCTTCCCTGTATCAGTGAATGGTTGGCTAGATTCAGTGCTGCAGGATAGTGTCTTGTGGGGTGCAGTAAACGGCTACAGGGAGTTTTTCCACATTCCAGTTTATTTGCAGAAAGTTTAAATTTATTCAGAGAAGTTAACTTTTGGAATAAGTGGCCTTTTCTGGAAGAATGCTGGTCATGCTGCTTAGCTGTCCTAGCCTTATATAGCTCTCTATCAAATGCAAATAACCAAAAAAAATTTTTTATTTGATTCCATTTACTTTTTTCTTCTTGTCAATGAAAGAAATGTTACAAGTTTCTCTTGTTTTCTATTTAGCTTTTTGTGATCTACAAGAATTAGAGCTTTAATAGGCTGAAGGTATGTGGTCTTTGGATAAAAACCTTACTGTTGCTTTAGGTATAGTTTAAGTGATGTGAAATGAATCATTTTGGAACAGCCTTGCTCTTGAAAATTGCTCTACTGCAGTTATTGGGAAAACATGAATAAGGATTTTAGGCTCTGTTTTTGTTTGTTTCTCAATCACTTGAAAGCTGACCAGTAATCATATGTGCTTATGGCTGTATTATGCAGGATTTACACCTAATATTTCAATTGAAATAAATGGGTTTTGGTTGATCTATTGCTTTAATAGCAAAAATATAGCAGACTTCTGAGATTATATTGTAGCCATGTTTTTCTTATATATATATTTCTCCATGGTCTGGAGAAATTATATATGTTCATTTAAAAAAAAAAACACACTTAAAATCAACTATCTACTAGCTTCCAATCTTTGTTGTAGTTAAACTGGTTGTGGCTATAGGAAATACTTGTATCGTGAACCAAATAGGTAGAAAAGACCAATAACTATTCAAAATTACTCTGCTTGGAATAGGCAACTGAAAGGTTGCTCTTGAGGTAGTAAATATTCATGCAATTAAGTAATACCTAGCTCCAGAGAATGCAATAGCAGCAATCTGCATAAGTGATTGGAGTGTTTTCGTCTAATGCAGTGATGAATAGGTGACAGAGAGCATAACAGGGTGGAACACACTCTTTGGGTGCCTCTTTGTGGCTGTTCAAATACTCAGGATGGTTGAAATCTGTTCATCCAAATCTTGCTTTTTTTGTAGCCTCTTGTGTGGTGCAGTGCCTCTCAGCAGAGCTACTGAGAATGAAGCTGCTCCCATTCAGTGATTACCATCCTTTTATCATTAAAAGATGTCTGTCCCTGGCATGATGGCATAAAGTGCTAATCTGTTTTTACAATTTTCGCTATAGAAGCAAAGCAAATTACTTTCACAGATAGTCCTCACGCACGTGATGCCACTACCTGGATTCTTCCTCCTCCCCACCCCCCATTATCTTTCCTAAGTTCTGCTTTAAATTAGTTTTTTCTATTTTTTAATTGCTCATATATTTTTACCAGGGTTCAGCATTCATCTTCATCTCCAGTCCTAGACCACTGTCATGTGCAACAGTGCACAGCAACATCTGTCCACGAGCTCTTTGATTTGCAGTGGTGCTTCTTCGGAACGTGTGGTTTTCAAAATACACCATTATTATTCCCCACATGTATTCAGTTAGCTTACACTGCATTACAGCAGTTCACACTACAAGCTTAGCTCTGCAGGCAAGATAGCATGCAGGGAGATGAAAAGTCCCATGGGGCTCTCTACTGTAGCGTTGTCTGATGTTCAGCACTTGGGCTGACAGGAAGTTATACCTAAATCGAGCAGTTTGCTTATCAACATAAGACAAAATTGCAAGTACTTGCTATGAGGAAAAATTCTGAGCAAGAGGGTTTGGTAAGTCTGCTTGAACATGCCTCAGTGTGGCCAAGAACCATCATTTTGTGTATGCATGTACATGTATAGATCTACTCATGCATATGAAATGATATATGTGCACACACAAGTGTGTGTGTGTGCATATATATAAATATATACATATAGGTGTTCTGTCCTAGGAAGAATGCCTGTGCATGGTAACCAGGATGTCAAAAAAAAGTGACTGCAGAAGGCATTGCTGCTTGTACTGTGTCTGTGTTAAGCTGTGCTAATGCGCCAAAAACATCACCCAAGAACTTGGCACCTGGATTTAATCCTGTCTCCTGGTGCTGATTTTGGAGAGATACAGCTTTATGCAGGGCAACCTAATCAACATATCTGCCCTGGGTCGGGAGGAGTGGGGCCCATTCTATAGGTCTTAGTAGAGAACTAAGAGTCTCATTATGAGTGCCTGCTATGCTGACACTGCAGCAAGCTCCTCAAAGACTTTAAGAAGCTTTCTTATCAAAAACTCATGAAAAATGTGAAACAAGAAGGACTTTTTTCAAATTTACATGTCTAGAGATAATAACGTCTTGCAATTGTCTTGTAGTGCAGTGTAGAAATATAGAAAATTCAAGTTTGTGCTTCAGGGTGAGAAGCTGTTTGCGTTTGGATGAAATCTTCACCTATTTTTATAGAGAATTTTCCATCTGTAACTGTATTAGTTTGCAATAAAAATCCTATTATGGTTCCTTTATTCTTATCAGCTCAGGTTCTTACCACAGATTTGTAAATCAATTTCAAATCTGTGGTCGTTGCTTCTCTTTACTTCTATTTAAGAAAACAAAGCAAAATGAGAAACCATCCAATGCCCTGGAATCCCAAGAACAGATGCCTTCTTGTAATGTCCTCATACTGCATTTTCATTAGACTGTGAGCAAGAATCCCTCCCAGGGTCTCTGCCTCATCCTAGGTACTGGCACCCAGTTCCTCCTGGGTGTTTTCCTTCTCTTGCCTAGAAAGCCTAGCATTAGTTAAGAAGATCAACTGCAACCTGCTAAAAGAACTTTTTTATCTAGCTCCACTTTTTTATTCCTGTTTTTCATGAATGATCTGAACTGATTGTTTTGTGCCCCCTTTTTTTAAAAAAAAAAGAAAAAAGAAAAAAGAAAAAGAAGGGTCTTTTTTTTAATACTGTGGAATTATATCTGTAATGACAATTCGTTGGATTAGCATGAAAATGGAGATTCTCAGGCAAGGAATTTGATTTCAGGATGAAAACTTCCCTGACATGGACACTGACCATATATACCTAGTGTGCTGGCTGAACAAGAAATGACTATATGAAGAGTGTTCTTGGTAGGTGAGAGGATCTGGAGAGAAGTAATGAAAAAGCATCTTGATTTTTCCTGAGCTGCAGTTTGAGCTTGTTTCCCCATGTTATGGGAGAAGAATATTATTTGCCATATTCTGGAGAGGCAAGCAAAGTGAGGCACAGGAGCCCAGCTGATAGCAAGAATATTTAAAGAATATGATCTTGGAGGCTTTCACTTATGCAGTATTTACTAAGAACTCGGTTTAATTGGTGTTTTGGCTGAGGCTGTTAGCACTGCTGCTTTCCTTAGCAGGGGTGATGATGGCTAATAATGCTAGTGGCAGTGGCAGGACTGTGGATGAAGAAAAGGTCCTCTGGATCCTGCTCTCCATCGCAGACATGACTTTTACTCTGTGTAGCAGTTAGTACTGCTTAACTCCAGAATTTAAAAAGCAGAAGGGAGGAGAAAAAAAAAAAAGGAGGAGGAGGAAAGGCCCTAACATTCAACTTATCATTTCTGGGGTATATAAGAAAGAAGACTTTTTCTATTGCATGTAAAAATCCTAAAAACATGTTCTCTTGGGATTTTGAGCTGTCGGAGCTGCCAAGTCAAGCATGCTGTTAGCATGCAGGATGGAGCCAGTATAGGGGCAGATGTTCATACTCTGTGACTAAAATGCTAAATGGGTTATGATTTGGTCGTGTTTAGATATGGTAAAAATTTGATAAACAAACACTGTCAGGGTCTAATTATTATGAAATAATAAGAGCTGTTGAAGATGTAGCTTGGGAAGTGCAAATCACAGGCAGAACTTGCAGGTCCCCAGAGAGGTGATTAGCTCACCCTCACCATATCTCAGTTCTGCTTGGAGGTGTTTCTTATGAGCAGGAAGTCATACGTGATAGATAAATATTGGTTTCATCTGAGCTACAAGCTAGCACAGGCTGGTTGACCTAAGTAGAAAACTGACCAACTAATCAAGTGCAAGTTCATGTTGCATAGAAAATTGTAGAGAGCAGTGTTAGCTATCTGTCTGGAAAGTGGCTTTGAATATTTGCAGTGCATTGTGCTAGAACATACCTCAGTGATTGCCTGAATTCACTGTATGGCTTGTAAAACACAAGATCAAAAAATTTTTATGCAAATCTATGGTTTTTTTTAGCTGTATAAACTTCATATCAACTTCAACTCTTTATCTAGTGCTTTGTTCATATTCCTATATACTGGAGTTTGCAAGTACTCTCCTTAAGATTTGCTTTTATTTAGGTTGAAGCTTTTTATGATGCAAGAAATTAATATTTAGAATGAGGAAGAAAAGTATGTCCTCTAAGGTGTTAACTTCACTTATGCTCTTCAAATCTTTTCCAGTGATGTGTGGCTTCTGAGATGAAGGTTTCCTCCTGTGAAGGCAGCATGGGATGCTGGTAGCACAATGCAGAGAGAACAGCTGAAATATTGGTCTTAAAGCTCTGCCAAGTGATAGGAAGCTTCCTTAGCATTATTGTTTGGAGGTCTTGCCCAGCATCTTGCACCTACAGGGAGATGTTTGCAGCCACCCATCTAGTGTAACAGGAGGGAAAAGAAGCAACAAGGAGCTGGTTAGGGCTTTAAATAGATGTGGGAATGTATTTCTAATCTGAGTTTAACTAGTTGTGATTTAATATCATCCTAACCTTTTATTATGAGACTCAAAAGAACACTTTGGCCTGACCGAATGCCTTAAAAGAGATATTAAGTAAAATATCAATTGCAGGGTATCTCCAAATATGTTAGAGAACTGATTTAATAGGTTTTTTTCCCCCTATATTTTTTTGCCTGTGTATTTAGGTAATGAAAGGCTGAATTCAGCAGTCATACAAGTATTTCACTTGTCGTGAAGTTCTTATTTTTTGTGTAAAAGAGGATGCTTTCTACCCTCTTGGAGAGGACTTTTCACAAGTTTCATGTGTTCATGGTGTAGGCTCAGGACAAACCTTAGGTCTATCTGTGTCTAGAGGAAGTGTGTTAGGAAAACAGGGCTGGAAAAGGCTCCATGGCTAAGCCGGCTGTGTTGCTGTTGCATACACTATGGAAGATGAGACTTACCAGCAGTTGAAGTTTTTGTCTTAATAGCTTTACTTGGAAGCCTGGGAATCTCATCATCCGAATGGCTGGAAACCTCCTCCTAATTTCCAGGCCAAGAGAATTCACGGGCAGTTTATGTGTATTTGTTCATCTGCCAACATTAACCTTTAGCTTAAATTATTCTTTTCACTCCCTGGTGTTTACCCTGCAGCGTATTTATAGAGAGCAGTCATATCCTCTCATGAGCTTTTCTAGCTTCTTATATAATTATTTCTGCTCTCTTCTGACAATGACTTCACTCTGTGCATGTTCCAGTCTCAACTTTTAAAAATAGGAATAACTGGAAGTGTTCTCAGTATTCCAGATATTTTGACAGAGATGAATACTTTCCAGTCTCTCCTGGAAATGCCTGGCTTATTCACCTTAGCTTCTCATTTACCTTGTTCGCCGCTGCATCACATCCGTGGCTCATCCTGTGACTGGTGACTAATGTGCCCAGCTCTCTCTTCTCGGCGACGTTTACAATTGATGAGCTCATAGCTCCTGGCAAAATTGCTGTTATTAGTCCTTTCACGAGCTGAAAGGTATCAAGACCCAAATGTGTGGGAGCTGATTCTGTCATGTTAGTGACCTAGATAAAGTTTCTCATTTTGCTTGTGGCAACTTTGTGGAACTTCCGAGTTGCTTTATTTATAAAACTCAAGGAAAGAGAGGGATTATCCTTGTCTCCTGGCCTGGCTAAGGAGTAAGGTGGTAAATTGCTTTGTAAAAGACTAAAGCCAGAGCTTAAGATCTCTACAATGCAGGGCAGTTTAAGAGGATTATAGAGAGAAATACCATACTCCCAGATTCATGATCATCTATGAGATGCATGACTTGAGACATGGAGATGCTAGGAAGGAGGAACCAAAGACATAAGAGGTCTACCACAGAAGTGGCAGCTTGGACTGCCTTTTATAAACACTGGAGCTGAAAACCTCTCAGTTTTTTAGGCTTCAAGTCAATTTTAGAGTTTTAATTACAGCAGCTCATGAAGGCTTGTGTTTGAGGACAAAATAGTTTTCATTTTGTGCTTGTATCCTGATCAAACACATGAAGATAAATAGGGATGTTAGCCTCTGGGCACAGCCGCTCTTGTTTGTTGCCCTTCCCTTTGAACTTGGGGAGCTGGGAAGAAAAGCCGAACAGATGAATAATAACGAGCC
>JAUBOD010001037.1:0-15431 GCA_032353885.1 Nothura maculosa | reverse complement strand
GTAACTCTGTTAGGTTTAACTGTGATACGGATACATATTAGGTGAAAGTCAAGCTCCAGTTCTAAGAAACACACCAGTAGGAATCAGATGCGGAGCAGACAAGCTCTGCAGTGCTGCCTGCCCTTCTGAATGGGCACCTTGGTGCTTTGAGCACAGGGAAGCTGTATTTCAGGAGCAGTGTTACAGATCTGCTCTCCTACTGGTGGCCTATTCTTGTTCCCAATGCTTTCAGGAGCACTGGGTTGCTCCATGCGGAGATGGTGTGTCCTAGTGTGTTCCAGATGTACAGGCAGCCTGTGGCTGGGGTCCCCCCTTGGGTCAGGTCTCCTTGCACGTGCACTGACCAAGTGGGAGGTCACAGAAGCTAGAAAGTTAGACCAAGACCATAGGATGACTTTGAGCATAACACAAATGATAGCAAATGTGATGGGCTCTGGTGGTGGACTATGCCTCTGTCACTTGTGTTCCTGCTAGCGTGTAAACAGATTGATGTGCCTATAACATTTTTTGTATCTCTATGTGCCTTTTCAGTCATCTTTTTTTATTTTGCTTGGCAAAACATGACTCAAAAAATAGCAAATCATTCTCTGTCTGTTACTCTTTTCCAGTTTATTCCAGAAGATGCATTATTATTTGGAGTCATCGGAATGAAAATATGCCAGAAGAGGTAACTCCAAGTTGGTGGGATTTTTCTTCCCCAATTTCACTAGACGCTGACTACCAGGATTATTTGAATTTGTTTTTTATTAAATCAGGATCTCAGAACTAAGACAGTAAGATTTTAAAATGTCAGAATACAACTAATGTTAAAACAGAAGATACATTTAATTAATTCAGTGGATCTAATTCAGAGCTAAGTCCTCTTTGCTATCATACTCCTGATGTAAAACATCCAGTAAGTTTCTTTTAAAGCATTTAATTCTGCAGGATGATACAAAACCTCAGAAATTACTTTTCTATGACTATTAAAATAATTGTTTTCTTTTTTCAGAAACAAAAGTAGGATGCAGATTTGTATTTTTTGGTTGCTCAAGCTAGCAAGAACTATAAGGAAATTCAAGACTCAAAAAGCAGGAAATGCCATAGCAGAGGTTATCCTGAAGACTTATATTTGTCCCTACTCTGAGTATGTACATCATATTTTTCAATTACAAGGCTACATGACTTTTTCCCCTGGGACTTGCAACTGATTTAGTTTACAGGATAAATAGCCCTATGAATTCCTGAAACTATTTTTAATGGGAATATAAAGTAAAGCAAATTTCCTAAAGTGCTAACTCAAGTTAGCTGCCTAATGCAAAAAATTTTCTAAGCAGGAGATATTTTCTAGTCCCTTACATAATTGGAGGAGTGTTTCCCTATTCTACCTTTGGCTCCTTTCTCTTGTCATGCGTGTTTTTCTCAATATGTAGGCAAGCATGTGGTATATGCCCTTGCACCATGAAGGGGGCGTCATGCAACCTAGCTTCAAGAAACTGTAACTGGATGGGGCCTGCTCAGGAACAGTGACATTTGGGTAGAGCACACTAACCAAATCGACTATTTCTATCCAATGCCACTATCTAAAAAGAAAAAAAAAAATCTTGTAAATTAGCGCCATTTGAACTAATGATCGTGTGAAACACAGAAGATTCATAAGCATCTCTTCCTTTTTTTCCCCCATTCCTTACTCTTAAAATCTATTTTCAGGTTGTTCCTTTTGACCTTGGTAAGCAACTTGTTTTTCAGTCTTAGAGAAGACTGAATTTTTGCAGAAAAGGGAAGATCCATAAATAAATGAGTACATCTGTTACCTTGAGAGGCACCTGGCAGGAGTATCAATCCAAAAGATGAAAGTTTAGAGAACTTAAATGTAAATAGAAAGAGAGTTTGTATTACAGTGCCCAACAGCTTTAATAGTAGGTGTCACTGTGGGTGCTGCTCAGAATAAAAAAAAAATTAATTTTATAAAGTACTTCCAAAGGCATCAGCAGGAACAGTGACCCTACAAAGGTGAATCTGATAACTTCAAGATGCCTTTATTGCTCTGGGCTTATAAATATATGTCAGTGGGAATAGTGACCAGCAAATGATAAGAAATATAGAGGACCAACAGTCATCCCTCAGATGTACTATGTTTTCTGCACTCTAAGTAGGAGACCACTTTCCATAGCCACTGAATAGGGTGAGTGGTGATGCAGCAAAATTTATGCGAGACAGGCAGCTATTTTTAAGTGCTCTGTATTTTATAAGTTTTTTTTTGGCCTTTATGTTGCCCCATCTCTCTAATCTGAGTCTCGTTAGTACAGCCAGTGGCAGTTTGGTATTTTTACTTACAGTTTTGGATGCAAGGAAATGTTCAAGTCTGACAGCACCTATTAGAAACTCCTTCTGTATGTGAATGTGGGAATAACATTTGAGTTGAGAAAGTTGATTGGTATTTTCTTATTTAATTAAAAAAAATTATTTCACCTGCTTGGGTTACCTTTGATACAGAGTCTTGCTTTTAAAGCTTATTCATGTAAACTTGCTGGATTGACTATCATCCTTAACATGACAGTCTGATCAGCAGGGATTTAGCCAAAGTACCTTGATTATGGAAACCAGAGAAGGTTCTGTTTATCAGCAAACCAAATGGCCCATTCCTCCGTCAATTTCCATCCTTTGCACTTTTTCAGGAGGCATTACACATCTGCACAGTGCACTTTACATTTCTCCAAATCTCTTTTCCTGGTCTTGCATAACAACCAGTGTCCAGCTGAGTGTTTTGTTTTGCTTTTTTCTCTTATACTTTTGTTAACTTGTTCCGCCTCATGTTTGACTTATTTATGAATTAAAATAGACTCTGTATGTTGTTTATAGGGGTTGAGGGTAGTAACCTTAATGAGCATTAGCTACTAGCAGACCTTAGGGTTATGCAATTTAATGATGTTTGCACAGTGGATTTTGACCTGTTATCAGGCTGTGTGGCTTTCTTCAAAGACTCTCTACTGAGTAGATGATTTAAAGGTCACCTTTCTGCTAGCTCCAATTTCCTTTTGCTTTCTTCAAGGACTCGTCGAATCAATTGATTTCAGTGTTCAGAGAAACAAAGAGAATAGAAAACACTTAAAAACAGAACTCTTGCCATATCCAGACACCTCTTATTACTGCTCATAGTGGATCAGTACATGTTAATCAAGAGGCTGTAAATCCTAATGGAAGTTGCATGTAGTCTTATACAAGCTGGTTTGTCTTGTTGTTATTGTTAAGAACAAACAAACTTTCCTATCTAATATGCATAAGAAAATCTGTCCTGGCCTTTTGATTCAGTAGGGAACAGTGACAACACATGTTACTCTTAATAGATGCTCAAAATATTATGTAGTCTGGATTTTAATATTTTGAAAAAAATGTTTTCTGCTGGATTATTGCTATGGGAACTGTGGCAAATGTTGTAATGACTCCTAGAAGCATGTGAAAGAGTTAGAAAGGAAACTCTGGGACTCTGCACTGGAAAAATAGGAACTTTTTGTTCAGGCATACAACTTTATCACTGAGATCACCTAAGGCATCAAATAATTAAATCTTTCTAGTGATCATAAGTCTCAGCTTTATTTACTTCTTCATACAGAAAAACAAAAGGTTTGGAATGACCTTCTACTTATTCTTCTAAGTGATTGCATTTTCAGGTAGATTTCTGCACATAACTGAAGATGCTTGAGTTCTCCTCTCACATCCATCCTGCAGTGGTTTTTAAGCTTCCCCTTTCTCTTATTTCTTCAGTTCTATTACTAAAACTCAGATCCTATCTCTTTTACTAAATCATACTATTTCTGATTTGTTCTTCTGTCCCTTGTGCCTTCTAGGAAATAGTGAAGTCTCTGTAGAACCCGTGTGCTTTCATATAATGACGTTAGAGTGATGAAAGTCTCATAATTGGTTACAGTGAAAAAAAAATCACAGAAACACCATGGAGTATGTACTGGCCATAGGCATATTTTTTTTAAAAAAGGCATTTTTTTAAAAAATAGCTTTTATTTGCTATGACGTTTCTCACAGTCATCATGTCATTCTTGCTATTTTATCTATCTTTTTTTTTTGCTTATTTCTTCTCGTTTTCTTTTCCGTCACATTGGTCTAAATTTTCTGCAAATTGTCTTACTTTTTGTTGCCCTTTTGGTTTGCCTTTTTCTTCTATCATGAATTTACATAGTTTGCCTCTCCTGTTTGTAGGATTTTTGATTTTTCCTCCCTCCTTGGATCTCTTCCTTTCCGACCTTCCTTAGGAACTCAGTGGGGACTCCTGGTTGCCAATGGTTCTTTTCCTTGGTCGCTTGACTTAAAAACCCTTTTCAAAATCCTACAGAGCAGGATCTCTTCTAGAGTTTCTACCTTTTTACAGTGAGTGATTGTCCTTTTTTTCCTATTCTTATATGGTCCTGTTTCTTCCCTTTCTCCAGTCTCCCCTTCTAGTCAGGCAAAGGGGAGACTGGCCTAGTAGACTGGTCTAGCCTTGTAACCATAAGGCACTCCCCTCCTCTTTGAGGGACAGAGCAGCAGAGAAAGCGACAAGTGGCAGTTAAGTGACCTGCCATTTGGTAGTGGACATGCTCATGTATAGACTGGATTTTGTGAAAAAGGCAGCGAGAAAGAGAGACTCTAACTTAAAACAAAAAGCTGTGGCAAATCTCAGCTCTTAGAATTCCCCTCGGCTCTACACTAGAGCAAATGTCAAGGCTGTGAAATTACCTGTGAGTGAAATTGAGATATACAAACATCATTGAAACTGTTTCCTTGGAAAAGGTCACACTATTTTTTGATTTTCAGCTTGAGTTTTATTTTGTTATAATGTCAAGTGAGAAGGATGAGGCCTTTGACCTCACTGTGGTTGGAACAGGTTCCCACCTGCTCTGCAGAGCTGAAACAGCTCCCTTCCCTTTTTATGCACTAGGATAATTAATAGTTAGATCTTGGCTGCAGGTATGGAGAGCCACAGCTTTGGCTGCTGTAAGCAACAGAGTGGCCTGTGTTCCAGGAATTTTTAGATCTGCCTGTGAGCAAATCCAGTTGACAGAGAGTGAGGACAACCAGGTTCAAGGCCCTAGCTCAGCTGTTGGTTGCAGCGTGAGCTTCAGGCTGTCTGACAGTCAGTGGCTCCTGTGCTCTACACTTCTGCTGAGCAAGATCATGGGGTAGTGGTTAAGGATGCTTTGGGGCTGCCTGTGTTGGTAACTTGATAGCAATTCAATTGTTACTTCAGTAATTAACTGATGTTCGTAGTGCTGATGTGCACATGCTGCTGGTACTTGCAGGATTCCTTAGCAGGACGAAGTATTACTGCAAATGTAAAATGAAAATTCTATATTATGTCAAGTCATCAGAACAGGGGAGGCTTCAGTTAGACTTCAGACCTGCAGAGACGCTGAATGCACTGATAGTACCTTGGTGGCCTTTCTGAAATCTCACTTCATTCACTCCTAGAGGAAAATATTTTTGTTAGGTAAGTATTTATAGGTTTTCACAATTCTAACAAATTTGCCTTCTGTTAGAAGGATTGCTAAGGCCACTTGGGTTTCTAACAAAAGACAAGTCAATTTTAAACTGTTTTTACATCCTCTGACTCTAAAGACAACCAACAAGTAAAGGGCTACTAATAACCTGACTAGTGCTAGAGTACAAGGAATGAGTTTTTTTTTACACATCTTGTACTTTCTGTGAGTCCTGACATACACACCTGCACCAGTCTATATCTCTTCCTTACATCTTGGAGCAGGTGTATTGATTCCAGCCCATTCAGCTCTAGAGAATTACGTGCTTTGTGTAGACCTCTGTCATAGAATATCCACAAAAAAATCTGCTGTTGCAAGAGGGAATGTCAAATAATGGCCTTTTTGCAAGAGGGAATGTCATATAATGGCCTTTCCTCACGTACAGTGTGTATAAGTCAAGCATGAATTAATGATGCTCGCATGTGAATAGTGCGATATATTTCAGTTATTTATTCCCTTTTTTATTATTGAAGAGAAATAATTTAAACATTAGTACAATACATGACTTTTCTTAGGATGTTCAGCACCTCTTTTTTATATATTTTTATTTTTTAACAAAAGGGTGATTCTTTAAGAGTGAATAATGGAACATAGAAGTATTTTTGTTTTCTTTCCAGTTCTTGCTCAGAAATTCCCCGTGCCATGGAAGATGAATATTTCCTTCCTGCAGAATAATTGCTACATATAAGATTCTGTAAATAGGGAATAAATAATAAAAGAAATATATAATGTAAAATATAGATTAAAAATATAATATTTATTTCTGTATTCTAGCAGTTTCTGGTAAGTAGTGTTGGTTTAAAAGCAGTCTAAGCAGTAATATTCACTACTCAGAAGAATCTGATAAATCTTATATTTCACAATCTCCAAGGCAATGGGTACATCTTGAGGAATTCATATGAATGCAAGAATTTTTTGTTCATCCTGAGTATAAGTTCATAGTGATAGAAGATAAACAAATAGCATTTCTATTTCATCTATAGATCTCAAATGAAAATCAGGACTTGTGTGTGTTTGTGTGTGTGTATATATATACTCATATGTAGTGATGCCTGATATAATATGTGTATACACTATATATATACACAAATATATGTGTATACACGAGTATACATACACATGTTTCCATAAAAATCCAAACCACAATTTTCTGTATGAATTCCCCTAGAATTAGAGGGGTATTACATATTTAAAAGGAATGGAGATATCCAACAGCCATAGCTTCTGGAGCATGTTTATAAAAATATCTGTTTTAAAGCTTTCCTGCTGCTGGTGAGAACAATCTTCAACTATAATGACCCAAAATCTACATGCATTATTTTCACTGAATGTCCCAACCTATCTGAAAGCACCCAATAGAAGGGGTGGGAAGCAGAAATAAAGTAATATTCTTCCTTGCACAATGTTACCATTACCAACATAGTCTTAATTTCTTAATTGTGTAGTGAACAATAGAGAGTTTTCATTGTCACATTTATTCTGAAATATATAGGTTTTATTATTTTCTGTTAGGTGTATGTGCCAGGAAGACAAGGTAGACTTTTTTCTAAGTTTGCCTTTCAATGGCAAGCACTTTTAATGCAATTTTCTTCATAAAGCTAAAACCAAGTTAAATCTGTCATATATAATTTCTCCATTTTATAGAATATAATTTAACTATTGCTTTTTATGTTGATTTGTTTAACTGTGTTTTAGAGTAATAGTTCTTAACAGAATTTAAATGATGCTGTTCAATATATGTGACATAGGAGATGTAATATAGGTATGGATAGATAAAAAGTATCTACGAATAAAATTGGTTTTAATTTTTTTTAGTGAGAAACACAGTAATTAGACATGCCTCTGGCTCACTGCAAATTTTAGCTTAGTCTGCAGAAAGGATTGAAATAGGATTGAATTGTAGGACTAAAAATACACTGACCACTTTCCTTTCCCTTCTCCAAAAGTCAGTAAATCCATTTTCCTTAAATATTTACGAGATGTTTTGAAAAGAGAATGGATGCTATTTCAAAGAACTTGACCTTCTAGGTGGAACAGTTCTTGCACACCTTCTAAAGACAAGGTTCTACCCTGCAAAAAGAAAAGTCAACTTACAGAGGGTTGAAATACAGAAGCATGATCAAAAGGAGCAAGACAAAAGAACCTTCTCCTTTTCGTTGACCTACTTTGATTGCCTCATGGTTAGAAACATTTGTGCAAATTCCAAATCTTTGTATGCCAAAGAGACATTTGACACGAGGCAGAGATTGAGTGGGAGTGTCCAGTGGGGCTGTAGGCTCCCCCAGACCAGGGCAACCCCATTCAGTGCAATTGTGTGCATTTGCATCTCGCCTCTGTTGTCTGCAAACCAAGCTGCGCTGCCCTGGCTTTTTATTTAATCTTTCTCCCGCTCCTGTCCTTCTCTTACAGCCCCAAGTGAACTTTGAGTAGTCAGTGAAAGTATTAAGTCATTTTTCTGTGGCACTGATATCAAGATACTGAACTTGATTTTTCATAGTAAATTAAGTTGTTATTTACAGGAAACGAAAATAACATCAGTTTTCTACTAAGTAGGCTTGTTATCTTTTTTCCCCCTATAAGGTGCTGAGAAACCTTAAACATCATTTTGATGGACTGTGGCATGTGCTTTATTTAGCAGTTGAGACATCCACATTTTTAATGAAAGTATATTTTAAAAAAAGTAGGTTGTGTTTTTGGAAATCACTTCCTTAAGCCATTTGGATAGATAAGGTAGAGAATATAGTAAATAATTTCGCTTGAGCTTTATTTTATAAGGCAGATGTGTTATGTCGGTTCAATCTGATTATTTTTGTGCATGAAACAGATGTTGTGTAGGCAACAGCAAGCTACAGTAGCTGTTCAGATGTCTGTATAATTAGTCTTCAACAATATAATCCTTTTAAACTTACTTCCATAGATCTGCATGAATCTGCAGAATTTACCAAGTCTTTCAGGTCCATAAAAATACCTTCCCTCAAAATAATTTTTCTAGTTCTATTTTTTCAAGCAAATAACCTTTCTAATTATGAGACAGTAAAGCTCTCTTTTTTATCCCAGTCTGTACTGATTTGTGCTGATTTTAAGCGCTCTCTTCTTGGGTTTATACATTTAAGAAGTTGGTGAGAATACTGAACATAGGTGCTTCCAAACCAGCCAGGATTCTCATTCCAAATGTGAACCTGATGCTAACAAATTTATAGTGAAGTTTAAAAGGTACTTAATACCACTGCTGATCATTCTTATATGACTAACTTACCAGCCAATGATCCCTTAAAAAAAAAAATGGTTAGGGTATGGAGATTCAAGGTATCCACAAGAATATGTGGAGCCTTGATGCAATAAAACTTTGAATGTGTAGTTAATTTTATATATACAGCCATGCTTTGTCAAAGTTCCGAAAGATAGGGCTTTTATCCAACTAAGTTTTAAAATGCTTAATTTTATCTGTGACTAATCAATACATTTGTTATCCTTTATGCTCCACTTCGTTGATGGTGCAAGGAGAAATATGACTATTCCTTCTTTACTCATGGTTTTCTCCACAGTACATACCTTAACCTGTATTGTGAGAGTTTCCCCTTTCTAATTTATAGATGAAGGTGGCATGTGAATATAGAAAAGAAGGGTAGGCATTGATGATAGGTCATGTGACAGCACCTTAAAATCTGAATGATTGTTCTTGTTACATGAAAACTGATGCTCGGTGACACTTATTAACTAATGCTTGAGCAGAACACGTACTCACATGTTAATCACTCCTGTGAGTATCTGGCAACCCTGTTTAAAGTTTCTGTCACAAAACCTGTCTCTTTATCTACAGCAGGTAAAAATTACTTTGATATGCAATAAAATATTAAAGATTTTTTTTCTTTTTATGAAACATTTAAAGAAATATCTTGAGGACAGAAGTCTTGTTGACCTGTTACATGTGCAGAATTCAGCTATAAAAGCATAAGCACACTTGCATGTGAATTAAGAAAACCTATAATCTGCTATTGTGTTTTGAAGATAGTATGCTAGCTATTTCATTATTGTAATTACCAACCTCAAACAATATAAGATTGCATCTGCTATTTGGAGTTTCCATAGTTAATAGAATATCTTTAGAAGGACCGTATTCCCTTAATTTTCCTCCTACTACTGAACAATGTTTGAATTTTCAGGAAGATTTCTTGTTTATGCACTTACCTTGTAATTATGTTTAGCATCGTTCCTTTTCCTTTCTGAGCATCATAATATAACAGTGTATGTTGACATACTTTCACTGACATGGACATGTTTGTTTTACAACCATTGCCTAATGAAATCTAGGACAAAAATGAAAGCTAATTATCCACTGATGTGTACTGTCTTCAGTTAATTCAAATTGCCTCCTTTCATCAGATTCCAGACCATCTAAACTACAGATAGTAATTTTTAAAGACATTAGGTATCTAGTGCAGAAGATTTCCTGCTTAATTAGTGCTTCTATTAGTTTTTGCTTACTTCTGAGATGATTAAAAAATAGTGGCATAAAGAAATATCCATCAGGCTGAAGCATTTTCTAACATGGTAATTTGCAGGCATAAACATAAAATGAGGAATATTCTGTCCATGCTTTGTAGCAAAGATGCACTTGTATGTAGAGGAATTTGTAGTCATACAATGTTATCAGAATGAAGTTCATATTAGCAATATTACAGCAAAAAGACCTTTTTATTTGTGTTTTCAAGATCTATTCAGATTATAGCATGAAATTCCTTTTGCTATTGGAAACATAATACTACTAGTTTGGTACAGCAAACACACATTACTCTTTTCAATGTCTAGCAGAATTAGGACCTTTTTTGCCTTTTTCCATAGGTAGGGCAGATAAGGAAATGAGATCAGAGCCTGGGGAAAATCAGAGTGGCTTCCATGGTTGCTAGATGCCTACTGCCAGGTACAGCAGAGTTTAGCACTATGTGGCTCTGTTCACCTTATCTAGTCACTGATTCCTGTATTGTGCCCTGACAGATGTCAGCTGGTGATGAGCTCCAGGGCTCCTTAACAAGTGTTATATATGGCCATTTCCACTTAGTTTGCAGCCTGTTCCTGGTTTATGCCACTTGGATAGGAGAGAGGGGAGAGAATTGTGTCTGTGGAGAACTTTATGGAAAAAGATAGTGTAAATAAGCAAAAATGTTATGTTTAAAAAACGAGAAATGTGAAAATGTAACAGAGTGTGAATTGTCAAATACAATCAGCATATTCACATCATATATCCATGTATAATCTTTCAGATAATTCAGTAAGGAGTTACAAATTCCTACCTCTTCTCGAAAGGCTGACATTCACTGTTATGAAATTAGGTAGCCTTATCTCTATCTCAAAATAAAACCAATAATATGTCTGAATTCTTTTTCCAGCCAATCTGTTTTGAAGAGCCAGTCAGGTTTTCTTTGTGGTTTCTTGGTAAGATATTTCTCTCATGAAGAATTATGGTAGTAAGCTGCCACAGCACACATTTCAAAGAGTTTTTTGCGGGATGATGAGTTCATGCTTCCTATATTACCACTGATCTAGCAAGGCCACAAGCTATTTTTCCCTTCATTCCTTAGTAAAACCTCCCAAGGCAGTGAGTACATTTTAGTAGTTTCATTAGCTTCACTCAATTTATATGCTGGGTTTGCCTTTCCTCATCACTTCAGGATAATCTCATTCTCCTCCCTCTATCAGCCTCCATATGGTGTTCCTCAACAAGCATGTTTATTATATTCACTTTACAGGAGAGAGGAGAAGCAGTATTTTCTGAGTGTTAACAGCACTGGGACTCTGAATTTTTGTATCAGGATCTAGCTTTGTATTCATAAGTATTTACAGCAGCGATGCAACCTGCCTGTCCTTGCCCAAATCCTGGAAGCATTACCTAGCTGACAGTGCTGGTGTTTCCAGAGACACAAAAACATGGAAGCTTGTAAACTACTTGGATTCACAGTGGTGTGTTCATTTCTAGCTACCAGGGACAATGCCATGCCTGGATATGTTCGGGGTGTGGTGACCTGGGTGGATTTTTACATGCCAGTAATAAAAGCAGTTCATCCAACTTGAGTAAAAACCAAGGAGCGCTGAGGTTTTCCCTTGTTGCTACCATGACAAGGCTAAGTAGAATAGTGACATTTTGGGATTTAGACTGAAATCAGCCTCCCTGGGAAAAAGCCGAAGGACCTTCTGCTTTTACACTCACTGCGGAATTCCCGCAGTTGGGAAATATGCACTTACACATATACTTCAGGATAAAAGACAGCTAAGAACACTTCATACTGTCTGAATATCCATGAAATGGCTTTAAGGTGTCAAGCCATCATCTCCATTAGTTGAAACCTTCAGTCCAAGCTAAAAACGTAAAAGATGAAACAATAGTGTCCTCGCTTATTTTGCAAAATAATGTAGGCAGGTGGTTTTCTGATGAAAATTGTGATTTCTCCCACCTAAGTGTAACTATGTCAAAGCTAGATATTTAGTCTGGGAGTAATAGCTGATCTCCAGACATATCTGCAGGCCTGTGTGTCCTGTGCCAAGAATTTCAACAGACAAATTAATAGGGAGCTGTGAGTTAGATGAATTAAGTTAGGTAGAAGGGAATGGAACCTAAGCTTTTACCAGAAGTTGTTAATTCATTAATGCTAAAATCATTCATGAAATCCTAATTGGCTTCAATGAAAAGTCTGACATGAAACCTTCTAGGTCATGTCATTTCTGATGCATAAACAAAGAACAGAATGTAGCTGATTCCCAGTGAGATGGTAGTTCAGGAGCAAGGGCTGCTCTGTAAGACAAGGGTGATCTGCATCCAAGACAGACAAAGGCAAACATTAATTTGTCTATGAAAAAGCAGAAACTTGACCCTGGGATACTTTTATTCTGTGAAAGTAAGGGACCTTTTAAATAAGGGACTCATCGGGATGGCAGAATCTTTGGAAAAAGAATTTGGGGAGGCCATCAAGGCAGTGTAAGTTACATGTATGTAATTCCTGACAAAATACTGTATAAGCTGCTTGTCAAATCCTCTGGTGATAACTATACAATGAGTATCATAGGCAGTAATTTCATTGCTACTATGTTTTCTTTCAGTGTCTTAACTGATTTAGGAGTGTGGTTCAAATTACCCATCTCCAACCTACAGGGATTAGCAAAGCATTCTGTTTTTTTCTGATAGGTTCTCATGTTGCCACTGAAGCCTGTTTTCATGTTGCCACTCAGCCTTTGGAGACCAACCCAATTCATCATTTTTTTTTGAAATATTTGTGTTTATTTTTTCATCTTCCTCAGATGGTCCATGTGTTTGCTGAAGCACAGCTGACACAGTGCTTGGTTTGCTTTGCTGGAGCCACGCAGGACATGGTAGTTCACCTGAACCTTTGCAGTGGTGGGCAGAACAGAAGCATTATGGCTAGGGCATTTAGGGCAAGTATTGTGTGTGAGGATTGGGGTATAGTTGCTTTCTCTGTTTTGTGTGTTTACCAAATCAAGCACAAACACATTTTTAAAACCCTTTGTATAATTAATGACATTTTGTCTTGTGCTTCATTTGTGAACAATCTAAGCTTTTTTTAGTCTCTATCTGCTTTTTTTGAAAAATATTTTTCCGCTTTTAATGTTTTGCTTTCTAAACCTGTTTTCTAAGTATGTGGGATCTCTGTCATTTTGTTGACCATTGCATCTTACGTACCTTGTGCTCCTGCAGGAAAAAAACCTCGAAAATATCTAATACAAACAGACTTCAAAAAAATTCTTTTATAGATTTGTTTTACCATTTGATAGAAACCATTATTATCTATTATCAATTACAGTTATCTCCAAACAATTTAATATTTGATCTCTATCAGTTTTTTCAAGACCATGCTTTAGTGGTTTCTTTATGTCAAAAGGTTATCTTGTGTCAAAAACCTTATTAAGGGTCTAACCTACTAACCCTGCCAAGGTGAGGAATCTGTTACCCTGCCATAGATGAAAATTAGCTTGTTCTGACATCATTTGTCACCATGTCACCTATCCATGTGATGGACCAATCCCACTTCTTATTCTTAAGGTGCTCCTTTACATGTGCTAGAATTTTTTTCCCCTGGGAATTGAATAATTTCAATTATACTGCCGTAGCTGACTGGTTTATTATTCCTGTACTTGCTTTTAATGACAGACACTGCACTGACCTTTCTGTTTCTTCAGCTCCTCACAGATATTTAATGAGGTTTATTATGTCTGAATTGCAGCTAGTTCAGTAAATGCATCAGCCAGTCTGAGTATCTGAACTATTTTAACCTTTTTAGTCCTTATTCCAAACTGAGACCTTATTCTTTTCTACGATGTTAATCGTTCTAGACACTTGCTTGCAGTTAACATTTTAAAGCAAAAATAATAAGCAGCAGGTGAGTTTTTTCTGACATTCTTGGAACTTGGTCTCCAATCAGTGCTAGACTGACACTTGATCTTTTTCTTACTGCTAACATACTCTGTAATGATTTCTTGTTATCTTTGATTTCTTTGCAAGCTTCCTTCTGTTTTGTGCTTTAAACTTTCTGATTTTTTTTTTCTACGTGCCCTTCCCATACCTTTATTATAAGTGACCTAATTCCGCTTTCTCTGTGCTTCCTACTTGTACTTGATTTTGATGAAGGGTTTCTCATTTGGTTATTTCCAACTTCAGGTATATTTTGTGCTAGTAATATTAAGTCTTTATAGAACTACCACTTTTTGTAATTCCTCTTCCCCCTCATATAGGATGCGAACTAACAAGCTGCAGAATCTGTTGAATGCTGCTTTGATTCCTTTTGTTTCCTGTCTTCTATTTTCCTTCTTTATTTTCCTTTGAAATATACAGAAGTCTTTCTTTATTTTTCTGCTTCTGTATGTATGTGTGTGTATATACTACACACATTACTACTGTATCCGTACTGTTTTCTGTTTTTAACAATTGCATAATGTAAATCTCCATTGAGATATATTTATTTGATATATATTGATATATTTTGCCTTGGATAATTCTGCCATTTGTTCATAAAAGTTTTCTTGCACAGGACATCAACTTGAATAGCAGCAAGTTCTAGTTCCATGTTTTTAAGCAAAGCTAACTCTTCCTAAATTCACACCTCTAGACAAGTTCTGTGTATGAACAGACTGTCCTTTGCTGTTACAGTGATGTGTGATTTTGCTGAGTTTTTATTGTGGTAGTTATCCAATGCTTAATATTAAAAACTACTCTTCAATTCCTCTTTTTCTTCCACACAGTTATTGCATTAATGTACACATATCTAGAACATTGATGAGACTTGGCCATCACATGCCCCATTTCCTTCATATACCATGTTCAAGCTGCTGCTTTTTTGTGCTAAAGTATATTTTATTTTCATTATTATGATCATAGGCTGTGGTAACTGTTGGTTTTCTTAAAATTTTCGCAACAAAAGAGCGTAAAATGTTTTTGATCTCAGCATGAAAAATCTTGCCATAAATCTCCTATTTGCTGTTTTCATTTTCCGTCTTCACAAGCAAAGAGAAAAGTCCAGAAGTTAGAAAGCAGATTCAGTCCTTGCTGTGAACCATAGGGAGTGATAGTCTTTTCATGCATGATGGAATTAAATGATGTGAGACTGCACCTTGTACTAACTCATTTCAGATCGTGCTGGTGGGAGAGGAGAGGAGGGAAGTTTTAGTCATCCTCTCCAAAATTTGTTCCTGTTTCACCTTGGGTTTTCAGGACAGTTATAACTGTTAGTGCTGTTCTGTTGGTAGAATTTGTTAGCATTCAAAGTGAAATAGACATTTTCTAAAAGAAAGAAAAAAGTATGTTCCTGGAAATACACAGTTCTCAATTTACCTTCTCTGATACCTCTCGTATGAGGAGAGACTGCGTGAGCTGGGCCTGTTCAGCTTAGAGAAGAGGAGACTAAGAGGGGACCTAAT
>JAUBOD010001035.1:0-10976 GCA_032353885.1 Nothura maculosa | reverse complement strand
GGGGGGGGGGTCCGACCTGGCCTTGGGGTGGGGGGCACAAAGGCTTCTGGGTAGCGGCCCCTCCCCCCCACAAATCGGGTTGGGGGAGGGAGAGGGGCCCAGGCGTTCGGGCCCTCCCCTTTGCCAGGTCACAATATGGGGGGATGGGGATGGCCCAGACGCCTGGACCCCTTGGGAGGGGGCAGGGACCCTTCCCACTCCCCCCCACCCCGCACCCCGGATGCCTGGGCCCCGCCCCTCCTCATGTCCTCGGGGATCTGCACTGGACAGGGAGGGGGGGTTGGTGACGTAGGAGGGGGTCCCCTTGTGACTTAGGAGGGGTCCCCTTGTGACGTGGGCAGCTCTTCTATGATGTGGGGGGGGGCTCCCCTGTGACCGAGGGGAGTCTCTCGATGACACGCCCGGGGGTCGGGGAGCCCCCTTTGTGACGTAGGGGAGCCCCTCAGTGACGTAGGTGGGTCCCCATAGGGGCGCACATGATTGGAGACCCCCATTTGTGATGTTGGGGGGGGTCCCTCGGTGACATAGTGGGGTCCCCCTTGGCGCCCACGTGATTGGGCACCCCCCTTTGTGACATCAGGGGGTCCCTCGGTGATGTAGGGGGGTCCCCAGGTGAGGTGTGAGGGGAGGACCCATAGGGGCACATATGGGGAAGGATCTCCAATGACGTCGGGCTGTCCCCCTCCCAGTGATGTAAGGGACCTCCCCAATGATGTCAGAGTGCCCCCTCCCATGGCAGGGTCCTCAAGTGCCCCTCAGGAGGGTCTCTGGGTCCCCCCAGGGTCCTGGTGACTCCTAGAGGAGCAGGGTGGGTCCTTGGTGTCTCCAAGGGGTGACCCCAAGGTCGGGGGGGGGGCAAAGGATCCTAGGGGTCCTGGAAACCCTGGAGGTCCCTTAAAGGGTACATTGGGGTCCCTGGAGGTCCCAGAGGGCCGTTTGGGGGCCCTGGTGTCCCTGGGGGGGTCTCTGGGGGTCCAGATCAGCAGGATGGGGACAGGGTCAGGCCAGGACTCAAGAAGCGCAGGACCCGACACAGCTGTGTCGACAGCATCGCTCAGGCCAGGCCCCAAGACAAGGACAAGAGCTCCCCAGCAAGAGGGACGAGGCCCTGAAATGAGGCCAGTCACTGTCTCCCCTGCTCCGATGCCCAGCAGATCCCCTCCCTGTCTGCCTGCAGCCCGTCCATGTCCACCCTGCTGCCCAGCACAGCACAGGAGCCCTGGCCCTACAGTCTTCCAGCAGCTCCTACAGTGCTGGGGACAGATTCACCTGCTTTGGGTTTTGGCACAAAGAAACCTGGTTTTCCTTTGCATTGCTGCCTTGCTCCTCTCCTGGGACCTCCCTGCTCCCCAGAGAGCCCTTCCCTGAGCCAGTTTGTTCATGCTGGCGTGGCTGTTCCTGCACCGTGCCTGTGGTCCCCATCGGGTCGCAGGCTGTTGATGCTGCTCTGCAGAGTGGATGTGAGACATGGTCCGTGCTGGTCAGAGAGAGAAGCAGACCCAGCTGAACTGAAAGCACAACCACTGATACTGCTGGCATGTGTCTGTGCTCATGGATGGTGTGCAGAGCAACCACAGGGCCTTTGCAATGGCAGGAGACATGTTTGGGTGGGCACCAATGCCAGCCTGTAGTGGTTCACTGAGGGTATAGGAATAACCACCTAGTGCCCCCTCCCTGGGCTTCCTGGGTCCCCATAGCCTCTCTGGTGATTGCAGAGCCATGATTTCCCCATGTGCACCTGGACTTAGGGCTCTGCCTTCTGGCCACTGCACTGTGCATCGTTTCACATTCTGTGAAGCTCCTCTCATTGCCCACCCCCAGGCACACACTGTCCATGCAGGTCTCCTGAAGCATCTCCTCTCCATTCCGCTCTAGAAGCATCTGTCATCAGCACTGTTGTCTGTAGGAGAGCCTTAGGAAAGCAGTGCAGAGATTAATCCCCATCTCCACTGGTAAACGAGAGATGAACCCTTAAGCCATGCTTACACACCACCTGGGAATGCTGAGCTCATCCTCTGGACCCCATGGAGTTTAAAAGCACAAAGTGCAGACCCTTTAGTAGTAGCACCCCATTGGGCATATGTTCGACTCCAGCTTCTGAAGAAAGGCCAGATTCAGGCACATCACAGGGCAGATCCCATTTTATTGTGGAAATGTTATTCTGGAGGACAGTTCTGGCATATGGTTGCCCAATAGCTGGTCCCACTCCTACTCACAGGACACATGCACATGGACACACAACCCTGTTACCACTAGGCTGTGAAAGTTCCTGGCACATACCCACAGAACACAGCACGGAAGGACAGCATGGAACGGAACTACCTTAAAAAAAGGAAAGTCGTTCTGCTCTTTAGGGACACATCTCCAGGAAAGCTGCAACCCCTGTGGAAAGGCTGCAGTGAGTAAATGTCTGCTGTTGCACGATGTGGGTGATATATTGGCAAGCATGAGGTCTGCGTCCATAAGCTGCCTCAGCCTTCTTCCCTCCACAGTCCCTCCTTTACAATGCTGGAGCTCGGTAGAGGAAAGGCATGAGGCCATGGTGACACTCGGCTGTCACTCTCACAGATGAGGAATGGAAGATTACTCCGTTACTTTGACCAGGGAAGCTGAACTCTCCTAATGGACACGAGACCCATGGTGTCACCCACCTGCCATCCTCTGAGCCTGACTTTGTGCCTCTGAACTTTCTTCATGTCAGTATGGGAGGAGACACAGCAAAGGGAAACTCTCTGCATTGCACGGGGATATCTGAGGGAGCTCAGAGCAGCGGACTCTGAGGTTCCTCCCTCTCTTGGTGAAGGGGAAAGCCTGGCTTCCAGCTTTAACACAGTCTCTGCATCATAACTGAGGACAGAAGGGACAAGAAAAATATTCTTTTTAGTACAAAAATACATCACAGAAAAATAAGGAAGAAGGAAATAAACAACATACCTCTAATATTAGATATCCTGAGTATGAAGATTAGATGTCCATGCAGCAGTTATCAGTGTTGGTATTGCAACCATTGCCTTAAACTCTTCAGAGCATCTTTGAGATCTCTGTTCCTCATGCTATAGATGAGGGGGTTCACTGCTGGAGGCACCACTGAGTACAGAACAGCCATCACTAAATCTAGAGCCGGAGAGGAGATGGAAGGGGGTTTCAAGTAGGCAAATGCGCCAGTGCTGAGAAAAAGGGAGACCACAACCAGGTGTGGGAGGCACATGGAAAAGGCTTTGTGGCGGCCCTGCTCAGACGGGATCCTCAGCACAGCCCTGAAGATCTGCACATAGGACACCACAATGAAAATGAAACAGCCAAAGGCTACAGAAAGAGTAGCTGCAAATAAATCAACTTCTCTGAGATAAGAATCAGAACAGGAGAGCTTGAGGAGCTGGGGAACTTCACAGAAAAACTGTTTCACAACATTACCTTGGCAGAATGGTATAGAAAATGTGTTCCCAGTGTGCAGGACAGCATAGAGAAAGCCACTGGCCCAGGCAGCTGCTGCCATTTGGACACAAGCTCTTCTGTTCAGGAGGATCCCATAGTGCAGGGGTCTGCAGATGGCCACAAAGCGGTCATAGGCCATGACTGTGAGAAGAGAAAATTCTGCTGTATATAAGAAAAAGAGAAAAAAGACCTGCACAGCACATCCAAAAAAGGAAATGGCCCTGGTGTTCCCCAGGGAATTGGCCATGGATTTGGGGACAATGGTAGAGATGGAGCCAAGGTCAAGGAGGGAGAGATTGAGGAGGAAGAAGTACATGGGGGTGTGCAGGCACTGGTCGCAGGCTACAGCTATGATGATGAGGCCGTTGCCCATGAGGGCAGCCAGGTAGATTCCCAGGAAGAGGGAGAAGTGCAAGAGCTGCAGCTCCCGCGTGTCCATGAATGGCAGGAGCAGGAACTCGTTGAAGGAGCTGCTGTTGGACATTTGCTCCCTAAGGGCAGGCAGCACCGTCCAGGGAGGAAAATACAGAGACAAGTTAGGTGACACTTGTAAAGGAAAATATACATATAATATTTTTCCTTTCTTTTTCAAAATCCTACCTGGCTTCTCTCTTTATCGGGAAGCTGTGTGCAGTTTCCTTGCCTGAGCTCTGCACTGTGCTGTTTCTAAAGTGCAGATCTCCAAACTTCTCATTCTTTTCTCTGGATACCGGAGAGAGGTCTCCACACTCCCATTCTCACCAAGGACTCAGAGGCCTCTGTTCTGCTGTTCTGTTACAAACCACCTCCATACTCTCTGCATGTCTGCAGCTTCCTCATGAATCACTCAGATATCACAGATATGCTATGAGACAGCAGTCTCTTTCTGAAGGGCAAGTGGCAGCCTCCAGGACACCAGAGGACAACAGCCAAAGGAGCATTAGCTCTGAAGATGGGCTCTCCTTAAGGGTGACTCAGATCATTTCCCAGCACCATGGACTGCATTTCCTGCAAGACAAAAGGCAGCTGGGCAAGCTGACACCCATGCAGACCCCTCTGCTCCATGACTTGTAGCATCAGTATCTAAACTGCAGCTGTAAATATCAAACTGCAGAAAGCTGAGTGCAGGGACAGGAGGGAAACAAAGAGCAGCAGCATGACTCTCATCCTCCTCACAGCTCACTGGATGTCTAAGGGGAGCTCCCCATGCAGGCTGAGCACTGCCCCTCGTCTATGGCAGGGTCACTGCTCTGCTCACACCGCACCCTGGGGCACGGGGACACTGCTGTGGGTCACAGCCCTGGGCAGCCCTGTGAGAACACCCTGACTTCACACTCTGACCCTCGGAGGTGGCAGAGTCACTGCCCCAGGCACACAGGCTCAGAGTTACTGCTGTGAACAACAGACCTGGGTGCGCTCCCTCCACATCCCTGCATTATCCCTGAAAGAAGGGATCAGGGTGCTCTGTGTCTGTAACTGTGTGTCAGGGTATCCTTGCTCTGGAGCATCTCCTCAGTCTGCTATGCCCTCGATAATCCAGGAGAGAGACCTTTAAAAACTCAACCAATAATGACACGGACTGAATATAGAATTCCCCAACAGGAAGCTCAAAAGTACTATCTTATAACCAGAGACTTACCTTGTCTAGGGCTGTGAAGATTTCTCCCACAATGAAAACTGCCTTCTCTCCTGTCCGCAGCAGCAGCAGGCAGTGCCCACAGCCCTGCTGCTCTTGGCACGGGAGCTGCTCCTGCACACAGTGTCTCGGGGCAGGGCTGCTAGGTTGACACGAGCTGCCTGCGTCCCAGGAGCCTGGCCCTGCTAAGGATCAGAGGCTCATCTGAACTCAACAATTTCTCTGTCCCTTGTGCTCCTCCCTCTTGGGAAATGTTCACAGCACTCAACCTAAATAACCCTCAATGCTCCAAACACTTAAGAAATACTGATGTTGGTATTGTAATTTATTTCCTTAGGATGTTTATCTGGAAGAAGTGGAAATGTCCTACTCTGGAAACTGTCCTTCTCATCTCTTAGCTAGGCAGGAGAGCTAAATGATAAGAATACTTTTTTTTCCTCCATTGTTCAGGTATGGATTCACATGAATTAGTAGTGGGCTTCTCATGCTGATTTAGAAGATCTAGGGCTTGTAGTGGGTTTAGATCTCTCGCATCTGGGATTGCCCTTGCTTTGGCAGATGGGAGCACAGCATCACAGCATTACAGAATGGTTGGAAGGGACCTCTAGAGACCCTCTAGTCCAACACCCCTGCTCTAGCAGGAGCACCTACAGCACATTGCACAGGATCACATCCAGACAGCATGTGAATATCTCCAAAGAAGGAGACTCCACGAAGACTCTGGGAAGCCTGTTGCACTACTTCGTCATTCTAACAGTGAAGTTCTTCCTCATATGCAGATGGAATTTCCTGTATTTCTATTTGTACCCATTATCTCTTGTCCTGTCACTGGCCACCACCGAGAAGAGTTTGACCACATCTTCTTTATCTCTTCCCCTCAGGTATTTATGCATGTTGATAAGATTCCCTCTCAGTCTTCTCTTCTCCAGGCTAAATAGACCTTGCTTCCTTAGTATTTCCTCATAAGATAGATGTTTAAGTCCCTTAAAGATCTTCAGCACTTTATGCTGGACCCTCTCGAGAAGTTCCACATCCGTCTTGTACTGGCAGAACCCAGAACTGCATACAGTGCTCCAGGTGTGGCTTCACCAGAGCTGAGGAGAGGAGAAGGATAGTGAGTAAAGAGGGAGTATCACATGGATTCACCATGGATCCTCTATCACATGGACGGAGGAAATGGGCTCAAGTTAGTCCATAGGGGAGATTCTGGTTAGGTATTAGGAAATTTCTACATGGAAAGAGTGGTGAAGTATTGGAACAAGCTGCCAGAAAAGTGATGGAGTCATCATTCCTGGTAGAGTTCAATAAATATGTGTAATGAGGAACTAAATATGTGTTTAGGGACTGTTTAGTAGACATTGTGGTGATGAATTTACAGTTGGACTCGATAACCTTGAAGGCCTTTTCCAACCATAGTGATTCTATAATTCTACGCTTCTCATCTCGGTAATTTCAAGGAGTTTTTCCCTTTTTTTTTCCTTTTTTCTTCCATTTTTCATACTTTTACTGTTTGCATTTTCCACATTTTATGCATTTCCTATGTCCAGCCCTTTTCATCTTTTTTTAGCATAATACTCTGATATTTTCTGCCATTTTTGCTTTTTTTCATTTCCCATTGTTTTCCACCATTTTTGATTTTTTTCATAATTACATTTCCATTCTGGGCATCCACTTTCTGTGCATTTCTTCTTATTTTTATGCCTTTTATCTTTTGATTTAATCTTTTTAATGAGCTCTGTCATTTAATGTTATTTCCAGGCATTTTCTCCACCCCCCCCTTTTTTTTTTAATTTCTCCTGTTTCCTGCTGTTTCCCATGGTTTCTGTGGTCCTGCAGGGCCATCGCAGGTTGCTGGGGCTGGCCCCTGTGCTGGGGCAAGCGGGATCCACGTCTCTTCACACAGCCTCGCGGGCACAACCTGCATGTAGTGATGAGCACAGCCCCACTCATCTGGCGTCCCAGCCCAGCCCACACCAGACACCTCCATGTCACTGTCCTACAAATCAACCCTGCCCTGCCTTGGGGCCTGCACGTGGCACCAGGCACCAGGACCAGAGCAGGGCCGTGATGCCCTCGTAACAGCCACCCAGGAGCTCTTGGCCTGGCAGCAGGGCCGGGAGCTGCCACCTTTGTGGCCCTGGGGCTCTGCCCGCTCCCGCTGTAGGAACATGTGGCACCATTTGCAGAGCTCGTGGGGCTCCAGCGCCCTGGACACTGGCTGCAGGCTGCCTGTTTCTGAGGTCCTGAGGCAGCTTCTCCTGCCTCCCCTCCAGGACGCCCATCTGCAGCTGACCCCAGCCCTGGGCCTGGCTGTGCCGAGTGCCAGCCCGGGGCAGGCGCTGCAGCAGCGGCCGTATGAGCCCTGGGGGCCACAGCTCTATCCCTGCACTCCCATAGCCCCCACGGGCTGGCATCAGCACCATGGCTGCTCCCAAGCTCCTGCAGGCCCCATGGAGCCTCCTGCTCCCTGGGGAGAGCCCCGGTCCCAGGAAGGGGCTAGCTGTGCCGTGGGAGAGGGAAAGTGCCCAGGGTCAGGATGGCAGACCGCCCCCCCTCCCATGTTGCTCAGGTGGGGACTGAGGGCCCCATAGGATCCCCTGAGCACAAGAGGCATCTAGACCTATGGGCAGGGATGAGCCCAGTGGAGGCTCATCAGGGCCACCAAGGCCAACCAGTGCCCACGGGGCTGGGCAGATGGCCAGGTCACCTTTATCACCACACAGGTGACACATCAACACTCAGCCAGGATTTGTTGCCATGGACCCTCCTGGCCCCAACTCTCCTGCTTGTGACATTTCTCTTCTGGTCCTTGGGATCCTCACTCCAGCCCCACCCAAAAACGGTCCACATCAGTTGGAAGCTATAGTTTAATTCAACAGCATAAAACTTTCTGTGTGAGGGCGTCATGAACGGTCTTCTGTTTCTTCTTTTTGTCTGTCTTGCCAGTGCTGAGGAAGGAGAAAGGAAGAGGCTGTTATGCACAGGAAGAAAGCCAGAGAAATACTTCACACTAGCTCAGGCAATGTGTGCTTGGATGTGCTTCTCGTGGCCTCTCCCTGCCCCTGTGTCCAAACAAGGTCCCCATGCAGCAAAATGGGTCAGCCTGGGTCTGGATCTTCTCTGAGCTCCACCTTCAGGGAGCAGGATGAAAAGGTGCAGATAAACCCTGCAGAGCTCCCTTTGTACTCAGCTGTTCAGGACTTTTAGTTCCCAAAGGTGCCGCCTGTGCTGAGCAGCCAAGAGCTACCCCTTGGGTGGAAGTCTCAACTAAGGTCAGCATGACTTGTTTGTGGTGAAATGAGGCTGCAGCAGCACTGACATCTCTTACTATCTTGGAGACCCCTCCTGCTTCTGTCCTCCCCCAGGTTCTCCACCCTGAATCCATCTGCACCCTCCAAAAGAGCACTTGGCTTTTGCTTGGGGCTGGAGAGAGGCGCTTAGTGTCTGGGTGGAACCCAAATCAATCCCATGGTGTGAGAACTCTCCGGGTGCTCTGTCCAACCCAGTGACAACTCTGGGATTGGGAGTCTGACCCGCTGCTAGCCAGCGGTCCCAGGCTTTTCCTGGAGCTGGCACATACATACTGATTCTGTTGAGTGCTCTGTTGTTGGGCCTGAGGTTTTGCCTCCTCAGTTATGCCTGACAAGGAATAGGTGACAGACACACCCCCATCCTCCCAGATAACATTCAAACACTTTGTGAAGAATGGGCAATTCTTCAGTTGTCTTTTCAACAGTTGTCTGGACCTGCAAGACAATTCCCAAAGGGTTAGTGCTCTGCATCCAAGTGCACTCAGCTGCTCTCAGTATGCAGAAGCAATAGAGGCATTAAATAAACTAGAGCACAAGTTGTGTCTTTGTGTCTTTGGAAGCAAGAACCTGGTACAGACAGCGAGGGCTCTAAAAAAAAATTGCTCTTATAAAGTCACTGCCCACAGGCCAAAGCTTTTGCGTAATTGAAGCCAGCACAAGAAACACCTTGTGCATCAGGAGCACCTACCTCTTCTGCCTCTTCAGGGATGTCATTCCCTGGCCCTGCAGCTGGTAGTCAGGCAGCAACCGATGGTCTCCTCCCACCCTATGCTGCCACCGGTGTGCAGGACCGTGAAATACTGGGCAGCACACTGCAAATACACAACGTGAGGAGTCGTGTGAGCACAGAGGGAGCTGGATCTCCAGCCCTCGCTCACACACTGGGCACCTGCTTCTGCAGCAGGAGGCAGCTCTGCAGAAGAAGCCCCAGGCTTGCCTGGAGGTGGTGGCATCAATGGAGACAGCAATTATCCCCTCACCAAAACACCCAGAGGGGCGCCACATGGCCAGAGGAAAGCTCTGGGTGCCCACATTGAGGCTTCCTCTCCACGTAACATGGAGAGCAGCAGTCTCATCTACAAGAACACACTCCAAGACACACTGTTCACCCCTGTCCTGCTAAGAGCTTTAGCCACTGCTGAAGCAAAGGAAGAGCAACTCTGTGTTTAATCCTGTCTCACTACAGAGTCACTGGTCTGTTGAAAATAGCTCCCATAGTGGGATATGCCGCAGATACAGACCTTTCCTCCTTTGGAGGCCTTGCAAGAACACAGGATTTTCCTCAGCCTCACAAAAGAGCCTTTGGCCCCCAACCCTACGGACACTCCCCCACACCTATTGCCCCAAAATACATGCCAGGATGCTTCTTCCTCTCCACCTTCTTCTCCCTGCTTTCTCCTGAATTCCTAGGCACTGTTTTGAGGGGCTGCTGGGGCTCCCCGTAAAAGGAAGCCCTGGGCAGGAAGCTTTTCTGCAAGCAGGAGGGAAGAAAACACTTCAGAGCAGAATCACAGTCACCACTGGGACAGCAGTGAAAGGAACTGCAAGGCCTCAGCTGGAGATGTTTAAAGCCAGGTCTCCTAGGCAACCTGTAACCTGTCCTCACATTGACTCTTGTCTAACTCTTTGCTTTTTATTTCTGCAATACCATTTCTTGGCACGGGGCTGTCCATCTCTTGACATGGAGCTGTCTGTTCTGCTCCAGACAGAATGGATGATTCCTAGGAATTGTCCTCAACTTGGTTTCTCTCCCTCCCAACCTCCTCAAATGGAAGAGCACTTTGAATACTGGTACACTGGTACATGGAGTCCAGTGGGAAGGTTGAACATAGAGGGATCACCTGCATTTGCAAATGTTGGGTTGGGTTGGCCTGTCAGGTGTCATTGGACATTTATCATCAAGGCCAAACGCATCTAGTACATGAGGCACATCTAGAGCCTCATGGCATCTGACACATCGCACTGGAGCCTTGGCTGCAACAGCTAACACCAAGGAGGAGAGAAGGAGAAGACACAATCTCCCACCAGGATTCAGCTGCTCCATCACCTTTCTCTACAGCCTTTCCCTCCTCTTCCAAGCTGTCCCTTCTCTTTGCTTCCTCCAGGGTGAGAGCTCTCACTCTTCAATGCCGAAGAATGGGAGCTCTCGCAGAGGGAGGTCTCCCAGGTTGAGGTCTCACCAGCGATGTGATGGGAGAAGCCTCCAGCTCCTACCTACAAACAGAAAAAGGAGAGTGTTCTGATGGAAGGACTCCACATTTCTTTGGCAGCATATGCTAACCATGGGGACACATCTTAGAGCCTCTCTGAAGGCCATCCTTTCCCAGAGCAGAATATGCAAAATAGACCCAATCCTGCAGGACTGTCTTTGGAGTGACCTGGCACAGAACTCCAGCAAATAAGTTTCCTT
Organism: Nothura maculosa; assembly: GCA_032353885.1. NCBI lineage: Eukaryota > Metazoa > Chordata > Aves > Tinamiformes > Tinamidae > Nothura > Nothura maculosa. The sequence continues at coordinate 205 of JAUBOD010001035.1, read as the reverse complement.
CCCAGGTTGCTCCAGGACTTCAAATTCCCATCCTAGGGGAAAGCATTTTGAAGCTTTCTCAGCCATATCCCCCAGGTTGCCTTTGGGGACCATCTCCCAGCTGCTGACCATGCTCCTGTCCAGGTGGAACACACTGGCCTCCTTTCCTTTCCTCCTGCTTTCCACCACCATTTGAAATCCCAGGCTTGCCCTGCACATTCCTGGT
>JAUBOD010001033.1:1815940-1829898 GCA_032353885.1 Nothura maculosa | reverse complement strand
AGTCAAGCATGATTTCCCCTTGGTGAATCCATGCTGGCTACTCCTGAGCACCTTCTTCTCCTCCATGTGTCTGGAGATAACAGCCAGGATGAGCTGCTCCATCACTTTTCCGGGGATGGAGGTGAGGCTCACCAGTCTGTAACTGCCCAGGTCCTCCTTCTTGCCCTTTTTGAAGACTGGAGTGACACTGGCTTTCTTCCAGTCTTCCAGCACCTCCCCTGTTCTCCAGCACCTTCCGAAGGTGATGGATCTTCTGAAGATGATATACAATTGTTTTAAAAAGATATAGAGAGTGGCTATCAAAGCTTATCTGTTTATTCACTAGTTACCTGTGAGGAATCTCATGTGATCTCCCCAAGAGACAAAGAATCAGACAATACAGATTAACTGGCAGGATCTTGTTTTTCCTAAAATATTTCTGCTCGTAAAGCTACTTTAAAATTGATAATGTTTTCTGATTGGAATTCTTTACTAGGGAAATCATTTATCATTTGACACTATGGATAAGATTTGGACACTATGGATAAAACTATTTTAAAATATGGCAAGACATAGATTTTATATCAAGATACTTTCCATCAAAAACAAGATAATACTATAGAGATTCTCTGCAAGTGAGATGTGCACACTTCAGTGAAAGTTTGTACTTTCACATTTTGACAGTTTGAATCTGTTTACTTTGTCTTTAATATTTTTATAAGAACACTTCAAAGTCCATTAGATTTTCAGATTAGATTTCAAAGCAGCACAGTAAAACTTACATAAAGAGAGACTTTTGCAGCTTGAAAATAGGTTTTGCTTGTTGGCAGGTCTCTCTCTATGTCTTTATATATATATGCACCTATAGTGAATTGTCCATTTTCATTTATATTTACTTTAAAATACTTTCTTTTTCTTTTTTTCTTTTTTTTTTTCATTTTGTCATCTGACATCAGAAAAAAAGATCATTTTCTCTTTGAATCATAGTTAGAGAATCTGAGATCCAAGGCTTAGAGCAGGAAATTACTGAGAAGATGCGGAAGTAGACAAGCCAAATGGAATCTGATTTGGGAAATCTATATCGCCTGAACTTCTGATTGCTGTTCTTTCTAGAAATGATGCTTCTGCTTCCATTTTGAATTTGTGCCTTTGTAAAGACAGTTTAACTGCAGAAAAGCTTTCTCTGCAGGATTAATAACCTGAATATTGCCTGCAAGCCTGTAGTTTTTGTAAGAGTGGGAACAAGATCAAAATGAGCCAAAGGAATATGCTGATGAACAGGTAGGGGTTACAATTGTTTCAACTGTTTCACTGGTGCATTTGAGCAAACACATTTCTGATGATTTCACGTTTGGTTAAAGAATGTATATATGTACATTCTTCTTGATGTATACATGGGCAGCCAATTTAATGATTAAATACACTTGATTAGGCAGAAGAAAAAGGCTCTTAGTAAAGACTAGATTTTTATAAGGTACCCTGATTACCTTTTGATTTCCTTTTCATTGATTTAATGACCGCTACATTTTATACAACAGTATGAAGGATAGCTCACTCATGCTAGGGTTTATTTCTTTATGATGGAAGATTAATAAGCATTATAACTTAGGACACTGTACATCTCTGCATAAAAGACACATTTTTAGCACATATATATTCTTAGGACATGTATATTTTTAGGTGGCTAGGGATAACCGTAAATGTTTTGTTTAAAAATACAGCAAGCAAACAACTACATTTATATCTTAAATCACACTTATGAAAGGAGGAAGAATCATTAACTATTGGATTTTAACTGGGAAGGACACATTGACTTATAGACTCCTCTCTCTGCTTTTCTTTTGCAAAATATTTGTTCAGTGATTATAATAATGTATTTGTCTGAGATTAAGATAATTTTTCTTCCATATTTACATTAGAAAATGCACATGCTTCATATATTTATTTTTGTAATCTACAAAATATTGACTTTCATTAGTTAACTATATTCCCTGAGGTTCTAACATCTACTGATTACTTCTGTGAAAAAAAAAAAAGTGTAAAACAACACATCAGTTTAAAAACTGAATCCCATTTAAACACAGTTGCTTTGGACATGCCAAGCTAACTCATTTTTTAAAGACCTATGTCATATTCTAGCATAGTTTTCAACCATTTAATGGAAGTTATGCAGAAACTGGAGCCAGACTTCACTCAGATGGGTGCAGTGTAATAACGAGAAGGAATTGACACAATTTTAATAAGAGAAAATAAATTTAAAGATTAGGCAAGGAAAAAAATATGCTGTGAGAGATGAAACACTAGAATAGAGACATTGTAAAATCTTCATCCTCAGGCACACTTGACTGGATACTACCTTGAGCAACCTAATCTGAATTTTAAGTTGGTTCTAAAGTTGAATCAGAGTTGAAAATGGATTTTAAATTCATTTTAAATGAAACAGTGAGTTTCAAGCCTCATAAAATGAATTTTGGACAGCCTGGTTCTTAACAGACAATAACGATATTGAAATTCAACATGAGTTTGAACTATACTGCTTTTAATATGCACATTGAAGGTGAAAGTAACTGAATGAGAATGAAAAATAAACTGTTCTGTAACTGAATAAGAATGAGAAATAAACTCTCCCTGTATAGGTGGCTTAAGTAGATAAACACCAAGAAATAATTTAATTTCCTGGACATTTCTTCTACCAAGGAATAAGAGGTGCTAGATTAGAGTACTTTTAAATTGACATTTGACCTGTACCTTAACTGCATTTAAAAAATAATGAACATTTAACATCTTTGTTTAACAAAATGGTTTTTCTTAAAGGCATTCAGACAACTGAGCTTTGAAATCCCATTGCTCAGGGAGAATAGAGTGTTAACATCAAATATTTCAGCCTATTTGCAGCTTGCATAGATCAAAGCTGGAAAATGTGTAACCATCTATTATGAGTAGATCACATAAAGAGAAGGATCACATAAAAATAAACAAACATAAAGACCAGAAACACAACAGAACGAAGAACAAGTAAATTACTGTGGCTCCTAAATAATGAAAATGATGAAATGAAATGCACTGTACTGGGTAGTAGATTGAAATTTATCCATAATCTTTTCTTTACTCAAACATCACCCCCAAAAAGTTATAATTTTGAAGAATGTTGCAAGGTCAACTAAATTGACAATAGCTTTACTATGTGTTCAAAATATGATACTTGCTAGCAAATTGAAATTTGAGATCCAGGGAAATATAGTAACACATGAATACTGACATTTGATATCTGTCTTTCATCTACAATCAGTTGTTCCAAATGACAGTTAAATCTGCAAATATTTCCACTTCTGAAAAGTATTAAAAAGCTATTTTCTATGAGATCTTTAAGACATATTTACTAGAAATCTGTCCTGAATTTTTGCTAATAGTGGCATACAATTTGTTACCTGAGTTTGACATTATTAGAGAGGCTAAATTATATGATAATCCAAATCAGTCATTGCAGAAGAAAACCACAATCTTTGTAAAAAAATTTAAGAGCACACTTTTTTTATATTTAAAATGTTTTGCTGGCTTTATATTACTATAAGTTCCATCTCCTGAAACAATTGTTGTATTTCCGAACCATATTGTGAAACATTTGACATGTAATATACCTGTTGAAGCAAAATCCATCTGAGAAACTATGCCGATATATAGGAATAGAAGAATCACAAACACAAAAAGAAGAGAAATCTAGAAGCATCATTTCTTTCCATAGATACTGAGCACACCAATTCTTCCACTGGAGTAAGAATACCAATATATTCTCATCTGTTCTTGGAAATCATGTTATTTTGATAGAGCCCACTCTACCCATTTTTTTGCATGTATTGACTTCTAACCTTTTACTTTCTCATTTTCCCTCACAGGCTGAAGTAGAGGTAATGTCTTATCAAGTCTTGTGTTGCTTCTCAGAAATATGAATCAAATCAAATAAAAAAAAAAGAATCAAAATATTAATGTATCAAAGCATTAAATGTAAAATATTTTTCTGATATAATGTGAAAACACAGATAAATTACATTTTTCAAAATTCTTTTTACAATAAACTTTTACATTTTTAATTTAATTTTTACATTTACCATAGTGTGAAAAAGATATAAGCAAGAGAAAGCTTGGTAAGCAGTGATTGCTTTTATTAAAGAAAAATGATATTTGAGCTCCATATTTTTCCTAAATGCTGTGTATACTCTATTTTAAAATTCTGATTTTTGGTCCACAGCAGTGGAGGTATATTTGGAATAATTAAATAAATGTTTGTATAGAGTATGTTAATGCTGAAAAGATCTTCTCATGAGAATATCTGGCTGCTGATTTCCCAGCACTTACCTTATAAGACACTTGCTTCATTTCTTACAATTCTACTTGCATTTTTCTAAAGACATCTGATAAATAATATTTACCCAAGACTGAACATTCTTTGAAATATTTAGTAAGTATTTTAATTCATCTAAGAACAAAGCAATGCAAAGAATTTGCTTTGTCTTTACCCACATTATAGATGTATGTCTTTTGCCTGAAAATGCTCTGGTGTCTTAATGCTTTGAAAAGAGAAGGTGAGTTTTGCTAGGAAGTCTTTTTGTCAAAAACTCAATTCTTGCCAAACCAAAAATGAGGTTTATTGAAGTGAGGCTTATTTAGAGGCCTAAAAACTTACAATGTACACTACTCTTTAGTTTGATGTGCGAAACTGTTTGCATTTTTTTTTTCCTGAGGAACATTGGACATGTTCCATCACTTTCTAGCATTCAAAACATTTTATATTCATTAGGTGGATATTATCAATAATTAAGTACCCTGCTCAGATTAATCCAAGAGAGTAGGTTGCTGTGCTGTGTTGCACATTCTGGTGCTGATAGGTGAGCCTAGGACAAGCTACAGGAAGAGAGAGAGATTAGAAGTGGGCAGTGATAGAGATTGGACCTGGGAAAAGATGGCTGAAAGGAAGCCATAAAACACAGATTTTAAAAGGTGCATCTAAAGAAGTCCTCTTTACCAAATAGTTGTGAACATGAGGAAAATGTGTAGAACTTAGTCTCGTATATTGGTGCAGCTGGGGTAAGGGTAAATTTATTATGATAGTGCCTATTTCTATCACTTTTAGCTGTGCAGGATGAAATCTACTGACAACCTTGCCATTAATCTAAAATTCCCAGTATTCCAGTTTCCTTTAATATGTAAACATGCTTGAAATTCACATGCATATAGAAATACATATATGCCTATATTAACCTTTAAAAATTCATATGTATGTGTAGAAAAATTCATATATGCATGTATGTGTGCATATATATATATATTTTCTATGTATATGGTCCTGGAAGTATTTACAGTAAATATATTAATAAAGTACTACTAATTAGCTATTCAGAAATGATAAAACTGATACTGCTTGCCCATAGATAGACAAATTTAGTTTTCTTTTTTATTTTCTTCGAAATTCATTTGATTCATAGAATTGGTGTTTTCTCTGAATTAATCTGGATAAAGTATTAAAAAGGGAAGTTTTTTTTAGGGAATTTTAAATTTACGTCAGAAAATTCAAGATGCTAGATAAATCATGGGACTAAAATATATACATATATATATATACACACACATATATGGAAATGTATACATATGTAAATATATAATCTGTGTATACATATGAACGCTCTTCCAAAATGAAACTAGTTGAGTGTTCATTATTTTTGGAGTACCAAGCTTGAGGCCCAAAGGTTTTGTTATAAAAATCAGGAACATTTAGCATTTCAGTTGAAGTTAATGGGTTCCTTAGTAACCTCTTGGAAGCTATATGTTTACAAATACTCAGAAATATCAAAAGGAAAACCAAGTAACATAAATTTTAAAAGGTAAATAATAAAAAGCAAATAATTTGACATTATTTCCTCTGTGCATCATCTCTCCATCTGTAATATAGCAATGATGTATAATAAGAGACTTCAAAGATATCCTGTTCAGTAGTTCGTACCTCAGTAAGTATTAAAGAAAAAAAATATTAAGGAAATAATCAATCAACTCCGCTTGCAAAGCAAGGTTGAACTTTATAAAATAAATAACATCTAAGACAAGAAGTTGAAAAATGATGTTTTCAAACACCAGGAATGCACACAGGGTGTGTTTTTCACTTGGTGCACAAAACAAGGTAGAAGTCCTATGGAAAAAGGAAGAATGTATTTGGTCATAGAATTAAAAATATCCAAGTGCATACTTAAAAACTAATTTATAAAGTTTATTCTAGCATACTGTAAGTCTTTAAAATTTTAAAGTAGATATCTGACTGATGTTTTGATCTGCATTATTCATGTAGTGAATAGTGTAAGGGAAATATTCCCTCATTTGCTGAAACATGATATGTTTTGCGAAAGAAATGCAATACTTGACTAGTGATTTCTGATGTAAATATTTGATAATATTTTAGGACTGTTATGGGGCAACATTTGGTTGGTCATCTAATCTGTGAAAAATTATTTGTGAATGTGAGTAACAATTTGCAGTATAAACCTCCAAACTTCATATTAAACAGTTTGTAATAAAAATCTAAAAGTCTAGACGAGTTATCTAAGCTGTAAAAGGGTGTGCTAGCTGAGATGCACACCTCATTTGTATGAAGTCATGCAAGTACTATAATTTTACAGGAAAATACATTATCTTGGTTTTGTGAGGATGCCAACATTGTGATATTCACATAGAAGGTCTGAGAAAAAAAAAGTCATTTAGCTTCTGCCAGCCATCTGCATTTGACAATATATCCTGTATACTTAACACAGAGTATGAACTTCAGATCCAATGGAAATATCGTAGTCAAGGTCCCCTGTGACTTTTAAATACCACTGAGACAAATCAAAACTGAATGCTTAAATTCTTTGTAGGTATGACCTCAACCATAATCCTGAGTAGTGATCCTTTGCTGAATCAAAGTGCGCAATCACTTAGGCGAATAGTAGAATGACCTTTACAATGACCTTTAACTGAAGTTATGGCACCTGGAACAACAGTGATTTCGCACAGATTGTACAAGGTACAGGAAGCACTAAGAACGCACTTAGGATTTTGGATAAATGTGCTGACATAACTCGCTAGTACAGATAAAAGATCTCAATAGTTGAGGTTAGAACAGAGGGATAGAGATCATCTAGTCCAACATGCCTGCTCAAGCAAGATCATCTGGAGCAGGCTGCCCAGGACCATGTTCAGACAGCTTTTGAATGGCCCTATGGATGCAGCCTCCACAACTTCTCTTAGCAGCCTCCCGCAGCCTTCCCTCAGTGAGTGTTCTCCCACTCTCACAGTGAAAAATGTTTTTTCTCAGATTCAGATGGAGTTTTCTGTGTGTCGGTCTGCGTCCACTGCCTCTTGTCTTGGCAGTGGACATCACTGAAAAGAGTCTGCTTCCATTGTTTCTAGATATTCCCATCAAGTGTTTGTATATGTTGATTAGACCCCTCCTTGAACCTTCTTGTCTCCAGGCTGAAGAGTCCTAGCTCTTTCAGTCTTTTCTCGTATGACAGATTTTCTAGTTCTTAATCATCTTAATGTCTCTTCCCATGTAATCCTTCATGTAATTTGGGCATCTGTTATTCGACATCTTAATTTTTTGACCTAAGCTCTCCATTTCAGGCTTACATCAAAGACAAATTAGAGCTATAGAACTGTGTCTCTGCAATTATCTCCGAAGCATGCCAGAGCTCTCCAGTATGAAGTCCATTTGGGAGGCTTCCCCCTACCATAAGAAATCTCTAGAAGGATCATAAGAAATTTCGAGGACAGAAAAAGCCACTACAATGACCACTTTTCTTGACAGTGCAGACAGTACACACATGGTTTTAATAGGTTATCAAATAGCAGCTCAAAGGTGAAGGCTCAGCTTGGACTGGGCATATAGACTCTCAAAATAGCTGAAGAAATGTATTGTTCAACTTGTCTGTATTGCTGTTAATGTAGTCTTTAGAACACTCATATGAGACCTACTTAAATTCTCTCTGAGGCAATTTCACTCTGTAAGGCACCTTGCAGACACCTTGCCTTACAGACACCTAAACACTTGGCTAGAGGGTATTGTGTTGTGAGGTTGGTATATCTCCTTTCTTTATATTTTTAAATTCAACAAAGAAGTGAACTCCAAGAGTCACAAATTAGGAGGCTTCTCCTGTAATAATTGATTAATTTAAATTCTTATGTTATGCACAGATGCTCTAAGAAGAAATAAGGGAGTACAATGTTGTAATACCTAGTAGTCCAGCAATTTAAACACTCACTTTCTCAGTAGAGATAATATTAAAAGACACTGACTACAATGTAATAAAAGAGCAGTACTCTTTGGACAATGTCGCTTTATGCATGAAAAATTCTATTTTATTCTCCTGAACTAGCTATTCTCATAGAACATTTTTGGGCATGGAAATCCTTATAATGGAGTGTTAGAAGTCATATAGTGGAAACATAGTATTTCCATTAAATTTAATCTCTCACTGAAAAAATAATAATTTTGTCAATACATATCAATAGATGGATTTGTAGATATCTTTTACAAATTAAACTTGTTGAGTCTCTGATTGCCAATGGGACATTATGGTTAAAACAATGGGTCAAAGAAGGTCATTGGGTTAATACTTCACAAGTTGGTGCTGCTTTTTGAATTTCAGGAAGAAATATACCGATAAGAAAGAGGAAGTTTTGTGGATGCTGCTATCACAGCTTATCATACGGTAAAATGGTTTTTACCTAAAAAGAATGTAAAGTGCTGAAATTAAATATAACTGATAACATTAACAACTATAATAATATATCTCATACTTATATTTATGTGAAAAAAATGTTGCGAAAGGAATGGTACTGAAAAACACCACTGATGAACAGATGTAGGCAGCACAGAATAGTAATACCCAAGATAATTTGGTATGAAGAAAGAACAAAACCTCTACATGAGATTAGGTCACTGATACTCAAGATTAACACAAAATTTGCATTCATACAATTCTTATTGCTGAGTTTTTGAGTTAAATGCTCTGCTTTTCCAAAATATTTCAGAATAATATGCATAACCTTGCAGGAATTTTCTATGTAACATATCAGCAAAGCAGTATCTTAGCAGTATCCTAGTAGAGATGTAGAAAATTACCAGAAAAAAATTGGTACACTGAAGGATAAAATTTTTTTAAAACTCTTTATACTGTCAAAACTTGTATCTTTTGCTGCAAGAAATATCTTTTATATAAAAAGTGCAAATTGTTCTCAAATAACAAACCATTAGTCCTTCCTTTCTTTTAACTCAGTGCTAAAAGCTTGTCATCCTCCAACCCAATCATCCACAGGTTATAGACAAGTTAAATCACTTCAAAACAGTTATAACAATGATTTCCGGGAAAAAGAAAAATATGAATATTTTTATATAAGTTCATGTACCATATCCTGTAGAAGCTTCAAATGATCCAAACTGAGACTAAATCAGCTAGGATTCCCAGATGAAGAACACTTTAATGCTTAGGATAACACTAATGTAAGAAATGAAAAGATCTGAACCTAAACAAATTGGATTATTTAAAAAAATCTTGGTAACATCAGTAAAGTATGAAATTAAAACAGAGTTGCAACCTCTTATTCCATTTTAATAGACAAAGTGCCCATTAATTCAATGTTCTTTGGCTCATAACAAAAATCTGCATAAAAGGAACTCAGATAATAAACCATCTAAAACTGAGTAGCACTAGCAAGTAGAGAAATGAATGATTATCCTACTAGAAGTTATTCAGGTAGCTAGACAGAATCATTTATATATAACCTAGAGGAAACTGAAAAAGCACAAATTTGCGACATATAGTTCAGAAATGCTTTTACGCTTATTAATATGGGTCACTCCAGCTGATTAAGACTCCTAAAATCCCAAACTGCCTAGTAGCAAACATGACAACCAAATGCCAACTTACACTCCAAAAATAGTGTTCCAAAGTAATAATGCTCTAAAGATCCCTTTTGGAATAATATTCCATAAGAGGGCTCCATTAATCTTCCTGAATTTCCTCAAGAGCTACATAACTCACTATTATTACTGCACAGATGTAACTGTAGGGAACTACATATATCCATAATAGGCTTAACAATGAATAGGTGAAAAACTGCATAGATTTTGAAACACTTGCACATAGCCAGTGGTATTCCTTATAAGCATCTTATTGTGAGCCTGCAATTACGAATCCATCTGCACAGGGAAAGAAAAGGAACTAAATCTGAAATGTTTGAACTGAAGGAGACCACATGGACTTCCAAGAACATTTTCCTTAACAGACACACAATTGTCTTCTACCTTGACAAATATGTTATTTCCATTACTACCTAGGCACAGGATGTGACACAATAATAAATATGTATAAGCATCACTAAAAATTGTTCAGCATCACTATAATTGCAAGTGAACATAGCACATTCAAAACATAATGCTCAGAAAGGTTATATTTTTATGAACTTCTGTAGAACTTTCCAGTAATTTAAGAAACATGAGTTTAATTTGATTTCACTTGAAATCAATCTAGATTGTGCTACATCTAGATATTATAGTACATACAGGTTTATATTATATATATATATATATATATTGCCTATATACATTATAGTATATAGGCAAATATAATAACACAGATGTTAGAATTGTATGGCCTTTTTGACAATATTCTTGATAGAAATAAAGATAGCAAAGGAAACTACTAATTATTTTTAATACATACAATGCAAAATAGAATCAGCTCCTAAGATAGTTATCCTCTACTTACCCTAGTCATTTTTAAACTAGAATTACTTTTTTTCCTATAAACTAAAGGTCTATAGAATACATCTGATGATAATGAAATCTTAAGCTAACTTGGCCCTGTATGTGTAGAAATATTAACCTATATACTTATATTTCTGCAATAGCCACTACTCCCCTACAAATTTATTAAAAACATGCATAGCATATTATTTATATATATATAGTAGAATTATTTTTAAAACATAAGGCTATATAATGAAATTTTAAGACACTAGGAATATATAAATAGTAAAACACATTGTGACATAAAGTGGTGAAGTATTATTTCTGCACATCTTGTGTCAGTAGGAAAACAGATGTGGTTTATTAGTTGTCTTAGAATTAAAAAATAATAATTCAACAGTACTTATTTTGCAAAGATAGACTTTCAGAATATTTTAAAAGCATGTTTTCATCAAAAATATTTTTAACAATTTGATTTATATGTTGACTGCATGTGGCAAACAAGGTTGTACACTGCTATGACTAACTGTGCTAATAAAACCTATTTTTTTGGGGAGGATTAGGTATGTATTATGAGCTACTAATCTAAGAATTAAATAGTAACCCCCATAAATTGGAATGAAGCAAGTTTTAAATTATATACTTGCAAACTTAGTATAAAATTCTAATGAAGATGCCTAAGAAAAATACATTTTTGCAACTCTGTTTGTTAATGACCCTGTGGCATGTTTTCATAACACAGACTTACTTACATTACATTAATTTTAATTCAATGTGGTCATTTATCTTTTCTTTTTTAAGGACAAATGCCCTATAATGACATTTATAAGTTCTTATTTAAATATATCTTATTATTATAATTCTAGTAGGTTGTTTTCTATTTTGCATATTTTTTTTACTTGCTTCATTTTGAAAAATACGACAAAAAAGGTCTCTGCCTCTTTGAAAACTATGCTTTAATCACTGAAGATATTTCAGTAAATCTTAGATTCAGTAAATCTTCACATTAAGAGGCTCTGTGGAGATAACAGATTGAAATAGTGAAAGGATGAAAAAGAATAAAACTTCACCACTTCAATCTGTTCTAAATTTCAGGGAGAAAAAAAAAGAAGAAAGGAAAAAGACATACTTGAAAGAGGGAAAACTATTTTTGAGTATATTCTATATGAGATTTTATCATAAGCACTAAGCTTTTAAACTGTGCAAACTGCAATTTTAGAATGAGAAAGATGAACAATTGCTCTATATATACATATATTCTTCTATTTTGTCAGAACTGATAATGATCTTGAGCAAAAACTTCAAAATGGCTGAGTTGCAAGGGTCTTCTGGAGATGATCTAGTCCAATGTCCCTGCTCAATCAGTCAGCTACATCACATTGTCAGAACTCTGTCCAAATTTATTGCCAAGGAAGGAAACCCAACCTCTTTGAGCAATCTGGTCCAGTGCTCTTCCTCATGCACAGATGAATATCCTTTGTGTCCATTTGTTCCTGTTGCCTCTTGTCATGATAATAGGCATCACTGAAGAGAGACTGGCTTTCTACTCCCTCCCTTCAGAGACTTATACACACTGATAAGATGCCCCCTTTAGTTTCCCTTTCTGAGGCTGAATAGGCTCAGCTCTCTTAAACTCATCTGACAGGAGAAATGCAATTCCTTAAAAATCTCTGTAGCCCTGCACTGGATTCACTCCAGTAGCTTGAGATCTCTACTATAGTGGGGAGAACAGACATGGACACGATACTCTATATGTGGTCTCACAAGAGGATTACCTCCTGGTAATGTACTCTAGGACACAGTCAGTCTTCTTAGCCACAAGAGCACATTGCTAGCTCATATCTAAATTGCTATCCACCAGGACCTTCAAATCTTGAGACTCTGAGATCTGGGCACCTGCGTCCTCCTCAAGATGACCAAGCTATAGAAGAGCTCAAGATCTCACATGTGAAGTATGGAGTTAAGACTCTGCTTTCCTGTAAGAAAGTTTTAAAGGTTATGCAATGTGAACAGTTAATAATGGCAGTCATTGAGGGAAAAAAAAGAGCTAAATAACTCTATATAACATCATCACCTAGAATACTCTCCATTGATCCAACACAATGAACACTGACAAGCATTTTGACCTCTATTGTTCTTGTTTCATAGCAAATTATATTTTTAAGGCTTTTGGCTTCTAATATTAATGTTCTAATTTGTTAGGGAAAGCATTTTGTAGCTTGTAATTCAAAAGATTATGGACTGAGCAATCTCTTTTCTTTATGGAAACTAAGTGGTCACACCAATTTTCCCACATTTAAAAACATATCATCCTAATTGCAGCTCCTGCTGGACACTGCAGAATAAAACAGTACAGAGCTGTAGCCTGCCTTTCTTCTCCTACCTTTGTCTTGCTGGTTTCTATGACCAACCTGGGTTCAGAGCATACCTGGGAACTGTTGGACCCTTTGCCAGATTATGATCTTAATGATCTTTCAATTAATATTTTACAGTAAGCTATTGAGTGCATCAATTGGTAAACTTAGACACAACTAACATCTACTAGATCATCTGCAATTGCAGGGGTTAGAATCTATTGATGCAAGTCATTCTTCCAACTTACGTGTTTCTTAAAGATTTTGTTTTCTTTAATTGAGATATATTGGTCTATTGATAAGCAGTAGCTCACACACATGGATATTCTTTCCAGGACCTAATCTGAGCTACTAATGCAAATAGCTATAATTTTTGCAAAGGTAGTATGTATTTTGTGTAAAGGGAATCTATGTTCTCCATTGCAAATAAGTAAAAGAAAAAAACTGCATATCAGTCCTTGAAGCAATTTTTGCATACTTTGCATGCTTTCTACACATTGTAGGAAGATCAGCATTCAAAGGACTTTCAGAGGAGCCTTGTGGGGATTCCTTAGGAATCCACCTGACCTGTAGAATGTCACCTCCTGCAAAGAAGAGACTACTTAATCAGTTCCTCTCTCATATAATTTAATTTTCTTTTATATTGTTCCTTATCCTACAGTTAATTCTAGGATTTTGAATACAAATAGTAATGTGGACTTCAAAAAAGTTAGGATGAGCAAAGCTCCAAAGTCATTTGACCATAAATCAGCTGAACTTAAAAATTTTAACTGATGTCATTATCATAGAATCATAGAATCATAGAATGTGTAAGGTTGGAAGGGACCTTAGAGGTCATCTAGTCCAACCCCCCT
>JAUBOD010001033.1:1796892-1815840 GCA_032353885.1 Nothura maculosa | reverse complement strand
TCAGCAAACTTGCTGAGGGAGCACTCCATGCCTTCATCCAGGTCGTTAATGAATACGTTGAATAGGATGGGACCGAGGACTGACCCCTGGGGGACACCGCTCAGTACAGGTCTCCAAAAATTATTAATTTCATACCTTTACCTGAAACTTCCAATAACTTGTTGCACTTTAAATCAAAGCTAATTTGAAATAAGTGCTTAAATAAGCTAAACAAAATCAGAGATAGTCGCAGAGTGAGAGAAAGTCAGGAGTGTCTTGAGATGACGTCATTTAGACAGCACAGCCCTGTGTGCGTCTCACACTTCATACGAATCAAAGAGATCTTTATGAAAACCTCAGGGATTGTGTATGTGGAAATATGATATTTGGGAAATCTTTCTGAGTGTATGATTTCTTTGAGCCTATTGAATGTAAAATAGAATAATCAGAATCAAAATGTTTGTAGGACGCAAATAGGCGAGTACAAAGTTGGACAGAACATTTTCTAGAATATTACTTTGAAAAACACATATGTATTTTAACATAAATCTGGGAAATATTTTAGGTCATCTCATGGTATGAGATTTGATTTTTATAAGATCAGATAGTATTACTATGATATTTTGTATACAGTTAAAGGATCTTTTTTCTATGATGAGCTGTTGCATTCTTTCTTTGCTCCCTGTACCTGAATTTTATCTCTTACATAATAAAACGATAGAAATGCTAAGTATTATCTTACTAATTAATTTTCATTCTTTAAAGGTGTTTTTTAGTATCTAGCTGTTACAATTTTGAAGGACAAATTAAACACAATATATTAAAGATATAGAATAATCTGTTAATCATTGCATTTATATTACATTTACATTTTTTTTCTCTCTATTTTTTCTCTCTATCATTTCTTGTTAAAAAGAAGAATGTTTCCACCCTTGTAGTAGATCTAAAAAGGCCATCTGATTTTAATTCTGTGTGTTTTATGCCATATGAACTTCTCAGGATTTAAAACTATTAGTTTATCTAGTAGGTAACCTATATTTTCTACTACTTGCTTCTGTTATTATCAACTGAGCAAAAGGTGATAAACAGAAACATGGAGAAAAATCAAGAGAAATATCAGGCATTTCACTTTGAATCAGGTCATTCTCTTTCCCAGGAAAAATGAGCCAGGAAAATCTCTTTCTTCATGTTTAATGGTTCATTCTTTCCCTGTTCTTCTTCCAGTTGACTCTTCCAAAGCACTCAGTCGTCTTCAGCCATCTTAATTTTCCTCTTCCAATTTGCACTGCCTCTGACTTGTACCTTCAGATTAAAGCTAGCTTTTATACTGATTAATTCTGTATTTTTCAATTCTTTGCCTTTTTTGCACCTTCAGTTAACATGGTTCCTGTCCAAGCTCTATTAGTTCTAAAATATTTTAAGATATTTCCAATTAATTAATAGATATTTAAATATTCAATGCAAATAGTCCAATTTTTGTACTCCTTGGCTCCTTGGATTGGGAATATCAGCAACATTAAGAAATCTATTTTAGATAAGAAGATATATATTATTTTCTTCTTAGAAGAATAACCTTTGGAGAAACGAGAAGGATTACTGAGGAGGAAAAGACTGAAATGAAAGTACTAAGAAATACTACAGTCGCTATACTAAGAATGTTGAGATTGCAGATGAAACACACAGTGCAGAAGCAATGAAGATGAAACTACTTTTGGACTTTTCATTTAGTCATGTCTTATATTGATCTATTTATAGAAGTTTGTATTTAGCTTGATGGCACACAGTCAGAGAACCCCAAGAGGTTTTGACATAAGTGCACAATGCTATGCTTAAAATACCAGTTAATATCCCCAAAGTTAATATTCCACCTTCCTAGACAGTTTAGTAGGATTAGTTAAGGAGTCTGGATGTTGATGTGTGTTTCTGTGAGTGTGTGTACAGTATGCATACATGCACATACATATATGAAGGTCCTTTTGGTATGAAGTTGTCAGTGAAGTGTATCAACTTTTGTGGATGAGTGGGTGGATAACAGGAGGATGAGAGAAAAAGAACATATCTAAAAAAAAACTGGTTTATAAGTTATTTACATTTATTTCTGAATGCTGCTGTTCTTTACATATCCTCATTTTAGACAGACACCCACTTGCTAATTTGCTGTGCTTATACAAGGAACTGTCAAGGTGACAGCTAAAATAATGTGTATTAGTGTCTTTTCTTCTTACAATCCTTCATGGATTCAGCTAGACTATATTGGTAAGTGACACTTAATTGTGGGCACAGGTTGAGTGCTATAGTTACTGTAAACATGATGATAGCACTCAAATGTATCTGCTACTTGTTAATTCTCAAGAACTCATACTACTAATTTCATTTCAAAAGGATGAAATTTTCTCTAATAGTAGCACCACAAATGTTTAGCAGAGGCTGTTATCCTTCCAAATATATTAAGAGGACAACAATATAATTTAACCTCTATTTAGTATAGTTAATCTATATTTCACTGAGCAATTAAATGATATTAGGCTAAATAAATTCTATTAATACGATCCAAAAGCCATCAGGAACGAAGACCTGTAATGTAGCACGCAATGATATTGAAAAGTCAGGTTATGCTTATCTATCTAATACACATTTGCTTGTGTATTAGAGCAAATGGTTGTAAATCCACCTGTGGCCTGAAAGTGGATTGCTGTACTGTTACTCTTTTAAAGATTTAAATACTGAATCCAAAATATATGTCTATTGATCAACAAAGGAAGAAGGAACCAGAGTTCTTACTAAGATATCAGAAACTGGAAAGTAAAATTGTTCTGATTCTGTAAATTGGAAATACTAGTTCTGAACTGAATTTCCTGTACCTGCTTTCAAGACTTTTTCCATCTGTCAAAAATAAGTTCTCTGTTAACATACATGCTTAATTCTATAAGAATTTTCAAGACGAATTGTTCAAGGGGTCTTATAAACCACTAAATATACAAGGCTTATATTGTAGTGAGCATGAGAGCATTCTTTCAAAAAAATTATTAAAAAAAGGAGAAAGTAAAGAGAAAGTCATATCCTGCTCAGCTTCCAAAGTCTAAAAAGAGTTCTAATTTTTTTCCTGAGCTTCCATGAAATGTATGTTCCTCATAATGGATATAATGGATAGATTCTAATTTAAGACTGCAGAGGTAGCAGGTGCTGAATGAGAACTGAACCTTTGGTACATTCATGAAAGCTGCAAACAATGAAAATGAACTGCACATTAAAAAACAAACAAGCAAACAAAACCACAGATACGCACAGTCACAAGCTACAGGGAATGTGGGTGAAGCATGTCCTCATTCTGTGGAAAATAAAAAATATAACTGAAGGTTGCACAGTTTACTACATTTCCTGAGCAATAAATTAAGAAATATTAAAAGAAGATTTCTTCTTGTACCTACTTTAAACTGTTTACATTTTTTTTTGCTGAATAGATGATGAGAGAGTCTTTTAATAATGGACTAGATCTTCAGAGTCACTGGGAGCTTCTGGTCTGCTACTCTGAACAAAGATGGTGAGGATATATTTGGAGTTCTTCATGTAAACAAACAAACAAACAAAAACAAATAAAATCACTGACATACATTTATTAGAAGAGGCAGAATGGCATTAAATGGAAAGATTATCTGGGTCATGGCAATTCTTAAATCTTATTCATGCTGTCCTTAGATATTGCTTTTGCAAAAGATAGAAACTTGAAAGGGTAAGGATTGGAGTATGCAAAAAGCAGTGAATATATTATTCACTGTTGGATCCACTGGATAGTGCCATTTTGAGGCTGTACATCACGGATGTTTCATTAAACAGTGTTTCCATTTAATCCCAACTGTGATAGAATGCATTCTTTTCAGCATATATCCTTGGGACAGTTTTGCTTTTGTGGGTACATCTACATATTAGGAAATATCTATTTAAATCTAGCCAAATTTTAATTAAAAATATCAATTGTTTTACAGGGCTACACTACACTACATTTAAGTGTAGTCCAATAGGTATATTAAATAAACAAAATGGCAGTTCAGAGAAAATATTGAAATCAAGCAAGTTTAAAGATAGTCAACTTCATGTTTTGAACCAAAAAGAAGAAAAAAAACTATATAGGCATATACTAATCTCTGAATATATGATTTAGGCATTAAAAAAATAAACAAGTGAGCAAGAAACAAAATCTGCTCAATAATTACAACTATACTAAATTTGTTCTAGAGCATTTAATATTTATAAAATTAACAACATTGTCTTCAGATAAAACCTGAATAACAACCTAGAAGGATCCTCACTGAAAACATCTGTTTTCCCCCAAATCTGTCATCAACTATGATAATGCTACAAAATACTGTTATAATATTAGCAGCAGAAACTCAGTGAAGTCAAATCTGTTACACTTTATATAGTTTCAGGTTAATTTCAAGTGTACTAGGGGCCATGAACCTTTGCAGTGAAGCTGACTTACAGCACATGTTGCCGAATGGGAGTTGGCAAGCCTCGTTCGCTAGCTGGACTGACCTGGGGCTCTACTCGCCCCAGGGCCATAGAGCATAGACCCCAATATGAGGATGCAGCAAAATGGCGTTTATTGTGTCGTTTGATTTGTATATATACTCCCAGTATGGTGGGGAGATTCACCTACTGTCCAATTAGTTGGCATGGGGTTATCAGTAAGGTATTATGCCCCTAGCTTCCTGTGACATCGTGAGATCTTCCAAACGGCATTCCCTGTGCTCTATGCCCTATGCTATACTACATCATCTACTTCAGCTAAGCTCTCTACTCTATCAAGCCCCAGAAAGCATGATAAAATCCTACAGGCACATCTTTATTTTCCCAAAAATGTATTCATTTAAAGTTAGAGTGTATCAGTAGTTTTTATTCACACTCCAAATTACTCCAAAATTATGCTTACTCTAAATGTTAAAAAATAGCATCCAAAAGTAGTGAAGTTATTTTGAAAAAGATTTCAATAACAATTTCTGAGCCAAACAAACAAAACCAGAGAAAAAAACATTAATTTATTTTCAGTTTATATTTTTTTAATGCATGTGCAAAATATTTAGTGTGATCATTGCAAAATGCCATAGTATGGTTCTTACTCCGAAGTAAAAGTAATGGAAGAATTATAATATTTATTGAAACCTTTTTATCATGATTAATGTACTGGTCTAGCTGAAATAAGACTTTAGGCTTTCCTTGGAAGACAGTCAGATTGGGACCTGGAGCAGTGTGCCTAGCAGTTTCCTGGAGTATTAGTTAACTCTTTTACGCCAAGAAATTTTTAACATGGATATTTTCTTTACTTCCTCTGTTCTTGTTTCAAAAGTGTAAATTTTCTCAGTTTTCTTTAAGTATATATTTGAACCTCTGCATATTTTTCTTGACTACAGCCACTCTTCCACTATCTTCCCTACCACCTCCAAATTACAATTCATATAGCTTTTCAGCCACAATTTCAGCAACAGCTTAGCATGTTGTAGTCCTACTCCCATTTTTATGTCTTATTCAATCCATATATTCTTTTCTATGCTGCTTTGTAACTATCTATACAGCCTTGATGTTGTCTACATCTACACCTGTCATAATTATTCTTCAGAGGACCATTAGATACTTTGCCCAAGTCTTTATTGTCAAACTTGGTAGTTCCATAGAACAAGTACAAATAGTCAGTAACTAGTAGTTATACTATAGGTAGGTATAGTAGTTATACTATACTATATCACAGAATCACAGAATGGCTAAGGTTGGAAGGGACCTCTAGAGATCATCGAGACCAATTGTTCTGCTCAAAAAGGATGAAATATATATATATATATATATATATATAATATATATAAGTAATATAATATAAAAGTAATATAATTATAATAGCAATAATATTATTAGTATAATTATTAGTAATAATTATATTAGTAATATAATAAATATATATATTATATATTAGTATATTACTAATATATTAGTTTAGTAGTTATACTTTTAGTATACTTTTAGCACTTGTAACTAGTAGTTATACCTTTACAGCATCTTATAACTTAGAGAATAGAGGAAAAGCCAAACAAGGTAAAACAGACTTCCTCTAACTGATTTCATAGTATTCATCTCACATGCCACTTAAGCCCAGACCTCTCCTTTATCTGGGTTCCTAGCAATGATGTGCCATGCAGCATGTCCACAAGCAGTAACTCTGTAAAGTAGTTTTGAGAGAATTGCTCAAGAAGAGGGAGGACTTGGAGGAAGATGGAGCTTGACAGAAGTTCTGGTATTGCAGAAGCTTGCTTGAGGTAAGAGACGGTTACCAGTTCCAGGACTGTTGGTATGTGTGGAATCCACTTCTCCCTAGGCAACACAATCTGCCTTCCTAGCCCATACCAATAAGAGTGAATGGAAGGTGGAGCAGAGTGAAGGCACTGCAGCCAAACTCCATTGCATTCTCTGCAGAAATGGAAGTCTGATGGTGCCACACAACTGATGGGCCTAGGATGGTGGCAGATCACTTCCATTTGATAAGATTTGCCCACATTTCTTTTTCTAAACCCATTATAATACCAACACACAACCACTCCTCCCTGAGCATGCTCTGTAGATTAATAACAAAATTTAATATGACTAGAGTCACTCAAACTCCAGATGTAAAAGAAAATGTATAAAAGCTGAACCAAGTGGAGATAAGAACTAGGAAGGAAGAAGGAAGAGGAGAGAGGGAGGACTCCATCGTAACTTCTGCATCAGTTGATATGCTGAACCCTTCTCCCTCTACCTCAGGTCAGAACATCGCCTGTGGAGACTCCTCAAGATTGAGAGCCCTCTCCCATCTTCTGGATGAGTGATGATAGTGCATTTGTACATTAGACCCTAGCTAAGAACCCTACACTGTGGCAAATTTCCTATACTGACAACCAAAACTTGTTTTCTAAATGTTGCATTTGAATAAATTGTGCTATTTGTGAACCTGATCACTTGTCTTGAAGGCAATTGGACTTACAGTCAACAGACTTGGTGAATCCGATACTGCCAGAGTTGAGCTAATAGTTGATCACACTATTCGTGTGATTGAGGAACTTAACTCACTCCTAGGAACGTGATCGGACTGATGGTCAGCAGACTGTGGGTGAATCAGATATTGCCAGTCAGGCGTATATCTGGCACAGCATTTGTTATCCCTATTAAGAGATAAGTCCAGCCGCCCTCAGTCCCTCTAACCTTTGAGGATCATCTGGAACAAAAGAGGATTCATTTCTTACCAAGTTTGCCCTCCCTCTGCCATCAAACTGCAACAGTAATCAAATACCATGCCTACCACCTTGTGACTACTTCTCAACTCTCACTGAGTGATGACTAATAAAGAATTTGAATTTGCAGAGGGTGTTTCAAGTCATTTTATATTGGCAACACTCTCCCTCTCATTACGTACTTATATATCTCAATAAATCCTCTCTTTGCTCTTGGGCTTTGGCTCCTCAGCCTTCTTGTGCTGCCCCTGCAGCTGTGCTCTCTGGATCACAGTAAGAAAGAGAGCATAAGGGATATTCATCAGATGATGAATCATCCTATTCAGAGTTCTTATTCAGTCAGCCCTGGAGATGGTCAGCAAAGGAATGTGTCTATGTCTGTATTCCTTACAGAAATCTTTGCCCTTGAGAATTGGAGGGCTCTAGAGAGGCTAGCACACAAGCAATAGAGAAATTCATTGTGTCTTCACAAATCTTTAAGATTTTTCATCTCCCCACAGATTTTTGTGGTGATAGAGTAACTGCTGTACTGCTCTTCCCACCCAATCTCTTCCCTGCTGTGGGTAAAATTGGAAAGAGAAGTTTCTCAGGCCATCTGTCCTGTGTCCATCCTGCAACAAAGAAGTGAGAAAGCAGTGCCAAAAAAGCAGACTCTACAGCTGAGGTGGCAACCAGTTAAGGATATTGAGCAGAGCAGCCAGCAAATTTTCCAGTTTCTGGAAGGCCCTACAGTTACGCAGATATAAAATTGGCAGACCAGCTTCAGACTGCATGTGGCTTACAGATATTTGGAGGCTGATTTATTTGAACACTGGATTTACTTCTGCAGCCACTATTTGCTGCCTTTTTGTGAGAGGTGGGGGAGAGCCACTGGATCCAGCTGGTGTTCTAACCTGTGCCAGAAGACTCTGTGCTAGCTTTGGTTATGAAAAACTGTTGGACCTACCTGTACATTGCTGCCTGATCTGTTTTATGAACAGATCAAAATGCTGTGGCAAAGGCTATCTTAGTCTGTTATATAAGATGGCAGATTATAAGGTTAACATTGACCCTTTCGTTTTTCAGACCATACCAGCAATGTTGTGGAGCTGAAGAAATGACAAGTCTTGACGAATCTAGGAGTTTGGTTTTGCTTCAGCTGGTAGCTGTCTATGCTTGTCCTGGAAGTGCTATTGTTATCGAAAACTGGGAATAAAGCTCGTAACATCAATATAGTATTAAGAAGGCATTTTCTTATTGCATAGCTGGATGAGTGGGGGATAGCTCCACTTATTGTGCATGCCCTAGGGTGTGTTTGCTAAAATTTTTCTTTCTGTACAATCTACATATGCATTAAATTCTTGGAATGATTGTACATATTCACTCCATTTCCTGGAACTAATTACAATATACCCTACCCTTGTACACATGCACCCTCTGTCCTTTTGGTGGTCTCTGGCAGTCTTTTGAGACTCCTGGTAGTTTTGTCTTTTTATTAGTTCAATGATCCCTGGTAACTTACTTCCATATATGGCCTCATTTTGGCTCATTAAGTCCCTGTTTTGGTCTATTGTCCTGTATCCGCCATTTTCCTGAATATAAGGTGGTCATTATCTTCATATTCAGCTGGTTTTTGCTCTTTTGTCCATATTCTGTCATGATGTCCAAGTAACACCTGCTGTTTTGTTCATATTCTCTCAAAATATACCAGTAATAGCAGCAAAAGTACATCCTTGGGTGCATTCTCTTCTGTGATTTCTCATAGCACTTTGGAGAAGGAGTTCAAGGCATTGTTGGCTTCCCAAAAGAAAATGGCAGAACAATTTATGACAGTAACAGGATATCACTGACATGTTAATGGAGAGATGGAAATGAGCCTACTGATAGGGAAGAAAGGGAAAACAGTGTGTCACTCTGAGAATTCTTTGCTATGAGGAGGAAAGGCCATAGCAGGGAGAAGATGCATCAAAAAGGGAAAAAAAATACAAATTAAGTTTGAGTCCAAGGCAGTTTAAAAGGCTAGGAAATTGCAGTGGTGTGCCTAACAGAGAAAAAGAGTGATCACCTGGTATAAGGCCCTGGAAGAGCTGGAGAAAAGAGGAAGCATTTTTAAAGACTTTTAAAGAGTTTGAAGACTTGCACTTTTGATTTTAAATATTTCCTACTCTATTTTACCTTTTTATTACACATATTTCAATTATTTCAATTTTAAAATTTGTATTATAAGTCTTTTGTTAAAAACAACAACTTAAATTCATTTCTGTCATTCTAGATATCTGGATATGTATACTGATCAGAGACCTCCAGAGATAAGTAGATGGTATACAAGAGGAGTGCCCTCCTGGATGCTACAGGAGTGGCAGGGAATGAGTGGGCCACTCACATTCAGTAACCAACACTTTCTGTGGTTCCCCTTCTGGATAAAAAGGCCTTCTTGCTTTTTTGTGAAAGTTGAAAAGTCTTCAGTAGACTGCAATGATCCTAATGGCAATGAGTCTACTGCCATCTGTTCTGTCACATAGGGGTCTACCTGTGAGACAATGAAACTTTCATTTGATTTCCATTCTGAAGATGGCACATGACCAAACCCATGTGGGCTCTGTGGTTATTCATATAAGGCTTTCTACAGTGTTTAAGGTATGCAACATCATCCATATTGAATTTAGAAGTCAATAAACCATACAGTATCATATCTGAGGTATAATGTATATATTTATGTATTTATTCTGTGGACAGGAATTGATTTTTCATCCTGACTTTAAGTTTCAGGAAACACAGAAATGTCTGGAGAAACTGTTCAAAATGATAGTGAATCTGCTTTTGCAGTTAAGAAATCCACAGCCACAGAAAAGATATCTTTAAGCTGGCATTGTGGTTCATCAGTGTCCATGTTATATGAGCATTGTTTTGGATGACAGTCTTTTAGTAGTCATTGGATACCTTAGTATCCAATACCTTAGTAGTCATTGGAAAGGTGAGATGGTAAATATTGAATGAGTAGATAGCACCTAGTTTCTTCTCCACTGCTATTTATGCCTAGAATATCATGTGCTTTATGATACATATTCTTTTCACAGAGGGTTTCAAGTGTGGTCCTGTGTATACCAAAAAAAAATTGCCTTTGTTGCTAGGATCATTCTAGGCTCAGAATAATACACTTTCAAAGGCCAATTTTCATTTCTAAGGATCAATCAAGAGGACATCACAATGTTTTCCAAAATATCTTTAAAATGACTATTTTAGCGTAGTCCTAGGCAAAACACACTTTCTGTTCTCACATTTGTGGACTCCAAAATAATTGTAGGGACTGTCTTAACTTTTGATCCATTGCATGTGTAAACTCTCGCCAATGATCCCATGTTTAAAGTTGGCCTATCAGAATTCTGTTTTTTAAATAGTTATTTACATTACATGTATTTCTCTTAGTATTCATGCAAAGCATATGGGGAACAGGTGCTAAGTAAGTATGAATACCAAATAGATAATGATAATTAAACTTATATCAACTTATTCTGGTTCTAACTGGTGAATTCTGCATCAGCATGATGATGACGTCAATTGTGACACCATTCAAATTAACAAATGTCCTGTATGCTGGCTATTTATTTCATTACATTTTAGTAAATTCAGGCAAGTGATATACTTTTCATGTATTTAAGTATAAACATTGAACCAACCCAATAGACAGGGAAATGAGTGTATTTCCCTGTGTTCATATTTTATGTTACTTTGTATTTTTTGTCTTACTCTGAACAGTTTATATGTATACATATATATATATATATATATATATATAAAACAACTCTCCCCCCGCTGCTATACACACAAAATTCCTACAAAAATCCACACCACTTTTTCTAGATCTACTAAATGTACTAAAGAACGGTGAGATCTCATAACTACACCCATTCCCCTGGGCATACAATTACTCTCGTATTCAAGATGATTTTCACTGTGGCTTAAATGCAGAAAATATTCTAGCTCTGTAAAACATCTAAGAGCAAGATAGAAAACAATGGCAATGAAAATTTGATACAAATTTACCATTAATGGATGATCTTCAAATAACAGAAAGGATTGGAGGCAGGGAAGGATTGGAACCACAACTGACAAAGGTGATTTTAACAAAAGAAATATTTCAAAGGGTAACTGAAATATCTTAATATGTCATGTTATAACTCTGATAGTCAGGTATACCTCAGATAGACAGGTCATTACATAATTCATCTCTCCCTTATATTTATTTTTCTCAGTTGTGAGAAATATAATATCTTTTTCCCCTGGATCAGTTCAGAATCAATAAACTTAACAGCCTTTTTTGTCATGCTGAGATACATTGTCTTTATAAGAATACATTTTTACATAGAAGAATAAGAAAAGATTCTATCGTAAGAACCATAAGGCTTCTAATAATGACGCCACTTCACCACTTGTATTTTGTTGGCAAGTATGCATAAAAAAAGACACTAATTATTCTAAAATTGGTATAAAATTAAAATATGTTATTTTGTTCCTGATATATTTCCACATACACTTGTTTTGATAACAACTGCAGGACATCATAGAGTAATTACACATGCAATTATAACTGAGATTTAGAAAGGGTGGAAGACCAGAATAGATTATCATAACATAGTGCAGTTCACAGTCATGCTGTTCTGGCATGATTGACACTTGATGAGCAATAATGTTCTATAGAAAGTTATTTATGCCAACTCCTTTTATAACCATCATATTTTACTCTTACAGAATATTTCCTATATTTTCTTAACATAACTACATTTTTTGTTCTTTGTTCTTTGTGAAATGTGTATATATGTGTATACAGGAATATGCGTATATAGCCATAGAAGTACAAACATAGACCTATTGGTGCTCAGTAGACCTGCTTGTAGAAAATTGTTTCAAAGATCACAATATTTTTTTGTTAAAATTAGATCTGCCATTTTTTTTCTTAAGATGCATATATAACAAGCAAAACCAATTCAGAAAGATGAAACCCGGACATACATTGTTCTAGCTCATCTGTCAGGGGTAAAATGGTACTTTTAACCCAGACATAAATATATCATTCACTCAGTAAAACTGTGAGTATGAAGGCTGAAACGATGTGTCCCAAATCACTTAACCCAACTCATATGCATTGTAGTGGAGTCATGACATTACAATATAGGACTCAAGTGACAAGAGAAATATTTCTTACAGCACACCTTAGAGTAAATTTCATGAAACCTTTCTGTGATAGTTCAATACAAAACAGCAAGTGCAACAGCATAAGACTCTATTTAAAATTTTAAAGTCTAAATCTTACTCAAGAGCAGAAAAATAAAAGGGAGTTAAAAGTTTACGTTTATTATTAAAAGGTATTGAAAGGTATATTGAACTTGTATAGTAAGTTCACTCTAAATGAAAGCTTTTTTGTTTGGCTCTGATACTGTCTTTTAACAACTTTATTTAAGAAAAAATTCAATTAAAAAGTCAACAGTTTTTTAAAAAGTCAAGAAAAAAAGGTGTCAGGTGATCCCGATATGTAAGTAATTCCTCTCTATGCTGCTGTTGTCTCTGGAGGCTGCAGTCTAGTAAACAGCACTGATTATACCTGTTATCCTACTGCATTATTCATGAAATTGGCACCACAGCATCTTCAAACAGTCTGTCATTTTTCATTACTTTCCATCAGAGAAACCATATGCTTGTCTCACAGTATATTGGTACTAGGGTATATACAAAGCAGTCAGGCACACAGAAACATTACCTGTTTGGATGAGTTTTCCAAATAGTTATTATTAACACCACTTTTAATGGTCTATTTGGTTATTCGTTGCTTAAACCATGAGACTTCAACAAGATCAACTGATGACTGCTTCCTCTATGGTGAAAATGATACAATTCTAATAAACAGCTTGACTTCATTGGTACTTCACTGACAAGATATTCTGCAAGGATGCTGTATTTAAACTTTGTTTTGAACCTTGCTATAAAGATCTGAGAACTGATTCTTTATGAGAAATATTTTTCCCTGACCCTTCATTAGAAGTAAATCATTTTTTCATCAATTTTCTTTTTTAATTTTGTAATTACTTTCAAGATAATCAACAATAATTTGTTTCTGTGCACCAGCTAGTAAAATTTCCTGATAATTCTGTGAAATTTTCTATACACTATACCTGATCAAGAACCCTACTTCCTTGCCCCTGGAAAAATGAAAAACAAAACACAAATTCTTAGGTATCTAATCTAATTAGGGAATAAAAATTTATCTATTTCTTATGGACATTTGATATTTCTACTACATTCTTTGTTTCTAAGCAGTATTTTTGCGGAAATTATTTTATAATGTTTATGTGAACCATCCAAATCTTATATTTATTTTTATTAATTGAAGTTTCTTTGCTCATTGTCATTGTAGCTGTCATTCATCCAAGTCATATAATCTTTTAGGAGCTTAAGACAGAGAAATATCAAATTCAAATCACATACACAATTGTTACAGTTGAAAAAGACCTTTAAGATCATCAAGTCCAATCATAAATCCTTCAATACCATACCTGCTAAACATCGCTAAGTGTTTCCTTTAGGCATTTCTTGAACCCTGCCAGGAACAGTGAAACTTCCCTGGGCAGCCTCTTCCAATGTTTCACCACTCCTCCTTTGGTATGGAAATTCTCCCTGAATTCAAATGTACAAAAGGAGCTTGAAGTTGATGGAATTAGATCATTTTTTATTTTTAACATTGTTCTTTTTATTTATTATCTTTGATACTCCTAAATTAGAACTGAAGATAACACCCAAGTTCTGGGGTCCTACTCATTTCCATGATTCTGCTTTGTAAATATTGGTTACCAGGAACATCTCTAAGGTATAATCAGTAAAAATATATTTGCATATAGTCTTATTTTGATCTTATATTCCTAAATTAAACTACATTGTTAAAAGACAATCTAAACACTTGTAAACAGGGTCTTAGCACATTTGTCTCCCTGTTTTCACAATGGAACCTATAAAAAGGCTAAATGCTAGAGACATTTCCCAATTTTTAGCAATGCAATTGATATCTGAAAAAAAAAGGCACTTCAGCTGCCTCTGGTTGATTTTTAAAAGAACTTGGAAAAGAACTTGGATGAACAATCTGTTATATAATGTGCAAGAGATTAATCTTTATCTTTTATTTAATACAGTCTTATGTTCAAGGCATCTAATTTCCTGTTCCTTTCCCTTTTATGGATCTTCTCAGGGATAAAAAAAAATAATCATAATGAGAATCAAAGAAGTCAATGGTAGTTCTCAACATTGTAAAACCTCTGCTTATAATACAGAAGGGACAATTTTTTTATTAATTAATAATCAGGACTAAAAGATGTACACTCACTAATCATACATTCATACCTCCTGCTTCAAATAAGAAGAATATTGGTCTATCTGTATACCTTCTAAAAGCAAGACCATTTTGTTTATTTTAGGATTACGGTCCTAAACAAATACGGTCCCTCTTCTCAGAGTTGCAGTGCAGCTTTGGCCCTGCACTTGGCCATTTTCAAGTCCCGTTAGGAATTGAATTAATTATCATATGTTTTTGTTGCCATTTTGGTAGTGTCATTTTGCCTGCAAAATATTATTAATATTAATATTTCTGCAATTTTTTAGTCATATATGCATGCTGATGGCAGACTGACAAAAAACTCACAAATCAACTTAACTGAGCAGCCTTGTTTGCTAGAATTCTTGTTAAATATTTGCAGCACACCAGCAGCTGGGACAGGTAATCGTAGATTCCTACATGAAGTATCTTTATTTTCTTTTGTTGCATTTTGATTAGTGTAACTTTCCTTTTTTTTTCCCTCTGTATGTTGGAAAATATCAGCATATGTTCTTTGCCATCGCAGATGACCTTTAATTGTATCTCATATTGTGAGGCTGATGTTATATGACTGCAAATTTACCTTGAGAATGTCTCAGTAATATTTAATGGGTCAGTCTTAGCCATTCATTGTATTTAAACTGTCCTTACAAAATGCTTATGGATGGATGGTTGCTTGATATATGTACCAGATGTCTAGGGCAGCTCTGCTCACAGGAGCATGGCTTGATACTAAATATAGGCAATGCTCTAGGACTCAGTGTTCAAGATATTTAACCACTTTGTTCTCAGAAGGGCATCAAGACAGCTAATGAGTGGCTGCCTAAGTTATTTGATGTAGCAGCTTTAAAAATACACAGACAGAGAAATGGTAGTAACAGCTCTATAGTATTCTCTTTTCATACCAAATATGCTGCTTTAAACAGGTACTATACAGGCTTTTGTTTTCCTCTGTGTGATTCTGTCTTCAGGCATGCTTCTCTCAGGTAGCGTACACTGCTATGGTAACAGAACTCTCCTCAAATTCCAAAGATATATAATGTCTTCTACTAACACTAGGGACTTTTTTTTAGGTGAAACCATTCATAATCAATATCATAACGCACAATTTCACATCCGTGCATATGATTGCAGAGACACTAAGATTAATCTAAATAAATGATAATCAATACAAAAATACATTTTTGCCCAACATAATTCAGAGGGATCGGAGGGACCTCCTCTAATATCAGAGGGACCTCCATAGGGCACTCTGCCTCAATCACTCTGATTCTGAGAAGGTAAAGGAAACAAACAAATAAACAAACAAAAAACATAATATTTTTCATTGTCACTATCCTGCTTGTAGGACACAAATGACATTTCCATTTCAAACCTCTGTCAGAAATACAATTGATTTTAGTGATAGTCACTGATTTACCCTGCAGCATCTGGATAATGATTAAGATTTACTGATAAAACACTCCCAGGTGATCCTGGGTTGTTGAGGAATTCCATCTAATGTTTTCCACTTATAGCAAATTGGCAATTTAATAAATAATGAAGACCACCACTGAATTTCTGATGAGGTTCTACATATCACAGCCCAGGACTTTTCATTCCAAATCAATATCCTTAGCTTTGTTCAGTCATGCTATTATAGCAATACTGAGATCAAGCAAGGCATCTACTGTTTTAAATATTTCATGTTTAATGCCATTATGGGTTTGATTTTACTTGTTCTGTCATGATCGGACAGTTATTGTCATATGCCAATATGATTAATAGTGACATATTAGTCAAAAATCAGATCAGAAATCTATTCTATGTATAAGTTCTTACAGAGCAAATATCAGATATGATATCACTGCATGACCATGCTTTTCTTTGATGTTCAATCATCACATAAGTAAATGCCAGCATTTACCAATGAAGCCAAGTAAGGAACATTACGTGAATAAAAAAGTGTTATTTGTCTCCTCAAAGTTATTAACATATCAGTTTGTATATTAAATTTTTTGATGGTTTTGTCAAGTCATAGAATTCCTTTAACAATACTATTCAGTGCTGATTAGCAGGTTGTTCTATGCAGGTCCTACTAGGTACTCATAGCGCTATTTCAGGTGCTGTGTGACTAGGATATTCATAACATTATTTAGTTGTTTGCAGCTTTGCACAGTGAATCCCACTGATTTGACAGTGATGTTTACTTTTGTAGCTCACAAAAGGGGGCATATAGACCTTCACTTCTAATATGTGAACTCAGCATGAAATAGAGTGGAGTAGACTAGCCAAGAGAGAGGGTGATAATAGGAGCTGAGAGCTGTTATGATCAAGCATTGGGTCAAGAAGTTCCTTTAACTTTTTAGGTCTTGTGTCAGTAGTGTTAAGTGGTTGACATTTTCACCGAAAATTTAAGATCCTCTGCACTATGTATTCTTCATTCTTTTTATAAAATTGTCTACTTAACCACAAGGAAAGACTTCTTAATTTATTTTTTAAGATATATTTTCTTTTTAAATTGCCAGAGTAAAAACTACAGCCCTCACACTTCACAGGACTTCTTGAGTGATCACTGAAGACCAATAACCTCTAAGTCCAGTTTGTGACCAGGCAACTTCTGGAAAACGCTGTCAGCTAGCACTTTTTTAACTTCAAGTTTTCATTATTTAAAAATTAGATAAAGCATAGAAGAGGTTACAATTACTTGATTACAGCAGTACAGTATAGTAGAAAAAAAAAATTAAGAACTTAGAGAGCTTATCTATTTCTGCTGTGAACAGTATGGTTTGATGTTAGATTTTGACTTACATTCATTTTCCCAATGTAAATGGACTTATTTTCTTTGAAAAAGAATTGCAGTTCAGAGCAGAGCACACACAGCCCAGACAAATCTGTGTTTCAACACAATTGATTGTTCTCTGAGGTTGCCCATAAGACATAAATAAAAGCAGTGTTATAACTAGTGTTCTGCTGTAATTTAAGCAATAATGTTCTAGTTCTGCAAAGCCACTTGAAGATATAAAATTACTCATAAAGGGAGATCAGGCTGAGACTCTTTTGAAATACAATAAAAATTCAGATACAGGATGTTTGTCTGAAGATATCTGTTACTATGGTAAAAATAGCTAAATATGATCAGCAACAACATGATTTTTAAGACTGCACTAAACCAGGTGTGTGTCAATTCCTCCTCTCTCATTCAGGAGGAAATGTTCTTCATCTGGACATCTCTTTATTTTACTTTGGTGTCATCTTTTTCTTTGATTTATGTATCTTAAAGACATTTAATAAGCAGCTCATCAATTCCAATGGAGAAATCATCAATGAATAACAAAAATATTTTTCCTGCTGTTAGAAGAAATGAGTTTACATGTCAGTAAAAACAAGGAAGATACATCAACAGAGTTTTCACAGAACAAATTCTATGTTATTGAAATTTCCAGATGTTATACTTTGTCATTTATTCCATTATTAATGAAACTATTGGAAAACAATCATGAACAGAATTTAATATCATTACTATTTCTATTCAGAGCAAGTATATTCATTATACTCCTCCTCTCAGTTTCACTGCAAATTGCATTTTGATAAAACAAGGTCTTTAATAGAGGACATTACAATAAAACAGTCCTTTCTGAACTTTCTCTCCAAAATTACCACTTCAGAATAATATCAGGACATACTTAAAATGCTTGTATGGAAAAGCTCATGCTTCAAAAAATTGTTTTTTTTTCTTCTTGTTGCAAACATGAATAAAAATTCTCTAGCTATGATTTTCACACCAGCAGTGGTGAATGGAAAATTTTATATAATTTTATAGAGAAACAACTACTAACTTGAGGATGAATATTGCTAATTTCACCTCAAAAACATGCTGAGAGACTATTTCTAAATAAAAATACACACACATTTATATATAATTTATAAACAAAAATAGTAGTTTTTGCAGCATTTAACCTATTATTCACAAACTAATTTTATTTAATCCACACAGTTGGAGATTTTTGCTCACAAAACAATACAATGAGAATATAAGAAGCTATCTGTAATTTTATGCTATTTCTTTATTTCTATATTATTCATCAAATAATATTGGTGAATATAATATTGTTAGTGGAAAAAAAAGAAGAAAAAAACCTCTCTCTGTCAGGAGTTCTCCTCCCAATCCCAATTTATGACCCCCAAAAAAACACAAAAATAGAGTTGCAGATTTTTTTGTTGTTGTTAAAATAAAACGTTCTGGTGTATATATACCTATATACTGTTGCTACTTAGACTTGGTGCTATAGTTCAAAAATATAAAATATTATAAAGTATTTTTAGTGCAAAGTTATTAGTTTCCTGATTTTAAAATGCCACAGAATTGACATTATCTAAAGACCTTAAAATTATTAATTTAAT
>JAUBOD010001033.1:1769660-1790698 GCA_032353885.1 Nothura maculosa | reverse complement strand
CCTCCCTGGGCAGCCTGTTCCACTGCTCTGTCACCCTTACAGTAAAGAAGTTCCCCCTCATCTGTAGATGGAACCTCTTGTGCTTAAGCTTACACCCATTCCCCCTTGTCCTATCACTTGCCACTGAAAAAAGCTTGGCCCCCTCTTCCCTACAGTCCCCCTTCATGTATTTATACATGTTTTATACATAAAATGCTGTTACATTATCTTCAGAATTTAATTAAATTTATTCAATAATTATATATGAATATATTCTGAGCTAGAGGAAGAGAAAAACATTTTAAATTATATATTTTGTTTGATTGTTTGTTTGTTTTGAATACATAAAATTTATTAGTCCTTAAAGCAGGCTGCACCTGGAGTATTTTGTGCAGTTCTGGGCTGCCTAGTATAACAGGGATTTGGAGCTCCTAGGGAGGGTTCAGTGAAGAGCAACAAAGATGATTAAGGGACTGGAACATCTTTTATATGAGGAGAGATTGACTGAGTTGGGCCTGTTCATCTTGGAGAAGAGAAGACTGAGAGGGGATCTGATTAATACGTATGAGTTCATGAAGGGAGACTGTAGGGAGGAAGGGGCCAAGCTCATCTCATTGGGGGCCAGTGACAGAACAAGAGAAAATAGGTATAAGTTGAAACACAGGAAGTTCCATCTCCATATGAGGAAGAACTTCTTCACTGTGAGGATGACAGAGCCCTGGAAGAGGCTGCCCGGGGAGGTTGTGAGTTTCTTTCTGTGCAGGTCTTCAAAAGCCACCTTGATGCCACCCTGTGCCACATGCTCTAGGTGTGCCTGCCTGAGTGGGAGCTTTGGACTAGATGATCTCTAGAGGTCCCTTCCAACCTTGAACATTCTGTGATTCTGTGAAAGCTTAGTTATCAAGATAAAATTACATATCCAAAATTTTGAAAGGCATTTTTATTAAAAGGAAATTTGGATTTAGTCATATTTTAGCTTCCTAGGGCATATAACACAGCATATTTATACAAGAAAAAATGTATATTTCACAGACAGGTCTTTTGTCTGTCTACATGCACTCAAGGCTGAAAGGAGCTTGTAGGAAAACAATTCCCAGTCTTCTTGCCTTTTCCTCTGCCTTTCCTTGCCCTCTCCTCTAACCCATTTCAGTCCACACTTAAATTCCTCATGACATATGTCTGCATTTCCCCCAACAGACAAAGCCCTTCTAACCTCAAAGGGAAACTAATCTTCTATAGCAAGGTTAACCTGCACAAAGCAAAAATATATTGCTAATATCAGGTACAGATAAATGGCTTTCCATCTCATGGAAGAGATGAAAACCACTGTACCTGATAGATACACCAATAAATGTCTCCTCCAAAGCTGCTGTCAGGGATCAACAATACTGTATATGAACCCTAGTACTCGACTGTGTGGCCATGAAAAATGAGTACTACATGGTGATCCATGTACCTGATTTGTCAATGAACTGAATGATGTGTGGACTGAAGGTCTTTCTGTGTGGAAGGGAAAAGTAAAAGGAGTTATCTAAAAATGGTTCACCTCAAATTCAGATTGACAGTATTAAGATATCTGCAAGGACATTTTCTCTCTCAGTGCCTCAGACAGCTCATGCCATTTACTCAAACAGCACTAGGCATACATTTCTTAGAGACATGTCAGTAGCACACCTGGAGCATAGCATCAAAGCTGAAGAGAAGATATGTGAGTTTGGTAATGTGAGTGTAATGTGGTGACAGTGCTTTTATTCCAGATGGTTGAATTTGACAACTAGATGCAAGAATCAATGGGATTTATCTTTGGCCTACTCCTCTCCCAGTGTATGATGATAGTCCTTTTATAGGTGCTCAGAATGGATCCAGAGAGCCTTGATGGCAAACTATATGTGGAATGGGAAAATTAGGCTAGTTTCATTGATTGATGTATTTCTACTGGCCCGGTAGAAATATATATTTTATGTACAGAAGAAAGAACTTATTAGAATAGTTTCTTATCACAGAATCACAGGATGGTTGAGGTTGGAAGGGACCTCTAGAGAACATGTGCATTCTTAATACATAGTTGTACAAGAAAATGTGGGAGAAATTACTATATGTCCTCTGCAGCTCTGTTATTGTCTGTTTCACAAATCACACAATGTAATTTTTAATTCATCATCCTTCAGTGAACACATTGAAAAAAAAAAAAAAGCAGTGAAGTTATTTATTCTTGAAGTTAAGGGGTTTTGGACTGGTATTGAAAGAGGAAATCAATATGAACATTGTCACTCAGACAGCATTATATTCTGTATGAAAATGGCAGTAAGCTTTGGTAGAAATAAGGCATCTTAATTTAACATAGAAAAATAAATAAATGTACTTAATTATAGATTGTGTTTGTTGTGGGAGGCCAGAAGTGGCCCGCATGATAAACACGTCTGCTAAATCTACTGAGGCATATTGTAGTTTTCCTTTTTCCCATATGGTTTGCCTGAAGAGATACTTTTAGATAAAGAGTTTTCATATATTTTTTCTGCAGAATTTATGATTTTACTGAAGGAAAAAACATGAATAAAATGGACTAGATCATATAGTTAATACCCAATTTATAAAGGCTTAGCAGAATGCTTGGCACAAACACTAAAAAGGGAATTAGACAAAAATAAGGGTAGAGAAAAAACAGCATATTGTGTACTTTATTTTATTGTTAAGCTCAGCATCCAGCAAACACATGAACTCCCACAGTTACTTCTTGTGATGTAATAAAATGAACTTGACTTGCCTAGGCAAGATGTAACAATCAAACCCGAAATTCCTACCACCAGTTATGAAAGAAACTCTAGAAACTAAGATAGGACAGAAGAAGCCCAGAATAAATTTTCTGCCCATTATTTATAGAGGAAAATCTCTAGGGTAAAACTTAATCAAGGAAAAAATGCTCTTGGCATGTAGTTACATAACATTATTCCTGGACTTTTGCACAGCTGGATCATTTGGGAAATTAAATTTGTTTTCTTTATTTCTTTATTGGGTGCAGTTATCTTCTGGGTTAATAAAATCCCACAGAAGTCTAGTGGAAAAATAAAAAAAAAAAAAAAAAAGAAAGAAAAACAGGACAATGTGATAAGAGAATGGTGCAAATCACTAGTATGTGGATGCCTGTGCCAAACCTGCTTGCTCCAGGGGGGCTTTTGGAGATAGGAATCCTTGAATATTTTCTGTGAACAGTTCTAGTTGCATGTTTAGAAAACATTGGAAATGGCATGCATCACTTCTGGGTCTTGCTGCTAAGACTTCTACCCTTATCAGTACATTATCCTGCCCAGGAATGAGGTATGAAATTTCAGACATACTTTTTTTTTTTTTTTTTTTTTTCTTCCCTCACTCTGTTGTGTATATGCAGCAATTAGTATAATTCTTCTTGGATCTGGGGAAGAATTGTTTGGAAAACTAGGGCCTAATAGAAGTTTTGGCATTACAGAATCTTGCTTGGGGTGAGATACAGTTGCCACTTCCAGGATGGCTGGTACGCACGGACTCAGCTCCTCCACAGTTGCCTGGGCATCCCAATCTGCCCTCTTCGCAGCTGCAAACAGGAGTAACGGAGGATGGATCGGAGTGAAGACTCTGCGGCCAAACTCTGTCGCAATCCCCATGCTGGCCCGCTGATAAGCCACACAGCAGCTGCCCAATGGGAGACATACAATAAAAAGTCCAGTGCCGAGCCAGAAAAGTGGCAAATCACTCCTTTTGGATGAACTTTGCTTGAACTTTGCTCATTATATGCTCATTTTAATGCCAAAACACACCTCCAACCCAAAAGTTACTGGTCTGCAAGGTACAACCTCACTGAGCATGCTCTCTAGATTTTCAATTGACTGTACCTTTAAATGAAAGCGAGAGACTTTTTCACCAATCAATAACAATATTAACTATGGCTATAGTCACTCAAGCTCCACCTGATCATAAAGAAAAGTATAAAAGGGGAACTAAGGATGAAGAACTTTGGAGGGAAGATTCCATTGTAACTTGTGGATCAGTTGACATGCTGATCCCTCTTCTTTCCCTTCGGTCTTCAAAACCCACCTGAATGCCACTTTGTGCCATGTGCAGAGGTTGGACTAGATGACCTTTAGAGGTCCCTTCTAAACTTATGTATTCTATGTGATTCTATGATTTGGCCCAAAAGTCTGCTGCACTCTAGCATTTGATGGAGATAGTCCAGATTCACTCATTCTATCTTTATTAGATCAGGACACTCATTATTAAACAATATTTTTTCAAACCAGATAAACCCATTAACTAACTGTTTAGTGGTGTTCCAGTTCAGTATTCAGATTCTTCTTTACATTTCTACTGAAAACAAATCAAAACGAAAAACAACAAAACCAAAAAGACGGATCACTCCTTTATGCTGATCACTTTTCAGTGATGTAAATGTAGTTCTTAGTTTTATGCTAATATTGAAAACTCTAACCAGAACAACGTGTATGTATATATGAGGGGTTTTTACCATGTTTTTATTCTCCTGAAGTATTTTCAAAAGAAATTTAGTTTAGCACTGCATCAGACTATGCAAGGAATATTTAAAAGCTCTAAAAAAGTACCAAAAATGGAATTTTCAATGTGACTTCCTAACTATGCTTATGAGACATGTTCTCTGCCAAATATTAATAAATGCAAATGTTCTTATTGTGTTCAAAAGATTCAGATTTGTCCTGAACATATGATCTGGAACATATCTGCCTCCAAATATCTTTCAAGATTCTGTTCTTCAGGCATCTAAGGGATTTTGTGTGTGTGCGTGTG
Organism: Nothura maculosa; assembly: GCA_032353885.1. Lineage (NCBI taxonomy): Eukaryota > Metazoa > Chordata > Aves > Tinamiformes > Tinamidae > Nothura > Nothura maculosa. Next base: position 1,785,928 of record JAUBOD010001033.1, on the reverse strand, counting down.
TGTGTGTGTGTGTTTGGTGATTTATCTCTTTCCATCTTCCTTCTAAAAATCCAGCAAGGTTGAACTCTCACTAGCAAATTAAAAAAAGTCCTGAAAATTTACTATGAGATTACCAAGTTTATATTCCTCTCATTTAATTCATTTTTATGCCCTCTCCTGCATACATGCACTATTTCATTTATTCTTTGGGCCCTTATGTCTTTATTTGGTAGACTAGGCTGCTTGAGGTGGACCTTGTCTCTGGTTAGCTTGTGTACTAGCCTGCCGGGCTTCAGGTGAACACTGAAGAGGTTGTCTTACTTTTCCGGCCTTCCAGGTGATATTTTCTAACATGAATATAATCATGCCTGGAGAGCAGATCCCAGAGCAGATTGCTCCCAGAGTTTTCATTATTTTTTTCCTGTGAAGAAGTCTTATCAGATTTCGTAACTTCAGTTCTTAGAAGTGGAGGGGAGACACAAACCCCTGTTTGCTTTTATCCATCTTGCCAATAGATGTGTTACAGCATTCCTGCCTGCTAAGACTCCATTAGCTAAGATTCCCATTACTTTCCAGACAATGCCTAAAGGGGACTATCTTGGTACATACATCTTTGGCTTGCTGTATTCTTCTGACTATGCTGTATGCTGTGGGACCTGAAAAATTGGAGAGACGCTAGCAGTCTGCTTCTGCTGCAGTAGTTAGCAAGGAGACTGTGGAACAGACATGAAAACAAAGAAAAGGGTGGGAAGAGGCTCAGCTGTGCTTGCTGCACGTTTGAGACCTTGTTTGTGTCGTATAGGGAAAGTTTTCATAATGTATTCCTGATATTTACATAATTAACAGAAAATAATTTTAAGTTAACAACGCATTATTACAGCCCATTGTTTCTGTAGATTCATCTACAGAATGTGAGCAAAACAGTTGCAACCTGGTAAATTTCACTTAATTTATTACTAATTAACCTAAACTTCTAGTTATTGATTTGAGTAATGAGAAACAAAGACAACAAAATGCACTTAGAGAAATACTTTTCTTACTCCGCACCTAGGCTCAGTTTCAGTCTCACACTTCCTCCACCACATCCTAGTCCCCACATCCCTTGATTTCATCATAGGTAATCCAACTTCTCCCAAGGCATTCAACAAGGCAACAACATCATTGGATTTTGTGATCAGTTCATAATAACTTCTCCTAGTCACTCCTTGCTTCTTGGTCTTTTCCTCCACTGCTTCTTCCTTCTTACTGCTCCTGCGCTCTAGTATGGGCTATGAGCTATTTCTAAGTCTTTTCAGAGCTTTAGCTTTTTCCACACAGGTCAACCAAAAGCAGCAGTCCATCAGACATACACATTTTTTGGGATGAAGCATCTCCTTCCAAGAGAGTTTCTCTTAGAACATCTCCAGCAATTCTTTTTCATGTATTTTCCCACTTGCTCTTTTGTGTCTCTTCATATATGTGTCTTTCCTTGTCCTCACATGTGGTCTTTTGTGGTGTCCTTCCATCTAAATGTTCCATATAGTTCAGCATTAAAAGGGAAACTATACTAAATAGGCATAGCATTTCTTGTCATTATCCTATACTGAGGGATAGTTTCTGCATGAGACTCATCTACCAGAAATGGTTTACCTGACTCAAACTAAAGGATGAGTCAGTCCTGGCAATGGGCTTTAGATCATGCTGATATATTTAAAGCAGGAATAGAAATAAAAAAAGGAATAAATATAGAAATAAAAAAAAGAAATAAATACAGAAATAAAAAAAAAAAGAAACATCTTTCAACATGCCAGTGTGTGTACAGCAGTTAAGTGTTGAGCATTAGAAGGATAGTAACATGGAAAAGCAAGGCAAAGCCCTCTTTATACTATTCTCATCATGGTTGAAACAAAATGCTGTGATTGCTGTTTACTTTTATTTTACTTATTTAGCGATAGGGACTTAAATCATTCTGGTCTATCTGTCTGGGAGATTTGACATGACTTTTTAGAACAGATATCAAGCTAATACAGATGTAGCAATTATGATTAATATGATAGAATAATGAAAGGATTTTTTAAAAAAATCTTTGTACTAATGCAATCCAATATAAGAAGTGGCTTACCAACGTAGCCTCAGAGAAAGCAGAGAGAGTGTAGAGAATGCTGATTATTCAACTAAATACCAGTGATTCCATAGGTTTCCTAATAATATACCACTAGTGAAGGCTGAGGCATGACTTGTCTATGATCACGAATACATGAATAGAACGATAGCTTTAATAACAACAAGCATTTATGAACAGATATCAACCACCAAGGACCATTTTACCTGAAACCAACGTCAGTAGTAATCCTCTCAGACAGAAGAAGTTTAGATGAAAGTATTAGAAGGATCTGGATACCTGCCAGAGCTATTGCCAGTCAAAAGCAGAATACACCTTTAATTGTTTTTTATTTTTCTTTTGGTATGTTCAGTTGGGTGCTCTGGTAGATATGGCAAATATATATATGTATATATACACATACATGTATATACAGAATTATATATACAGAAATATCTATTATAAATATAATATAATATAACATATAATGTAATGTAAGTTATTAATATATCAATAACTATATTATACTGGTATATATCTATATTATATTTATAAACATAATAATATGTATATGTATAGTAATATGTATAATTTATATATTATATTAGATATTATACATATTGTATATATACATGTATATATGTATAATATATAATATTGTGTTATGTAATATATAATATATATTATAATTATATATTATTATAATACATATAATTATGTGATATGATATATTATTTATATGAGATTATGTGATTATATTTATATAATTTTATAGTATACGACTATTATATAAAATTTTTTATATATTACATTTTTATATATAGCATATATATATTTACAACATATAGCATATATAAGAGAAGTGATATAGATAAATATATGTGTATATATGCACACATATATCACATACATACATATCATATCCATTGCCCATTGTCCTATCACTGTCCACCACTGAGAAGAGCTTGGCCCCTTCCTTCATACATTCTCCCCTTGAGTATTCATACATGTTGATAAAATACCCTCATATACATCTCATATATTGTATATACATATATCACATTTATCACATATATCTTATATCTCATATCACCTCTGTTACAAAACTAACCCAATATTGGGATGTATGGAAAAGACAGAATACAAATTCTAGCTAATGTTGCTTACAGGAGAAATAACAGTTTAAAGTTAAAGTTAAATATACCTATAATAATAACAATAAAAATAACACAGAAAAACAGTCATGATGAGAGTTAAATTTTAGCTTAAAACACATTTATGTATTGGACATATACGCATATAGGTATATGACATATATGTATATATGTATGACACACACGGGACATACAGATATGTATACATAAGTAATGAATAGAAATGTATATAGAAATGTATAGATTAAATGTATAGGAAATAGTGTTCTTTTAAATGTCAGAAAAATAACTTATTAGAATTTTCAGTGACTAAAAAAATATTAGCAGGCAAGAACTTAAAATTTACCGGAGACAACGTTTTTGTCATAAACCTACTTCTTTTAATGTTTAACTTCTTCCCAATGTAATTTACTTAAATCATCTTCTCTTCTTGTCATTTTAAGGCCAGAACACCACTTAAATCAGTACTGTTTAAAATTCACAAGACTGCAGTTTAGAGATATCTAATTACAATGTAAAATTGTGAAGATAAATAAGTGGAAAGTGGTATTTCCAGTATGCTTAGCTAATTCTTAAGTTCTGGCTACATTGTAAGCATTTTTAGAGGAAAGAAGTAGTACTTTGTCTTTCTGACAGCAAAGGTTAGACTGACCATTAGAAGAGGAGCCAGAATGCTTGCCAGGAACAACTTTGTTTAGCATATGTTTAAAAAAGGGGAGAAGACAAAAGCTACCATCTACAGCCTTTATGACAGCAGACCAGCAGCAGAGGTGATTTGTATTTAGAGGACTAATCCTTCAGGAAACAAGAGGTCTCTACACTCTTCTTAAAGAAAAACAGCTTATATTCATGTTATAGTTCTATACTAGAGAACCTGTGAATCTTGGTTTTTCCATTCTGCAGGCTTCAAATTTCTCACTGCCCATGAAATGTGTTTAACATTTTCATTATACATAAAAGTATGGATGAGACTTTAAAAGAAGGAAGTATATATACTAGCATTTTCCTACTGTTTTTTTTTTCCCAAAGATATTCTTCCTTCCAATTTGAGTGAAGAAGTAGGTGGACGTTTTCGATAAGTGATTATTTAGATAACTTGAAATGTCATCACAATATTTTGTTTCACATGTTTGTATATATACCTAAACTTATAAAAACAATGGAAATGATTTAAAAACTCTTCAGTGCGGTAGGGAGGAAGTCAAAAATCGATATTAGAACGAATATGAAATTGGACAAGAACTTTAAGAGATGTGATTGAAAAAATTGCTAAAGATAAAAGAAAAAAGCTCTACAAGTTGCAAGAATTGCAAGTAAAGATCCCTGAAAATGGACAAAACCGCTCTTTAGATTTTTTTAGCATGTGACTTGTCTCTTCTCCCTAAATACTTAAAAAAAAAAAATATGGAAAACAACAGATTTTTTTTGGTTGTTTCCTGTCAGAAAGAGAAAATACTTACAATTACTATAGTTTAATTGAACCTTTCTACCAAGATTTCAGGTTAATTCATACATCCATTGGTACTGAGTTTATGTTAGTGAGATAAATTAATGCTCTAAAGCTAAGACTCTGAGACTGAACAAATGTTTTAAAGACAATTACAAAGCTAAAAAATATGACATGTTTCTGGGGAAACAAATCTCACTCTACTCTTTTTAGGATTGACTATGAATACCTCAATGAGCCTAAAATTTGTTCAAGTTTCCACTTGTAGGAAAGACAAGAGCGATAGGAAAAACAGGTACTTCACTTATGCTCAAACATATTCTTTAAAGACAATTAGATATCATTGAAAAGTTCTGCCAGTAACCTGTAGGATTTTCTTAACCTTGTATCTTTTGGAAGGAAAACGAGCTTTCCAACTATTTAGGAAGGTCTAATGCTTCTCACTGCATGTATTATATCTAGCAGTTTACATGCTCTAAGTAGTCATTTTAAAGTAAATTAAAATGTCTATTTAAGTAAATTACCACTGCTTTTAACAGTTTTTATTATTAAAAAAAAAAACTGAACATGGTACTTATACAACTCAGTAAAGTCAAACCACATATGGAAATCATCATTTTAAAGACTCAGTGTTCCCTTATATCTCTATATGTTGCTAAATTAGAGTTTTAAAATCTGAACATAAAATATTTGACCTACAGGGTTACTCTCATCATATTGAATTTTAATTCAGTTCTGGTTAGTATTTGAAATTATTTTCCTTTTTTAACCATAAAATAAAATAAAATAATAAAATAAAATAAAAGATGCTAAGAATCATCAAAAGATGGATAACCAGGAAGCTAAGTATTAAGCTGGAGAAGTCAATATATTATGAAGCATTCCTTGAAAACAGTTCTAATTATAGATTACTTATAGCACTTTTTTCCTTCCTACTGATCATTTTAAATACCATTAAATAGCAAATAATACCCTAAATTTAAGTTGTAATTCCTGTAGCACCCTTGTAGTGTGCAGTACTGTGAGCACTCCAGCATAATCACATTCAATTTCTGTAATTCTTATGTTCAAATTAAAGTTTCAAAAAGATTCTCAAGACTGCAGATAATATTACAATCTAATATATGTCAGTTGTACTGGAGAAAAGTATTGGATTTCTCTTCGAGCTTAGCATCAACAACCCATGCAGAATACTAACTTCAACAGAAAAAAAAAAAAAATTATTAGAAAGGCCTTTTCCGAATGCACCATAAGAAGTTACACTTGAATAATTTAAAGTACTGGGACTTTCGGAATATCACTATTCCACATGAATTAAAACTGTATTACATATTAGATCTAAATATTTTTGAAAGAGAAACTTGAAACTTGGCTTAGGTTAAGGTGATATAATTTATACACTTGATTTCTGAAATCTAATTTTAAAATCTTGATCCCATCCAAAATCCAAGCTATAAAAATGTAGATATTGTTTAAATAATTATAAATATGCTATTGTAAAATAATTTAAAGGAAGAAAAAAGAAACCCTGTAAATATACAGACATAATTACCTTGTGTATGTAATGAAATTTTAAAGCCTGACATATTTGTATTTGTGGTTGATACTCTGAGGCTTCACCTAACAGTCTCTTTACAATTTAGACTGCAATATCATATATGTAGCAGTCAGGAATTGGTATTTACTCTTCTTTTAGCAACTGGAGCAGACTTTTTAGTAATTCTACCTATCATCCCCTTGATTAATATTTCTTACCTTGTAAATATTTGGAAAAAATCATTAAGAAAACAAAACAAAAAGTAAAACAGCTATAGTCATCAAGAACTGTAGATACAGAGCCAGATTCTTGTATCTTTATCAATGCCTCAGATCTTAATGCATGTGAGCCCTCCTCCTGTGTCTTAGAAAAATGCAAGTGCTGTAGAACTCAACACAAATCTCATTTTTGAGGATTGATTTAGGCTATTAGATGTCTGTATATCTTCCTTGTGTTATGATTCTCTGCCAAAATTGCTTGTGAGACTAAATAAGTGGAGAAAATGCAAATATTTGAAAGGCTATTCTTACTGTTGTGGAAGATTGTTTCAGAGGACAATATTCTTTGTGACTTTATGCTTTTGAAAATGGTTACTTTTCACCTGTATTTCTAGGTTTGTAACAGTAGCTATAGCACAAAGAAGGTTTAGCCATTTTCTAGCAAATCCATATAAAATTTCACTACCTGAGATTGCACCAAAGCTTCATGTTTCAAAGACAAAAATAGAACAGTGTATCAGAAAGAACAAATAATACCATTAGTCAAATAGAAAGCTCCTCTTCTGGATAATCTAACATACTCTTATCAATGAGCCTGAGATGATACAGCGTGATATTTCATTGTGAAAAAAAAAATCTTGATTTATTAATGGGCAAAAACAGACACATTTTTCTGATACAAGATTTGTCTCTCTGATTCACTACTGAAGAGTCTTTCCAGCAGGTTTCTTGATGTTAATGAACCTACCTGGCTAAGGATTGTGAGTCACGGAATTGGGGTGGTATTAATGGCTCTTCACTGACAGCCTGTACTTTTAGATCCAATATTCTTGGCTACAAAACCTAGTGTCCTTTCTTTGCAGTAAATCAATAAGATCGCTAACATATGATGACAATGAATTGGTTTTGTTCATTTTCAGGTTTTTTTTTAAATCTTTACAGAACCTCATATCTTTGCTCTCAGCAGATAAAATTGTTTGAATGCTGAAAGAACAAAGATACTAATGCTATAGTGAGAGAAATTCATACATTTCGATTACAAAAATCTAATTTGTAGAAAATGAACAAAATTTACAAGTCAAAAATAAATCCTATTTTTTCCCACATAATTGTTTCTTGTCTAAACAGTTCTTCAGAAAGAGCCTTGATAGCTTGTTAATCACCAAAAGTGTAATAAAAATCAGAAATTTTAAACTTGTTCCCCACAATTTAGAGAGTTAATCCATGACCTCACTAGTTCAGTGCATAGAAGAATGTTTGAGTACATTAACTGTAATATTACACCAGAGATTAGCTAATCATGACTGATTATTTTGAATGATCATTTTGACTTTCAGAAAAAATGTGCAAAAATGCCTTTATGATATTAGAATTTTAAACTAGTTGATTTCCTTTGCATATCCATGCACTTGCCTGGACATTACTTTGAATGGTACATTTCCTCTTGTTCTTCTAAAGATTTCTATCACAGAAGTATTTGTATTACAAAATACATAAGGAAAGCATAACGCCTGACAAATAAGTCAGCAACTACAGCATTATAGCACAAGACTTCCTGTAAGAGCTGTGGGTTTTTTTTTTGAGATCTTGTTACATTTAAGCACTTGGATGAAGTGATCTTTGTTTGCAGTTACAGTATGTTCATTTCTATTTGATATCATGGGGATGATATCATTTTGGATGCTTATGTGTGATACTTGGAAAAATTCAAGAACATGACAAAAAAATGTTATGTCACATTAACTTCAGCCTCTATATAAGGGAATATATAATAAACCAGTGTTGTCTTTATTATAAAATGTAAATTATGATGAAATGATTACATCAAAAACATATGAGAACCCATAATATTGCTTTACATCTTCTGTCTGTATGAATACATATTTTTTCTTACATGAGTAATATTTATCTTTTGACTTCCATATAGATATTTTCATGCCTGTGTGAGAAGTATTTTATTCAAGAGTATAAAATATTGGCTTTATAAAATCCTGTGAACCAATGCAGATGATATTTTTCCTTCACTTATTCCACTATACTTGACTTGATTGTACAAGTGCAATTAACTCCTAGCACTTCAATGTACCTCTGTTTTGAAATGGTTGCTCACTTGTTTGTATTCCTTTTATTCCTCAGAAGGAAATAGTATTGCACTTCCAAAGAGTCTACACTGAGAAAGATTATTGCTAAAATAAAAACTGGTCCTTGACCTCAAGCAAATCCTCTAATGCTCTGTCTTGTGGTACAGATGTAAATGAAAAAAAGAAAATTTATATTTTAATGCTAAGAAAAGGGTAAATCGGCTTTGCTCGTTTCAGAAATAATACCTGTATTTGACATAAAATATTTGAAACAATTCATACTATCTTTATACTAGTGCATCACTTCCAAGTATTGGAGTTGTGAACAAGAAAAAAATAGGTACTCTTATTTGAATTCCAGCAACACTTTAGGTGTCAGAAGAGCTTGGGCTTCATTATGCTAAGCTCCACATAATCTCATAGCAAAAGAGTCCACAGTTAAATCTGAGCTAAACATATTTCAAAGAGCAGGATAAAAAGAGAAATCCGTGTACAGAAAGATGACGTGAAAATTTTCCATAACATCTACAGCAGAAAGCCAGAGGTAAAATTTCCTTAGTTCATCAGGGCCGCTATTTGTCTATAATTACTTCAAATAAAAAGTGCAGAGGAACTTAGAACACTTTTATTCATGATTCATTTTGGCAAATCATATTTACAGGGATAATCTTCATTTGGAGTACAGTTAGATTAATTTCAGTATGATGGCTTATTTAAATGCTGTTCAGTATCATACAGGAACTTAGTCATCTATTTGAAAGCTTTTACTGATTTGTTAAGCTGAGTCTGACATCTTTGAACCACATAATTAAGGAGTATTATACTGGCCTAAAGACTTTTACAATTAGGATGGGAAAAGGCTTTGCAAATTACAAAATTTGAAATTAAAAATGGAACAAATACAAAACTAAATGCTGAAAAAATCTTATTTTGCAACTGTATCTACTGAAAATTAAGATGTAAAATTATTTCCAGTGCCTGGTTATGCTACATATGCTGCAAAATTTCTCCAATCTTGACATGAATGGGTTTACTTTAGGTCAGCATCCAATCAAGATCCCAATCTCAGACATTTCAGAATTTCCCTTTTGGGAGCTTCATGCTGGGAGTGGATTTCTATTTTAGAGGCTGCATTCTTTAACAATTGTAGCTCAGAGACCGTGCACTTACCATGAACTTACTTTCTCGACAATAAAAAAAGACAGCTATTTAGTAGTTTCAGCATCTCCCCAGACCAGCTGCTCAACACGCAGGAGAGGAATGATGTGTCCTCTTCAGTTATACTAAATAAAATAAGATGTGAAGAACTGAGTTAACTTGAAGAAGCATGATACTACATTGTATCTTAGATTACAGAAGAAAGTAGTAGGCATTTGAAAACTCCTACTTATATCTATAAACTGTTTTTCTTCATTTTCCTTTTGGAGGAGTGAAGTAAAAGAGGAGAGCTACAGTCCTTTGGCATGTGTTAGCACACTGAGATTCTGTGTACATAATTGCCTGAATATGGGCCTCCAGTGTTATTCTAAATGTCACAGGCCTTATAAGCTGATTTAAGTACCTTAATACTGAATCGTTCGTCACTGAAATACAAAATAAGCCCTTGGGAGTTGCAGACATGCTTTTGTAACTAAAAATGTATAACAGAAGGCATATTAGAAGGACTCATACATAATAATGTATAAAGGACAACATAGTCATTTTAGACTAAATTTCTGTATTAAATAGCTTAATGCAATGTAGTTATTTCTATTATGGCAGATAAAAGTGATTGCATATAAATAATGCTATATGTTCAACATTTATTATTCATGTTTGGCATATGCATACTGAAAGACTCATAGTACATTCTCTTCCCCTGTGGCAACATCTAAAAGTATTATAAATTAACCACTCACAAATTGTTCTACAAATTAGAAACTCTCTTGACTTATAGCTGGACTTTGCAGGCTCTAGTCATTGTCAGTTATGATAATCCTCAGTAAGTCTTTTTGTTTAATTACTAGCCTTCTTGTATGCATATGATTTAATAATTCATGCAAATGACCATGCTGTTTGTTGTGATAAAATTTTTATCTATGCACACTGGGAACAGATGAGGAGTAGTATTAGTGCTCAGTTTATTCTTCCCCAATAGTTCATGACATTTACATTGGTCTCCTGTGATCATTAATATGCCAATCCAACAGTTATTTTCAACCATGCTTTTGGATGATTGGCACACTGTCTATGAAAATCCTGCTTCATAAATTGAGGCAAACAATACCGTAGCTCTTTTCTAGAGGGCATTGAATTTCTGCTGAAGTCCAATTTATTGGTCAGCTGCTCACAGATATTCTTTGTTCATTCCTTGCTAGATGACAGTCTTAGGATCCAGCATCAAAATTGGTATAATTTGATGCTAAATAAATGGTCTTTATCATACAAATACAGGAGGAATATATTAAGTGCTAAACAAAAACATGAAAACCAGTTGATTCATTCAGGCTGGAGTCTATTTATGTTGGAGTGAGGTTCGTTTCCTAAAACTTTGAAAAGACGGCTTTTATTTCTTGGAAGAAAAAGTTGTGACATTTGAATTTTCCTTTTTTTTTGTGACGGAATTAATTAACTATTTAGAAATCTAATAATATACAAACGTATCTGTTTCCTAATATCTCCATGTTGGGAAGCCAATAATTACTTAAAATACGATCAGTTGGTAGCTAATCACATAGGTTAACTGAGGGAGTGTGTCTGTGCATGCATGTGTGTGTGTCTATGTGTGTATGTGTGCGCATGTTTATTCTATGTGTAAGATACGCATCTACACCAGGAGAAAAAACACTGAAGTAAAATATTTTTATGCACTTTAGCTACACTTTCTAAAATATAATATATTAAGTATTAGACTACAATTTGGATGAGATAAAAAATAAAATCTGAAATAATCTTCAGTAATTTAATAGAGTGCTAGATGTTTTTCTGAATCTTTTCATCATATTTTTTTAAAAAATCTCATGACCTATTAGAGAAAAGAGAAAAATTCTGATGAGTTTTTGAAACATGGCCAAATGTGATGCAGTAATTAAAGCAAATAAGATCTGTAATTAGCTAACATTTCTGACACATTAGCTTATTTTTGGACCAAAATTATACCATATTATAGAATTAGCCCCTCCAAAAAAAAAAACTACTGAGATATGCTGGTAGTGAATATCATTTGATAAAGATTAGGAGCTCATTATCATAGGATGTATTTAAAAGAGAATAGTGTATTATGGATTAAAATAAATGCCTACAAGTGAACTTGGTTGTTCTCTTCCTTTTGTTTTTTCCTCTGTGTGAGATATAATGCAGTACTGTTGTGTTACAGTAATGCATTACAGGGATGAAATAAATGGTTCACTTAGCAAAATATAAAGAAATATTGTAAAGTTGTAATACCAAACTTTAAGATCTCAGATGAACTCTTACTAGAATTAACTAATTTCCTGATTAATAAAAATAAATCAAAGCCCTTATTTAGAAAAGAGAGCTTTATGTTCTAATGAAAGTTCACTCGATGACTTTTCTTGACTCTTTGCTCATGCTGAAAGAACAAGTAATCTTTTGAAGATGAAGAAAAATACTGTTTCCTGACTTCTGGAAAAAAGTCATACTTGTCTTAAATAGATATTATGTCAACTAGCTGTATAGAGCCTCATTCAGAAATACCTGCCTGAGAGACAAAGCCAGAAATGTAGACTAGAGAAGTCTCCTTCCTCCCTCCCTTCCTCCCTCCTTTCCTCCTTCCTCCCTCCCTCCCTCCCTCCCTCCCTTACTTCCCTTTTCCTGCATCCAATTGCCCAGTGAGATGGGATTAGAGCTGGAGAAGAATAATGCCTTTCCACAGGTAGAGAAATAGGGCACAAAACCTGGAAGAAGCACCACATTGCACCTCTTTACCTAAAGAGGCCATGAGATGACACTTGATTTCTGCGACAATAATGAGCAGTGATTGCAAAAGCAGAGAAAGCACTTCCATCATTCAGAAATATCTTAGCAGGGAAATATTAACTCTTGGTGAGGAAAAATAAAATAGATTTGCTGCATGAAACATAAGAAAAAAATTACTTAGAAATTTCTAACATGTTAAAAATTATAACACTTTCTTATTAAAATTGATTTGCATAAGTATGAAAATTAGATTAACGTCAGAGAGAAAGTCTACAGGAACCTTACCCTGTAGACTTTCTGCAGATACTTCCATATGTGCTATAATATAATCTGAGAGGAAATATAAGAGTACACCTGGGCAAATGAAGAGTGCAAGAGACAATGAACAGGTAGTTTCCTGTATATTTGACTTAGATTCATCAATAGGTGAGTTCTGGATAAAGTCTGTTGACCCAAACCAGGAAAACTGGTATAGTATGTTGGAAAATAGAAGCTAAACACCTGAACAGTTTCTGTATGGTAAAATAGTTTCCACTTCAGAAACTATTTTAAATACTAATTTTAATTTATTTTGTAACTTTCTCATCTTTTTTTTCTAACATAAGGTATTCCTGAATATTGTTCATAAATTTCAAGAGAAGTTTATTCAGTTCCAGGCAACTTAGCACTTAAGAACCGGTAGAATTTTCTAAGTAGATATTCTAAAGTGAGTTAGACATCTAAGGATAAAAATGAGAAATGAAATCAAAATATCTCTCTTCTACCCTTGGCATATCAATTTTAATATCTGTTATTGCTCAAAGATGTGTAGTTTGTTACAATTTTCCAGTGTTGGCTATCCCAATACCACCACAAAGTAGATTTTTTTTGTTTGTCAGACATTTTTATTCAACATTTGGCATAAATCTTCATGATGAAATGTTTTACACATTGGTTTATTTCCTATATTTTTACATCTGAAAACTTCAGTAGCCTACTAATAAACAGTGCCACCCTCAGTTGTTTTATTGTTTAATGTCAAAATGCATATATAGGTAATTAGAAAACCAAGGGAAAAAAAAAAGCCCTAGGTTACATCCTGACTTGCCTATTTAGTGCCAAAATTTTGTCTCTTGATTGTAACTGTGATTACTTCTAGGAAACACCTGGTGAGCATGTGTGTGTTCAAAAATAATTCTTGCTCTAGCTTGCCTTAAGCAAACTCCACTGGATTATCTTCATTGGAAATTACAAAAGAAAGATGAAATTATTAGAATAGAACTGCAATAAGTACACACAGGTCAAAGACCTAAAGTCTTAATGTCTGCCAACACCTGACATCAGCAGTGGGAGAAGCATTGCTAGCAAAGGACAATTCATGGTTAAAACTATGCTTCATATCAGTTGATATATAACCTCCTTGGTGGCAGGGTCAGCAAAGCGAAAGATTCAAGACTTGAACTAAAGTATGTTGATGTTAGTGGTAGTTTTAAAGATTAGAAAGTTTGGATCAAATATTCCATAGTTATGCAGGCTATTGGTCATTTATTTATTCTCCAGATTGGGCATTAGGAACTATCTAGGAACTGCATTAGGGAGCATCTGTTAAAAGGCAGGATTGATTTCATTAACTCAAAAGGATTTTAGTGGTCATTAATTTGCATAATTTCAGCTCTTCAGCTGTTTTTATGTAATAACAGTAATTGTAACAATAATCATTAATAGGAAATATTTAGTATTGTTTCTTCTGTGAGACTGAATTCCACATACTATTCTGTGTCTTTTCTGAGACAAAAAAATATAAATCTGGGAGATGTATGTCACCAAATTAGAGAGTGATTATGTAATAGTTGTGTGGTTACTAAAACAACTTTCTATCTTTTGGTTTCTTCTTTGTCTGCACTCTTTGTTGGTGTAAAAGATAATTTATCTTTTGATTCAAGTCAGCCACCTTGATTACAAAACAGAGATGAAAATGGTTAGAATCTTATCCTTGTTCTCATCAGGAAATAAAGCAAGTATGTAAGATGAGAGACGTTTTGAAGTCTAATGGCTTTCATAAATATAGCAGAATATCTAGTAGTGTTTGCTGTTTGTTAAATCCAATTTTCTAGTCAAAGCGATAGGACAACTGTAATTATTACATAGCTTCACCTAACCCTAGTTCATTCTTTGTGTCTTTTCCTGGAAGTACATTGTCAAAAATAGAGATATGGAATAACAGAAAGGTTTTTGATGTTTTTATGGAACCAGAGTTGGTGACACCAAATTTAAAATTGCAAGGATCATCTCTTAGTCAGAGGTACCTTGGTGCGTAAGTAGATACACACAGTGAGGTAATGTCAAGCTTGTATTCCATTTTGTTATTTATAGTTTGAACAAATTATGCTTTTTTTCTTTCCAATGATCTAATTCGGTAACTGTAGTAGCTACAATGATATTTTTTTTCTGTGCCTGTCTCTATTTTAGTGGTAGTAGATCATTCTGACCTATTAGCTGTTTCTGGAGAAATACTAGTTAATTGTCATTTTACCTCTTTACATTTACCTCTTTACATTTACCTCTTTCTGGATGCAGTCCTGGGAAGAGCTGGGAGGGGACTGGTATAAACAATAATACCTGCTATTATTTCTAGATAATACTGAGGGTCACTATTTTACTTTCTGCTTCTTCTCCACAAATACATGAGTGAGCTCTGGGGCATTCACAGTTACTACAATTCTGCTGCAGCTTGAGGCAGGCCAGGAATATCAGTGCCAGCACTCACAGAGATTAGACACTGACTTTGTTTATTCCGCATTCGCATTACAGTTATATAGTCCTTGAACAGCAACATTTGAACAGCAACAGTTTGGCAGAACATCAGAGATTGGCGGAGTGCAAGACGTGGCCTACTCTTATTGATCGCTAAGCTGGTTGCAAGGTGGCCGACTGCAATACCCACAGGGACTGTCCAGCCAATCAGGCAGGGACTTGCCTCTGCCTTGACTGGACTGCTTTTAAGCCCAGTCAAGGAAAGTCAAGGACACTCCCCTTGCCTGGGTCCCCAACGCAATTCCTACATCTTTGCATCATTTATGAGTAGGTTAGATAGGATTTTTCCTGAAGCATTTAGTGAGAAAGGTAGGGCAGATCAGCATCCAGGACGCTAGAGAAGCAGATACGCCATAAATCAGGTGACAGCACTAAGATGTGGTGGTGCTGCCTGGATGACCAGCACACTGCTGCAGGGAGCAGATCTCTTACTGATCAATCCTATAAGGTCTATTTCATAATACCCTTCCTGTTATGATTCCTATTTATTTATTTATTTATTTTTCTGGGTTTTTGCCCTTTAGGATGAGTAACCAACCCCTTCTTTCGCTGGAACAGGAAACGACAAAGATGCCCAGACTGACATCGAATCAATCTGGTCACTGGTAGCAGAGCCAGTGGTTTAAGTCCACTGGGTCCTCTTTATTGAATAGTTTCTTTTAATGTATGTACATGTACCTGTGGATGTGCAGGTATTTCTATTTAAATATTTATCTGTCCATCTCTATCTTTAGAGAGACTCACCTGAATGGCTTGGGATTCTAAGGTTTTATTTTTTAAGAACAATAGACTGACTTGTCTATTTTGTTCTGTAACATTTAGTGCAGAAATCATTATCAGTACATCTCTCAGATGTAAATTAAGAAAGAAAATGAGCACCCAAATGATAAAAGGCACAAGTTAGTACTCTGCTTATTCTGACACTGATTTTCTAAGTCTATGGTGGTACAATGGGATTTATCTTGAGTGAATTTTTTTGACCTTGTGTTGGGGAACAGTATGCACAACCCCAAACCAAGTCAGGAGCCAGGTAATGCGGTGTGTAAACTCTCAGTGAGCCA
>JAUBOD010001033.1:1728812-1762240 GCA_032353885.1 Nothura maculosa | reverse complement strand
AAGGGAAGGGAAGGGAAGGGAAGGGAAGGGAAGGGAAGGGAAGGGAAGGGAAGAGAAGGGAAGGGAAGGGAAGGGAAAAAAAGAATTGCAACTTAGAAATTACATACTTTTAATCTTTAGGACAGAACTAAAATGGATCACCAACATATTAAATTAAATTATTTTTTGCCTAAAAACCAAAAGTAATCAATCAAAAAAAAGTATCCAAAAGTATCTAGTGCTTGCACCACAAAAAATACTCTATTAGCAGAATAAACGAGTTCCAACTACACAATTCAAAAAGCTGTAATCAAAGCAAAAATACTTTGTCTGCAGAGGGAAGATGATTGACACGTTTAAGTAGTTATAATTTATAATTCAAAAGTAAAGATCAAAATATAACCTGGAAGACAATGTAACAGATTATACAGAATCAGAATACTAGTATGTAGAATCTCATATTTCAGAAGACTTATTCAGAATTCAACAGATATCATCTTACGGTATATGTATTTCCATATGTGAAAAGCAGCAATTTCTAAATGAGAGAGGAAGCTACATGAAATTCAGTGATTAAAAGACGTAATCAAAAAAGACTTGTGGGCCAACTCTGGGAGAGAATTAGTTATTTGTGTTGCGAAGGCAAAATTTTTGTATATCTAGGTAACATATTGATGTACAAACTTGTCATTTATTTTCTAGAACTGAAAAGGAAACTGAAAGCAAAGAAGCAGTTGTGAATAGTGAAGCTTTTCAGTTACTACATGAAGCAGTTTGCCTTGTAAAAGACACATGATCTGCTCACCTCTCTTTTCATCAAGATTTGAGAAGCGTACCAGTTCCAGACATATTTTCATGAGACAGACATATTTACATGAGGTCATCAAAAGAGAGCAAGTGATAACTTCTTTGAGCCATTAATTCTGCCCTGAGTAATACCTGTTACATACTTGTTGCAGTAGTTCTAGAAGTGGTCTACTGCCACTTCAAATGATTAATGCCATTGTCACTGTATATTCTGACCATGCTTGTGACTGATAACCTTTGCTATCTTAGATTAAAAATTATTAGATCTGCCTCGGTCTCTGTCCTGATGTCACTCAAGATGCTAGAGGTTTGCATGATCTCAAAACATATAGATGGGTTAGTGCTTCTAGAAACTGAGGGTTCATCTTGAAGCTAGTGATACAAATATGGTATGATCACGTTTTCTGTCTTTGTGGGCAGCTGCTGTCAAGCACATCCCTTGACAACATTTCTTATCATTAGAGACAATAGGTACAGTTACTATGGAGCCATTCTGTCCTTAACAGCTGTGTTCAGGATTCATTCATTCAAGATATAGTTGTCAAGTCACTTGGGAATGACTGCATCAATAATATATATGGTCAAGATTCAGGGTGTTGATGGGTGATTGGTTATTTGAGGTCATGACAGTCTCTGCTCAACAGTCTCTGCCAACCTGGCAAAGAAGAGACGAAGACTGGTCAGATGTGACTCATTAGACTTTTATGAGTATATTAACCGCAATTGCTGCCATTATTTGTCCCTCAAGTGCTAATAAGACTACTAAGGAATACTGAAAAGTGATATGTTTGGTTAACCAGACATAACATACATCCTTTAGAAATATGTTTTACACCAAAAGAGATAGGGCGACTTTTAGGGTGACTTTTTTTTTTTTTTTTTTTAAATCTGTAGCTATGACAACAGGTGAAGCTGTACAAGGTACAAGAGAACTCTTATTCACTCTTACTGTTCAGACAAATAGGAACAATCATGGACCATGCAGCATCTCCATGAGATGTACATTCATCCAGCTGACAAAAATATTGTACACTCAGAGGGACAAGATGTGTAACAACATTCCCAACAATGTGCAGATCTTCACTGACAGCTGTATTTAGCTTAATCTATGTGAACAAGTTAGCAAAATAAACAAGACGAATGAGTGATTTTCATGCCATTTACAATCTTATATCTACTGTTAGTAAATATTTCCAAATGCAAATTTTCAAATAATCATATTCATATTGTACATTCTAATGGTAGTAAATGCAAGAGTAGATTAGCATCAGCTTTGAGTTATAGATAGATGTGAGATGAAGATATATGGATAATGCTAACCATGATTTTTGTTCTGTGATAAATGCCTGCAGTTTGAATAAAAGTCTCCTCCCTAATTAGCAGATTGTGTTCAATATATTTCATGTCCATTTTCTTCAAAAGGGAATATTTCTACCTCTGTTCTCCTTTCCAGTTTCTCAGCATAAAACCAGTGTTAACCACAAAGTAAAGTTCAACAAACAATTGTTTTAAACTTCGGATACTTTTCTGAGAGAGAAGAGGAAAGAGAGGAAGGCCAGACATTACCAAACATTTTGATTAGTGTCAGTGATCTCGGCCACTAATTCTGTTTCAAACTGTAAAATGCAGTGTGCCTTTTCAGTCATTGCAATTCTGTGCTCAGAAAGGTAGGTAGGAAAGCTGACTAGAAACATTAAGATGCTAGTCTGCAAGAGCAAAAAGAGTCAATAAGAAACTTTAAAGGGTTTATTCACTTAGTGAATTCACATTGTTAATTCACTAATCTGTACAGGGAACTTCCAAAGTATTTTTTGATTCTAGAGTTTATGAAGTGAGTTATCTTTTTGTCATAAGGCATAATGTCATCTAATCTCCTCATATCCAGGAAGTTAAAATAAATAGGTAAAATGGGTAGAAGTCTCAATTTTGAAAGATTCGCAAAAGCTTTTAAGTGTCCAAGTGTCTGTTATTTTAGTTAACTAAACTGGCTGTATTCTGCAAGTAGTTATGCTTTAAAGTACACCATTCTTATTTGAAAGATAGTAGAACTGAAACACATTTGTTTTCTTAATATTTTGCTTTTCATGTGTACGAATGGTTAAAGATCACAACAGTCATTTCTCTAAATACTGTCATTATATCTACTAGTGAAGGCAAAGCAGTTTAGCCTCAGGTTACTTTATTAATTAATTGCCAAGCTTTAAAACCAACATCATACCAAAAAATGTGTATTTTTCACAGAAATAAAAATTACCATGTGAGAAAAGGATGAGATAAATATGTATTCAAATTAAACTCGGCTTTTATAAGCCTGAAAAGCTTAGAGTATCTCAGAATGCTTTATAAAAGATTTATTTCAATTACCATAATTAGTGTGAGAGATCAGAACAAGCGTGTACTAAAAACAATTTGTCAGGATAGCTATAAGTATGACCATGTTGCAGAGTTATACAGACATATACCAGGTAACTTGAAATTAGTTTTTATAGCTGCATGCTGAAGGCAGCAGCCCTGAAAAGAAGGACTGAATTTTGAAAATCCCTGTTAAATAAACAAACAAACAAATAAATAAATTTACTTTTATTTGCTATGGCTAGACAACAACTCAGTGCCCAAATTAAAGCTAACCTGTGGTTGTTTTTGCAGTAATGTAGATCTACCATAAAACTTGCCACATCCTCAATATTACAGTTGCTGGGCTAATAGATGACTCATTATAAGTGTAAATGTGGTTTACAGATGCCACTAGAGATTTGTTTCCTGCAACCTGGCCTTCTTTCACTTCTCAAAGTGAATAACAAACTTACACTCTAAGTGCCAAAATTGCCTCAACTTTTCTGTTTTAGCCTTGTCTAAACAGTTTCTTCCAAAGACGATCATAAATAAACCCCTGAGGATAAGTATTGCAGCAGTGAGCTTGAAGCAAAATCTTTCTCCTGATCAGCATTTCTTACAGATAATTTATGTCATCCTGATTTCCAAAGATTGGTTCTGAGATTGCACATATTTATCTGGTTATTTCTACAGATTCCTGTCAGAAAAATGCGTAGCTCCTCAGTTCTTTTCAAAGAGAAAGCTTATATTGCTTCTCTTTCAAATTAATTGAAGCCTCCTCTACCAATGTACTTTCATGTCTGCTAGTTTCCCAAAGGCAGACTTGTCAATCACATAATCACTCTGCTGCTGTTCTGCAGTTGACCTGATTCAGCATTGAAAAGGAACAAGTGCCTCTGTGCAATCAAAATAGAGCTGATGGGTACCAAGGCACCTTGATAGATTTGCTCAGTACCAGACGGTGGTGGTAAGACAGGTGAGAGAGAGCAAGAGGGAATTCACTAAAGGGAAGCATTGCTTTGAAAGCAATTTTTGAAAGTCTATGCAGAAAGGAGCAAGCAGGAGCATTCGGTAATGTCAGTGCATGCAGGCTATATATATAACAAACATTCATGCCCTCAGTTGTAGCTGTGGGAGTAGTACCTGATCTTGGAATAGACAAAAAATGTGGGTTTGTTTGGGAAACCCTGACAGTCAGGTTTAACAAACTTGACAACATCAAGTTCCACAGTGGGATGGGGTCAGTGGCACTTCAGTTTATATTTAAATTTGTACAACTCAGAACTTAACACTGAAATACATTATGTCTCAATGGTGATACGCATAAACTTCAGTTGAGGTATTGCAGATAATTTATGTTTTTGAAATGAGCAGAATACATTTTGCAGCAGTTTTAAGTTTTCACTCTCATGATTTGTACCAGAAAGCTTTAACACTAACGTCAAAAGGATGCTTTCCATTGCAAGAAGCCAAGCTAAAAAGCATACCTCTCAAGTATTTAAAGCATACCCTCAGGCAATATGACTTTTAATGTGTTCTATACAAAGAATAATGTTGTACTTAAAATCCAATCAAAGTTATTTCTTAATTATTTGAGATTGTTTTCTTGGAAGGTGTATGCTTCTAAGGACTACCCATTTTGTACTGGTGGGATTATACAGCAGCTAACCTAAAAGTGATTAGGGCAATCTAACTTAATCAGTAGTTTGAGGTGGATCAAGAATGAATCAAAAAGAAAATAAATGAACAAAAAAAGCTTTTTATAATATATTTCATACAAGACATTAAATAATAATCTATTTCAATATAAGAAACAATTGAAAAAAAATATTTTTTTGCAAGATAGGGCAGGCAGAGAGCATTTGTGACCAATCTTAACTGTAATTGCAGTGGCTTGAAGGTTGGGATATCCTACTGGAGAGAGTTTCTTCTCTTTATCCTTTACAGTAAAGATAATTACTGTGTAGAAATGGAGTCACAATTATGTAGTGTACATAAATATATTTTTTTTCTCTTCCTCATCTACATTGTTTTGCACAGGATATTTTGATGTGGGAAAGTAGAAGCAAAATGTCTTACAGTTGGAATACTCCCAAGAATCAACAAACCTTTAGCTAATAGAGCTCCTATACAGAAGTTGAACATCTCACATATGGAGATGTATGTCTTTTTGGCATTTCTGTGGTAGGACAGAACAAACACCAACCTAGAATATCAACAGTGTAATCCATTTTAAAAAAAATAAATTTTTGCTTGGTGATGCATTCTGCTGTGTTTAAGAATTTAGAATGTAGGTTTGACAGCACAACAAAAATCTGAAAATGATGTTTTGAAGAAGAGAGAACAGAATTATTTGTAACTCCGTAGGTGACCTGTTATTTAAAAATGTGTAAGAAATTGGAAAAAAAGATTTCATGAAATCACAGCACTGAAAAATGCTAGAGAAGACTTTGCTCATTTTAAAAGTTCTATGGCTCTAATTTTGTGAGTGTTGTGAAGAAAATGAGTCACAAGTCATGCATTTGCCTATTGTTACCTGATGAACTGGAAAGGTCTAATCAGAATATGTCTGAGTTAGAGGTATATAAATTTGAATCTTATGTACACAGGCAAAAAAAAATCCTTAAATTATTAGAAACTTGGAAAATATTGTGAAATTCTAGATTTAGAGCACTGATCTTCTTTAGTATTAATCATGTCTTCAACAAAACCTTATATTTTCCCATGATTTGGTTACTTTTCTTTGACAGATAAATTTCACCAACACTTTATTCCACATATTAAAGCCTTTTTTCTATTTCTCTCATGTTTATTTTCATCTATTTTACTGTACTGGAATTATTTGATCCATTGTAAATGAGAACTACAAGATGATGACTAAATCTTTCAGAAAACATTGCACTTGAGTCTTTTATTAAATTCATTGTTCAAACACTTTTTTTCTCTGGAGAAATTATTGTCTGAAAGCATAAGTCTATCAGGCCTTGCTAATCTTAAATGGGAGGAAGACAGTTCTTTCCTTCTCTTCTTATACAGTGGTGAGATTAGCTTGGTGATGGCATTTGGGTCTGAAAATTATAACTTTCCCAAAAAACGAAGGAGAAATAACAAGTCTGTTATTCACGTACCTAAGGAAAGCAAAAATCATATTCAAAATTTACATTGAATTGTTTCCTGTTATATCATTCCCTTAGTTATACAGCCACACTAAGATGTACAGTCAGGCCAGATAGATAAACACGTTAGTAGTATTTTAACATAAAAGCAGTAAATTTTTGGAACATCTGCCCTATAGCAGAGGCTGAGAAAGCTGGGCCTGTTCAGCCTGGAGAAGAGAAAGCTGAGGGGGGACCTAATCACTGTGTATAAATACCTCAAGTGAGGGAGGGAGGAGGAGGGGGTTGGTCCCTTTTCAGTGGTGGACAGTGATAGGACTAGAGGAAATGGCTTCAAACCGAAGCATCGGAAGTTCCACAGGAACTTCAGGAAGCATTTCTTCACTGTGAGGGTGACAGTGCACTGGAACAGGCTGTCCAGAGAGGTTGTGGAGTCTCCTTCTTTGGAGGTCTTTAAAACTCGCTTGGATGCAGCCCTGTGGCATGTGCTCTAGGTGACCCTGCGTTTGCAGGGGAGTTGGACTAGATGACCTCTGAGGTCCCTTCCAACACTAAGCATTCTATGATTCTATGATGCTATGAAATTTTGTGGGTATTATTATTATTTTTTTGTGTTAACCAGCCTCATTCTGGCAAGATGTGATATAATTTTGTTCAAAAATAATGGAAAAAAGAAACAAAAAGCGGCTTCCCATTGCAGAGATGGCCACCCTTTCCAGACATATTCAGTTCAGAAGAACTGTGAAATATTCAGTGATTTGGTGAGGAAAAAATGATATCTAAGCCCTCTTGACCTTTTATGCAGCCTATTAACAGAGTCTGCTAACATCTACTTTGTAATTAATGTGCTAATCAAGGCAGTAGGTTTCACCAGTTACTACTTTTTAGCGTTTCAGTTTTGCTGCCATGTTTCTGTCTCAATTAGTCTGCAGCCTGTTACTACAGCAAGAAAATTGGTTTTGGATTTGAATGCTTCATAACAAGGCAATCCTTTAATGTATAGTGAACTTATTATGCACTATGCTAAGACCTTGTTTATGCTAGAAGTATATGTGTGCTTAAAACTCAGATAAAGAAAAAAAATGATATTGAAATTTGTCCTGAAATGAGATATTTGGGAATGTTTTACAGCAAACTTAGAAGCTGTCATAGCCATATACCTGAAAAAGCTCATGAGTCAATATGCTGCTTGCCTAGCTTGCCTTCTCTCCGTATACACGTATTGAAACAAATCATTTTATGTCATATATTTCATGTCCACTTACAATGTTAATACTGTTAAAATTACTAAAATATCCCTGAAAAGCAGAAAAACATTTGAAAACTGTCATGTGTAGAGGGTTCCCATGGAAACCAATTTCCTTGATATCCATATGTTCAGTATAGCTGCCTGTAATTTTGTTTGGATACAGATGGAGAAACAAAAAGTCTGTAAAAATAACATGGAATAACATGGAATGCATTTTTTAAAATATTATTAAAATCCTTATTATACTGTATGAATCTTGCAACACAACATCACTGTTGACCAAGCACAAATCAATCAGCATTCTCTAAATTAGATTTCAAATGCCGTGCTCCAAGCAGCATATACTGTACCAGGAAAACCAAAGGCTTTTATCAGTGTCACAATACCTTTGGTTCTCCTTATAGTATAGAGGGAATATTCTAGAATGTAGAGGGAGTATTCAAGAATGGAGTGCTTGTACATATTTATGTTGTGGACTACAATATTATGTAATTTTCTGCTGCATAAAACTAGATAGACATTTTATCACACTGCTGTAATTTTGTATTACAGGAGAATGCACAAATCCAAAAAGGAAGCATTTGAACGTTGTACTGTAAATAATGTGTATGCCTATCCCTATCCAAAACTGCTTGTAATGAAATTGGATTTGGCAGGCACAATTAGTGAAATATTAAAGGAAGTGAGATGAACAGATGAAACATGGTCATAAGAGGATATCGGATATAAGCTAAAATAAGGAATTACCAAAAGAATATAGTCCTTCCATTTAACTGTAAATTCATTCATTCATTCATTCAAAAAAAAAATCTAGATGTGTGTTCATATACTTTTTCATATTGCAACTTTATCATATTACATCTGTTTATTGTGTACTATATTTTTTTAATTTTATTTCATTTCAAACAAATAGAAACTACTATTGGATTAAATATTGATTCAAATGACAGAAAAGACAGATACAAACTAGTGATATAACTGTCATTTTACACTTCTGAAAAGTTCTTAGTAAGGAGAACATCTGAAGAGAAAAGATTCTGGTTATCTCAATAACACTTGGTGTCTGGATATGCAATTTTAACTCTTAGTGTTCATCAAAATCCTTTTGTGACATGATGCTTCTAATACATGGTACTTCATCTGTAAATTGGGAAGCAAAACATTTCCATGCTCTAAACCTTTGAGTTGTATGTGTCCTGCATGAGGCTGAGTTGGAGACTTGTGGGCAGTAACATCTCAGGGATCAGAACTAGGCCAAGCACTGTTCAACTTGGTCATCAGTGACTTGGATGAGTCAGCAAGGTTGCAGATGATACCAAACCAGATGGAGTTGCTGACACTTCAAAGGACTGCGCTGCCATTCCAAAGGACATAGAGAGGTTGGAGAGTGAGGCAGAGAGGAATCTCATGGGGTTCAACAATGCTCCTCCTATATCCAGGAAAGAACAACACCAGGCAACAATACAGATTAAGAGTCAACCTGCTGGAAAGCAGCTCTGTGAAGACAGATTTGGGAGTTCTGGTTGACAATAAGTAAACCATGAGGCAGCAATATGTCCTCATGGCCAAGAAGGCCAATGGGATCCTGGCCTGCATCAGGAGGAGGGTTGCCAGCAGGTCAAGGGAGGTGACCCTGGCCCTCTCCTCAGCTCTGGTGAGGCCGCACCTGGAGTATTATGTGTGATTCTGGGCTCCTCAGGACAAGAGAGATGTGGAGCTTCTAGAAAGGATTTATTATGGAGTGATGAAGTTGATTAAGAGTCTTGAATATCTATCTTGTGAACAAAGACTTAAGACTAAGGGCCTGTTTAGCCTGGAGAAGAGAGTATTTAGAGTGGATCCTAATCAATATGTACAAGTACTTCAGGGGAAAATGTAGGGAGGATGGGGTCAAACTCTTCTTGGTGGTGACTAGTGACAGATTGATGCAACGGGTAAAAATTGAAACACGGAAGTTTCAATTCCCTGTGAGGAATTGAGGAATTCCATGGGAGGAATCCTTCTATGAGGAATTCCTCAATTCCATGTGAGGAATCCTTCTTTATTGATAGGATGACAGACTGCTGGATTAGGCAGCCGGGAGAGGTTGTAGAGGCTCCTTCTCTGAAGGTCTTCAAAACCGGCCTGCCTCCCTGTGTCCTGTGCTCTAGGTATCTCTGCTTGAGTAGGGATGGACTAAGTGATCTCTAAAGGTCCCTTCCAAATTCAACCATTCTGTGATTCTGTGATAATCTTCAAGTGGTTGTACCATCTTTTGGCAGAAAGATACAGAGAAGTGAATCTGTGAAATTATGGAGGTATTTGATCAAAGAATAACTTTTTTTTTCTTTATTTTTACTTATTATCATGATATCTCCAAATTAACTAGATAAAAATTACTCAAACTGAAAATAATGGCAAAAAATCTAATTTCATTGGCCTTTGCTTTTGATATTTCATCGTTACAAAAGAATTACTTCTTTGAAAAAAATCTGGTATAAGAGAAAATATCGAGTTTTAATTATACATCAGAAGGCATATTTAACTAAATAAAGACAAGAAAATTCACAAAGGAAGGAGAAATTCACGTTGTGCTAAAAAATGACTTACATGTTATGTACACAATAGTATAGACAAATTAAAAGTAGACATTGATGTTGTCATATTTTTTAAAAAATAGAAGATTCTTCAAAGGAATTCACACTAGAGTTCAGAATATGCTTCTATACATATAATATTTCATTGCTCTGCATACAGTTTATGTATATTAGAGACAGAGAAAACTTATGACTCAAAATAATAGTCATACAAAAATAGAATAAAGCCCTTCATTAGTAAAAGAAAGCTTTACTTATCTGAAGAAAATGATGTGCTAGGAGGAAGACATGTGACAACAAAGATTTAAAAGACTGGGGTTCTCATGTCCGTGTGTCTTTGAAAATGTGACATTTTGTACTGGTAGGAAGAGAAGCAGGTAATGAAGAAGAGTAATGAAGAAGAGTAATGAAAGGAAATGCCTTATGAGGTTTGAAGGGAAAGATGCTAGGGTCTAGTCAAAACCTACTGAAATCAAAGTAGATTTTTTTCTCCTCCAATCAACATGCCATTGTCTCCATCAGTGTCTAGGTCAGGGTTAGCACTTGATAAAAAATAAGTAAACTATGAAGAGGTGAAAAAAAAAGGAGGCCAGTTTAGTTAAAAAAAATCATTTGTACATAACAGTGATAGAAATAGTGTAGATGAAGACAATTATCTACAACTTCTGCAAAATTCTCTAGCATGTATCTAAACATATATATATATATATAAAATATGTATGTATAAATATTTTTAAAGTGAGAATTTGCAATATTCCTGCCAATGATCAATGTATTTCCTGTGTATATATAAAAGAAAAACTGTTCTATGTAATATTTTAGATTAAATATTAAACTTTAATTACACGGGACAAATTTAAATTACATGTTACTTTTTTGCTCCAAAATTTTTTGAGATTTCTGTTAATTATTCACACAGAAAAAAAGGCACAGCTGTATTGTTTAGAAAGCTTTAAAAAGACACTTCAGCTTCTACTCTTTAAAATGTAAAAATAATATTGTTATATATATAATTTTAAATTTCAAAAGTTTATATTTGAAGTATTGAAAAACAATTTGTAATGCTGTAAAATATCTCTAGAAAGACACTGGCATCCCTTCTTTATTAAGGGAAGATGAATTTTAAATAAAACTTGCAGAGCTATATTAAAATTATTTAGCTAAAAATATATCAGCTAATCCATTCTACAAGCTAGAGGAATCTATTAGAACTTAGAGGCTATAAATTTAGGAAATTAGTATGGATTTTGATTGTTTTTTAAATGTGTATTTGGTTTCATGGTTAAATGTGGCCTAATGTATAGCTTATTTAGGAAAACAAGTTGGTAGTTATACAAGACAGAAACTAGCATCCCTTGAGAAATAATGCTTAGTCATATTTTGCTAACACAGAAGTGAATGGAATTCATACTTCAGCAGGAACTGATAGAAATCATGCTAACTTATTGACACTACAGAGATTTGGCTAAAATTTTCTTAAGAAGTAAAAGACATTTAATGACTAAAAAAAAAGTGCAAAGTGCACTTTAACGAAAAGAGCAAATAATTTAGCATGACTTTCTTTATAGTGACATAAAAATGAGGGAATATATGTGGATTGGCCTTCAGGAGGTCATCTGGGCCTTTCCCAGTCCTACCATATCAGATATGCTATGTTAGATAGCATCATAAGCTATGTCAGATGGTATCTATCTTAGACAACGTAGTGTACAATGCAATATGGATACATATAATTAATTTAATGTAACTTTTTACAGAGCATCTCCAGCAGATCAAGGGAGGTAATCGTCCTCCTATACATAGCTCTGGTGAGGCTACATCTCGAGTATTATGTCCAGTTCTGGGCTCCTCAGTACAAGAGGGATGTGGAGCTGCTGGAGAGAGTCTAGAGCAGGGCTACCAGGATGATCAGGGGCCTGGAACATCTACCCTGTGAGCAAAGGCTGCGAGAGCTGGGCCTGTTCAGCCTGGATAAGAGAAGGCTGAGGGTGTGCCTGAACAGTATGCATAAATTCCTCACAGGAATGAGTGAGGAGGAGGGGACTGGCCAGAGACTAGAGGATGCTGCAGACTGAAGCATCGGAAGTTCCACAGGAAGTTAAAGAAATGCTTCTTAACAGTGAGGGTAACAAAGCCCTGGAACAGGATGCCCAGAGAGGTTGTGGAGTCTCCTTCTTTGGAGATCTTTAAAACCTGCTTGGATGCAGCCCTGTGCCATGTGCTCTAGATGTCCCTGCGGGAGCAGGGGCGTTGGACTAGATGGCCTCTTAGGTCCCTTCCAACCTTTAGCTCTCTATGGTTCTATGATTTTTCCTAAATTACTCGTAACAGCAACGAAGTTATACTAGCAGTCTTTACTATTAAGATGACACATTTGTTTAACATATAAAGTTGTATCAATACATTCAGTATTTGAATGCTACAGGAGAATGCACACATTTTATGAGTCACTCTGTTACAAACAAACAATCAAACTAAACCCCATGGATTTCAACCATATTCTACCAAAGATATGATAGGAATTACAGCTAGCTTTAAATGCATTCTTCATATTTTAGATTTTTTAGTTCCTCTGTCAAATAAATAAAATCCAGCATTTTCAACAGTATTTGCAGTGGAATAAATGAAAATAAAAAAGTACCATCTACTTTAACAGCTCTATGAAAATTTATATTGGTGCAGATAAACAGAAAACAATAAAATGTAATATATTAATAAATGGAGAACAAATAATACAAAATGATAAAAACATGAATAAGTTTCAATAAATGGCTTGTCACTCCACAGTAGTGAAAACAGGTGATTCTCTCCACTACATAATTGAATAAAGATTCTCCTTACTTTTTTTACCTTTCCCTTTGAAATTACAAAACATTAAAAAATAAAAGTCCATTAATCTTGCATTGTTACCCAGCTGCTGCAATCTGTCACATAAGATGGATCAACTATGGATTGACATAGTAAAATTATATTACCTAATGTCTTGTGAGATTATGTGAATAATATGTTATATCATGATGCATACTCTTGTTTAAGAAATAAATCATTTCATATATTCAGCAAAATTTACTTTAAGGTATATTTGTTATATAAATGTCTACATAATGTGATATCTGGCAAGGTACTGATGCATTAATGAGAGACACCCCACAGATTTCCCTTTTCATATTCATCAGAAGCTGGAAATTGCAGTACAGCTAATTCACAGCAAGACAACACACCTCTGAAACACAGATTATCTCAATATGCTGCATAATTTTGTGTAGTATTGGGGATTTTTCAACTGTCTTTGTATAGGCAGACCACATGTTGTTCACTGAATTTTGCTAACAATAAAGAGTGTATACTTGACTAATTTTTTTTTTCAAATCATGAAGTAGGCAAGCTCTGTAAGTGGATGACTGGTGGGTGAATTTTTTCATGAAAATGTGAACCTAAAAAAGGAAACTTCAAAGAAGGCTTAAGTTTCTGTGATGTGACATTGTTGATCTCCAAGTTCCTGATTTTTGGGATATATGATTCTTTTCTTTTTTTTTTTTTTCTGATGAGTCAGCTATCAATATCCTACAATTCTTTTTACATATGTCCACTCTTACTGTATTGACCATGTTTTCCAACTTCATCTTGTCAATGTATTTCATGATTGTATGAATGTCTTATGCCAAGGCTTCCAGGGATATGCCGAGGGTTCCGAGGGCAATGAAGAGCAATCAATTTCTTAGTGAAATGCACAGAGAACATTAAAAATTAGATCACAGTTCCTCAATCAATTAAACCAATCTACAACCAACTAAACAAACAGAAAAAAAAGGAACCTTCTTTATAATTAAAGCCTAGTCCTGTCAAGACATTCTGCTCATATGGCTATAAATATATACATTTTACATGAAGGCATATCATGTATTCTGTGAATATGTGATCTGTGACTATTTCACAAAACATTTCTTGTCACATGGTACTTAAACCATAGTTGGATCATGTACAGCACTCATACACAGAAGTTAGTTCAAGAGCCATGAAAGTGTGTATTTTAAAATAAATTCAGTGAAATAAATTCATTTCTGTATTTTCTTACATTGTGTGTTTTCTTACATTTTGTGTATTCTTTCCATATTCATGGATAAATTCATTTATAAAAGTCATATGTAAAAGTTACATATCAAATTATATATCAAAGCTATATATAAAGTTTGGCTCAAAAACTAAAGAGTCAGTTTCCTGGTCTCAGTAGTGGCATCTTGTATCAATAACATGGATTGTAATCTGGCTGCAACTGGATGGTTGGGATTTATTCTCCCTCTGGAAGGGGAATCTATTGCTGTTCAGCTCAGAGAACACATTCAGCACACAAAACCCTTTCACCTTAGGACAGACTTCTCTTCAAGATAACAAGTGCTGGAATTATGAAGACTGGCATCGGTTTTTGTACATCCTGCCACAACTGTTAGTTTTGTGGGTAGATTTATAGAGCCACTGTGTATTATAAAATGATGAAAGCAGCTTGAGTATCAGAGTCTAAACTCATGTGTCTGATTTCCACCCTTTACGCTCATAGTGGTACAGCAGACTTTGATATAAGTCTTCAGCAGGAGAAAGGATGTCAAGAGAGTGCACCACTCTGATGTCATTTAAAAAAATCCAGCAAGACTACTCTGAAGTCCAGAGGGGAGTATATTGAACTGTTTCTACCTTTCTGCAAATGCTTGGTATGTGGAATCAGCCAGTAGTGTGTAGAAGCATAGTCACTTATACAGATAGTCTATAGAACAGACACCACATCACTTAATTTACATCCCATCAGTGATAAGCAAACACATCAGTGGTGTCACAACCAACCTGGAAGGCAGCAAACGTTTTTTTTCTCTAAACATGGACCATGGTGCTTGTAAAAACCTGTTGTGTCAAAAAATGCATGGTTTGGGGTGGAAGGGAACACTGAAAATAGGCTTTTCTGTGTGCTACTTCGTTAGTCTTACACTCTTTTTTTGGTGAGATCTAATTTTCAGTTTTCTCATTCCCTTTCTTGTATATATTTGGAAAACTATTCAGTGGGAGTCAGCTGTATTTCTGAGTGTTGTGAAATGTTGCAGTTTGAAAGCCGTAGTGGTGGTGTAGGGGAAGGAGATATCAAATTAGTATCGGATTCACAAACAGTCTATGGACTATAGGTCCAATCCTAGGAGTGAATTGAGTTCCCAAATAGTGTCATCCACTATAAGCTCAATTCTGGCAGTATCAGATTCACGAACAGTCCATAGACCATAGGTCCAATAGCCTTCCTAGGAGCGAGTTGAGTTCCCAAATAGCTTGAGCAACTATAAGCTCAATTCTGGCAGTATCGGATTCATGAACAGTCAGTCAACTGCAGGTCTGATCGCCTCCTCCCACAAAGTAGTGAAGTTCACAAACAGTATGATTTGTTCAAATGCAACATTTACAAAGCAGGATTCGGATGTCAGTATAGGAAATTCTCTACTAGAGCGTGGGGCTTTTTAGCTAGCTCTGATGTTCACATATGCAATCACCCCAGAAGATGGGAGAGGGCTTTCAGTCTCCAGTCTCCTTAGGTGGCATCTCAACCCAAGGGGAGGGAAGGGGGACCAGCCTGTCGACTGATCTAAGAGTGATGATGGATTCTTCCCACTCAGTGGTTAGTCTTGTCAGGCAATGTTCCAGTCCAAGGGGAGGGAAGGGGAATCAGTGCATTGACTGATCCAAAAGTGATGGTTTCTTCCCTCCTGCAAGTTCTTAGTCTTCTCAGGTGGCGTCTCAGCCCGAGGGAAGGGGGATCAGCCTGTCGACTGTCCCAAGACTGTCCATTCCTTTCATTAGCACCTTCAGTTGCTACAAAGGATACTGAATACTGAGCATGAAGGAAAGTCTTGTCCGACATCCAATTGGGTATTTGAGTTTCCTTCAAGATAACTTCAAGTTTCCTTCAAGATAAGTAATAACTAGTACAATGCCTATGGGCAACTTTTGCCTCTTCAGTGATTTGCAGGTGACGTTCTGTCATGAAGAAGTTGGATTTGAGTGGTTATTTTTCTCATTTCTACTACTTTGTCAAATATTACTACTTTGGCTTTTTGTATCAAGAAAAAAAAAAACTCGAGAAAATTGTACTAGACGTAATCCATAGTTTACCAAAATGTACAGAAAAAAAGAAAGCATAAAGAAAATACAACTTGTTTGGTGCAATTGTTTTCAGATAGACTTTGATAATTTACATCTACTGAAATCTATCCAGGAAAGGTTTGTCATTGCTTAGAATACAGATTCTGTTTTTCCTCAGGAACCTCCTCGTAATATGTTCAAAGGGCCTCTGAGGGTAAAATCTGAAGTGAATTCACTTATCTGATAAAAAAAAGTGTGTGTGTGTGTATGTGTGTGTTTATGTGTGTGTGTCTGTGTGTTATCATCACCTAAAACAGTATAAGGGAAAGAAACTCCTGAGACAGTGTTTTCTTGCGTATAAGGTATATTAGAGATGCAAGTTACCTCAAGGTCTTCAATTGATTTAATTTTTCTGTGGTTGTTTTAAGTCAATATTTCAAGTTTCTTGCTTTTACTACGTTGCCCTTTGCTTCTTTATTATGTTTTTTATTTTGAAGTATTGTGAAGTGATTCACTACTTTGAGCAGCATATGAATACTGAGAAATACATCAAGGCTCTTTTCATATGACCTCCTTATTTCCTAGATTTCACTATCTTTGATCACTCTTCTTCCCCCTTCACTCTTCATGTCCTTTTCTAACATACACATTTAAGATTTTCAGAGAAATATGACTTGAAACATTCAGCTACTATGGTAAAATAAATGAAGATATTCCAGATTCACGTGACTGTCATCTAATTCAGTCATTTGAAATGAAATCTGTTGTCAGTTTCTAATGAGTAGCACTTGTGCAGCTGAGAAGGTGAAGGAGATCAATGCATCGAAAAACTATTTGCTTGTCCTTGCAGCTAGACAATTCCTTGCTACCACCGTTTTCGCTAGTGTTTAGTGGCACTTTAGATTCATCCTAATTACATTTGCTATAATGGCATTTGAGGTACTTTTCCAGCAATTGAGAGTTGATCTTAAACACATATAGGTACAGAATGAGATTCTAAAGTGATTTTGCTCGTTCCATCAGAGAAAAGGTTAAAAACAAAAGTGAAAATTGTCCTTTTTTTTTCTTTTCTTTTTGTGGGGTTATTTGTTTTGATCTGTAACGGGTAAACAAGGTAACGTTCTTTACTTTTTCGATTTAAAAAAGGCACTACTCTTAGTGTCATTTATTCACTTTTTACATGTGATACTTTTTTAAATTGCTTCTAATGTTTTGTAAAACCTCCCTTAGAAGATATGGACTGTGTATCAGAATTGCTGGGAGATGTTTAATCCATAAAAAACTTTACAATATATACTGTATGTCATCTTCTAATGCTGTTTTACAAAGCTGAAAGTTATCAAGGTGGCTTGATTGTGCTATTTGTTCCTATTGTTTTTAGACTCTCACACTTATAATAAGAGGGTTTTTTATCTTTTTGAATTTTCATTATTATTAACAATCTATGTAAAAGACATGAGGCATTTCATTCTCTTAACATGTTACATCATTGCTTAATACAGACTACTTGCACTGTGGAGTGGGGTAGAAGTGGGTATTTATGTCCCTACAAATTTACAAAAAACTCTTGAATGATAACTGTGATGCCTAATATGTAATCACATACTATGTAAATATGTAAATCACATACTAGAAGTGGTTCACAAAGGGATTCAAGCAGAGATACAGCCATGCTTATTGACTGAGCAGAACAGCCTCCTCAGGCAAGGTGAGAGTTAAAATAGCTTTGGTGTTCCACCTAACCTCTCTGTAAGGATTTCAATAGAAATAGTTTTGCTCATCTTTTTGTGCCTATAAACCTCAAAAGGAGGTAATTCAGAAACGGGCATTTTACAGTGAAAAAATCAGCAACAAGAGAAATGACAACTGGTTAAGTCTATACATTTTTGCATATATTTCATTAGGTTCCTGAGTAGAGCATGGGAACTTGCCATGGGTGTATTTGAAGTAGGCTGGTGGAAGAGAGCACTGCTTGTTAGTACAAACATCTCATAATATTTTCCTTTGTTCAAACCAAAAAAATTTGAACCTATGAGGTAAAATTCAAAATACAACTCCAGATTTTTGCCTTTGAAAAAAACTAAAGTGAACGCCTTAGCTAGACTCTAAATTTAAACTAAATATATTAGAGTAATGATGGAATAGATAATTATAATAATGCTTAATATTACTGAAAATACACAATTTAAAATATTTTATATTTTTATTGATCTTATTTTATGAAATGTATGTTTCTCTATTATAGTGATGATTGCTTCTTTAATTAATCTCTAACTCTTTCATTTCTTATTAAAGATTTTTATTTTATTCTGTGGTTCTATTTGTCTTGATGCTATTTTTTCACTGTTGTTTTCCTTTCTGTTTCCTAGTTTTGTTCTTTTATTTCTGCTATGCTTTTTTTATTTTTAACTCAGTTTTTTACTTTATTTAACTTATGCTCTTTCCCTAGCCCCTCCTCTTTGACAAATACATTTCCTCTTGTGTTTTCTTTTGTCTATCAATTCAAACTAGGCAAGCAGACAGCTGGAAACAGCACAAAGGCCCTGAGTCTCATTTGTTTCTGTCAGGATTTCTTTCACTGAAAGAAAAGATAGTGTCAGCGAGAAGGGTGTATTAATATCTGCTAGATGTTAGTGCTAGAAGACTCCTTTTAATAACATTATCATTTCTTTCTACCTCATTTCCCTAGCTTAGTTAGTGCAATAACCTCTTTTCCACATATTTCTTGAGCTTTTTTTTTCTCATCATATATTTTCAGAAGAAGTTAGCCCTTGTTCTAGTCCCTTTTTTCTTGCAATAGCAACATTAATTTTGCTTGTATTCTTGAAGCCTTGAGTTGGCCCCTCTGTTCTGGTTTGCTCTTTTAGTTTGTTGAAGATTTTGCTTTCTAAATTGGATATTCAAACCACCCTCTGCTCCCTGTTCAGTTGTACAAGTAGTATTGCACTGTAGCTTCTCTTAACCAAAAATATTTTTCTGCTTTTTAAAAAGAGGCATGGTAGGATCAGGAGAATCTGGTGCTAAGGAGTAAAGTCACTTTCTAACTCACAATAAGAGGACTAATTCTCGATACCTCCACTGTTGTTGAAGCTGAACTTGTAGAAAACAGGAGGAAATGAGAATGGCAGCTCCTGTCTGAACCCAAAATTTTCTTTTTCCCTACAACTTGTCATTGTTTTTTTTATATATATACACACATATATGCATATATACACACACCTGTATGTAAAACTTGGTCACTCCCAAATGTGTGCACATTTTCAAAGTTTTACCTATTCATCAATGGCAATTCTTCAGAGACATAAATGCAAAAGCGTATGGGATTTTCAAAATGTAAAGTCCGGTACAAGTTCTAAGAATGATTCTGAATATTACTAATGACTCTAAGTACTGTGCGATTTTTTAAGGCAGAACTGAGAGCAGTTTGACATATTAAAGGGAAGTTAGCCCAGATTTGAAGCTCTGCTTTAACTAAGTCAATTTCACACCTGCTCCCTTTGTCAGTCCATATGTTTGTTATCGATGAAAAATCCTCTCCTCACGAGCATTTTCAATGGGAATGGTTATAACACATTTCATTATCTTCAGCAAACTGGATGATTCAGTCCTTGAACAGCTGAATACCCCACACAAGTCTTGTGTGCATTGCAGACTTCACTCAGTTATAGCATATTTGAGCTGGACACATCCTATAGAGCAGGTACTTCTCTTTTGTGAGAAGGATCTTTTCAGCTGAAGTTCAGAGCATGCAGGGATTTTTTTCCCTAAATCTATTTAAAAAAATAGACATTTTTAATATTATTTTAAGTCAGTGGAATAAAACAATTTTAATAAATATTCAATAGAAGCCTTTAGTTGGGTGTAATTGCTTAGACTTATCAGTTAGAATTTCTAAAGCTCTTTTTTTTTTTTTTTTAAGTGGAAGATTCTCTTCATGGAATGAGTCAATTTCTATTCTACCTCAACATAATTATTGCCTCATATGCTCCTATTTAAGAGTGATAATTACACCTGATAATATTTTTACTCTACTATGAAGTGTTTGTAAAATTCAAGCTCAGCTAGAAGCTGAGGAGCTGAGGGATGCTGAATTAAATAGAATTTTCTGTATTGCATTATTACTTTGCAGTGGTAAAGTCTAGAATTCAGCATTTTTGGGGACTTCCAAAAGTATCTGAGTTCGATCTGAAATTACTACATATAACTTCTTAAGGGGCAGCAGCTCAAATTTCCCAAACTCTTAACAGACTACTGTAGATATTCTTGGCAGAGTAAACATTTAATATACACACTTTTAAATATGTCAAATAATATGTGAAATAGCATTTTAATTAAAGATTTTTATACTTTTCCTCATAAAACTCTTTCCTTCATATATGGAAAAACTCAACTAAATGCAAGATTTAAACTCAAGGTTTACAACTGCACATTTTAGGACATTGTATAAACACACTTCTCACTGATCTTTTAGAGGTGAGTTGGCAGTCTCTGGAGTGTGACCACAATGCATAAAGAATGTGTCACCTTGTGACACTTGCTGGATTGATTCTTTCAAGTGAAGAAGTGTGAGAGGTTCCTATATCACAGTTCGCAGAGGGGTTTAGAGATGAGATTTCCAGCTGCCAAGTGCCAAAGACATGAGAAGCACTTCCAGTTCTAAGTAAAATTTTACATTGAAATTAATACACTGACAAATGTAAAAGTGCTCCAGGTGGGTAAATCTTCAGATAAATATGCAGGTATCTATTTTTTTTCTGTGTTTTGTTTGTTTGTTTTTTAAGATAAACAGGCTAGAGAGTACAATACAAAGAGTATTCATCCTTTTTTTAGCAGAAATGACCAGTTAAAAAATATGAAATGACTCTAAAATAGATGAGGGAGCGGGTTGTTTAAATTTTAGTCTGATTGTCTTTCTTTATTTTTAATTGGCTTAATATCATTGAACAATTTCCAAAGAAGCAAGCAACAAATGATATTCTCTTTGTAGAAAATAATGATTTTAGATCTGTATCTGAACTTATCAGTTATCTACCTTGGCCATCCCTCCTACTAAGTACTACCTATTGTGCAAGCACAGAGAAGAAACCATAATCTTGCTGGGGGACTTCATAAGTGCATATTTATTTTCTATTCTTACTTTCTAAGCAGTGGAATATTAACCATAACAATCGAAGCATTATGACTCAGGTGGGATCTTGGCTGCAAGAGGGGAAGATGAATGATTTAGGATTTTAATGAGGAAGCTTTCAGCATTTGAAGGACAATTTATTTATTACACAATCTGCAGTTTCATGAAAAATATTCTTTTCTTCAGCTCCAGTAAACAGAGTGCTGCCTCATGTGAAACTATATTTTATTGCAGAAAAAAAAGGTCTCTCGGCCAGATTTTGATTTATAAGGAGAAAAGAACAGCAGCATTTCTGACACTTTTATCACAAAAATCTAAAAACAGATTACTAGAAAAACTGGAGGAAACCATAAAAATAAAGTATTTTTGGTGAGTTTGATATATAAACACAGATAGCTAAGATTTCTTTCAAAAAGTCAGGTGTTTTTTAGTCCTTCTCTTGTCAGTGAGGGCAGAAAAATAAATGCTATTGGAGTTATTCTAATAAGGATAATGAGGAAAAATGCCTTGTTTGTAATGATCTGTATCATCTTTATCAGGAAACAATTTGTTCACCATATTATACTCTCAATAATATTTCCACAAAACCAGCTCTCCAATATCTTGCTAACTTTTTTGAAATAATGTGAAGTAAAATGTTATTAACAACTTACTGAGTAGTCATTTTATTTTTCTTATAGCTTTGTATTTGCCTTTAAAAAAAGAATATAAGTACTCAAATAGTAAAAAGGATATAAATTATAATTAATATTATCAAGAAATGAAGTCAAAATACATCTGGGGATGGCTAAAAGAGAATTATTCCATTATAAATGAAAATATGTTATGAGAGGAGGAAGAATGTTAGTTCTGTGAGTAAAATATTACCATGTGAAAGATCTAAATATATTTTAGTTTCCAGAATAAAAATGCTATACGAGCAGTGCACAGTGGGAAAAGAAGGAGAGGATGATTTAATCTTTCAGCATATTTCCTGATTTGCTATGGAATTAACTGCAATTAAGAACTTTTCAGGAACATATTCTTAATTCTTAACCACTTTTAATTTATTCCTATAAGTATGTATCTCTATTATGAATGCTAAAATATTTGTAGAAGGATTAGGACTTAATTCCAGCAATTCTGAGTCTCTTACAGATTTACCTCTTATAATGATGTCTGTGTGTATTTAAACTTATTGATGAATGTTGTAAAGTAATTGTTTAATCATTATTAATTCTTTTGTTAATCTTTGTATTAAAATTAATTATGATGACATAACGCGGCAGTAATGGTGTTGTCATAAGTTCTCATCTAGGATTTAGAGTGTAAAATCAGCCTAATGTTTGGATGTTTTCTTCCTAAATTCTTTTTTGTATTGATGACAGACATAAGGATTTAGTAATAAGGGAAGAATTGTCTTTCTTTACATAGACTGCAGAATCACAGAGCAGCTGAGGTTGGAAGGCACATCTGGAAATCACCTAGTCCTCTTTCTGAGCTCAAGCAGGGACTCAGTTACCCAGAAACACTTCCAGATGCCTTTTGAATACCTGTAAGGAGAGATGCAACCACCACCTCTCATCCTTATCCCAAAGCCCCAGCTGACTGGAAATAACAGACAGTGCCCAGTGATAACCAGGAGGAATGAGATGACACTGTCTGCACCTAATGAGGTCATAAATGAGCATGAGATGAGCAAAGAGGGGTATATTTTTCCCAACACAGCATGAGGTCACCCAAAATATACCCTTTCCCCAACATAGCATGAGATAAGCTCCAAACCTGTTTTAGCACTGAGTCATGCAATAGTACTGCACATAGTCATACATAGCACTGCAGACTTCGGCTTATTAGGATCTCCTTCACGTCAGCTTCATGGAGGTGAATCTCTCCTTGAATGTGCATGCCTCTCAAGATTACTCTCCAGGAGTTAAGAAAACTTCTGACATTAACATTTTGGAAAGATAAGAAACTTAGACTCGGGCAATAACAAATTTGTGAACAGCTACTAGAAGGGTAACATGGCAGAACACAAGTAGTTGGGCTTGTTCACTCTGGAGCAGATGTGGCACCTTGGAGGCCACCAGTGTCCACAGACCCAGGCTCTTCACAGAGGTACAAGGCAGGGAACAAGAGACAATGTTCACAAAAGGAAATAAGAGTGTTTTACCCAGGGAGGACACTTTAGCAGTGAGGCATTTGCTCAGAGGGACTGTGCAGTCTCTGTCCTTGGAAGTTTCCAAAATTCAGCAAGACAAAAAACCTAGCAGCCAGATCTGACTTCACAGATAGCCTACTCTGAGCAAGCAGCTAGACTAGATATGCCTGATTACAACATGAGCAGGGACAATCTCATTTCAAATTGGACTATTAGGTTAAAATGCATTTGCCATGGATACAGTTCTAGTCACTCCGCTTTTGGAATATTTTGCCATAGGGCCTTTAAGGAAAGCATCTGATTTTCAAGCAATATCCCCCTTTAATCCTTTGGAAAGTGCATTTCTGTTTTTTTTCCTTTCTTACTTTTTTTTGTGGACTAAGTACGAAAAATAGCTTTTATTTAATTTTAACACTCAGTGGGCCCCATGAAGTTCCCTCTTTAAAAAACAAATGGAAACAAGCTTAATCTAAAACTAATTTATTGTTTATGGAATTTTGTTAGCAATTGTTATTTTGTCTTCATTGAGCCTAAAAGGGCATAGTCAATGAATTTAAAATTAAATAGGGAAAAAAGTATGAGGAGGAAAATGTTTGTATTCTCACAATGTATTGCAATTTCACTTAGTGAAAAAATGGTTTTTCAATTCAATAAAAATGTCTCTGAAAGA
Organism: Nothura maculosa; assembly: GCA_032353885.1. Lineage (NCBI taxonomy): Eukaryota > Metazoa > Chordata > Aves > Tinamiformes > Tinamidae > Nothura > Nothura maculosa. Next base: position 1,738,127 of record JAUBOD010001033.1, on the reverse strand, counting down.
AAATCTGCAAAATTAAGCATTATGTCTATTTAATTCATATATGTAATAAATTATGTCATTGCTTTGGCACTTCCCATTGTCCCTTGCCATTACATAGGAACTCTATTCAACTGAATTATCAAAGGCAACCCTGAGGTTAAGGAAACAAATTCTGCAGACTACTGTTGAACAGCTCATTGATTTCTGCATTGCAGCTAAACTTCTCAGTTGTATTTTTAATTTATTCTGTTTTTAAAAAATAAAGACTTGAAGTAAAAGAGAAATAGATAGTTTAGTAAATCAATTTAGAATATTATATTTCTTGCAGCAGCCTCTGTGGATTGTAGATTTATTCTTTTGGGACTAAATTGACTCAAATACTTTCCATTCATATGGTGGTAAATCTTATTCACAAAATAAAATCATACAGCACTGTTCTAGATTTAAAACAATTCAATAATTTAAAAATTTTACTTTCTTCTTTGAGTTAAAATATTTGAGATAAATCAATGATAAGTTATTCCCGAAGTGGTTCATATTTGGGGACACAGAGAAGTATTAACTTCTGAGCTAAAATATAGAGCAAAAAGAATATTTAAAGCTGCAGCATGTATATGCCAAGCCCCTTAAGCCTACTCCTCCTTTTTTGTCAAGGAATTAGGAATATTTATATTCCCTGGATAATAAATATATTTGATACTTTTTTTACCACATGCTAGGTCATAACAGGAAATGATTCTGTGCTTGTAAAATTAAAATTGCTCCCTGTCTCACTTTAAAAAATTTCTGCATCTTTACGGGACATTGTAACCATTTTTATGAAGAATAAGTAACTGGTGTCTCCTACTTCCAATCAGGAGTGCTGCTTCTTTCTGTTCAAGAATTATTACTCCTTTTTTTTTTTTTTAATTTTGTACATTTTTTGGCAATCTTTCACATGGCTGAAAAGATAATACACAAATTACAGCTGTTTATATCTCTGCCTTATTCTCTATGTATCTGCATTCCTGTGTCCATTGTATGGCTACAAGATAAATCAGCAAATCTTACCCTCTGCCTTGCAGAACTCATTATATATCTGGAAAAAAAAAAAAAAGTACAGAAGATAGAAGTGACAAAAAATCAGAAAACCATATCCATATGTCCTGGCCAAACACACAAATGTACAAACACACACTCTTTTCAGCTAACTCTTTCTGTGATTTGTAATGCTTTCTACAATATCTTATATTACCGATTATGTAGTAATACTAAATTTAGGATCTACACTGAGTAGAACTGGATCTACTTATGGTGATCATTCAGTTCAGTGCATAAATCATTATTATCAATACTATTATTGATAATATTGATATTATTACTATCAATAATATCATATAATCATATATTTCAAACAACTTTTCTTTTTTCAGCTTATTAGTAGAAAATCTAGGTATCTTATTTTTCTTTTATTTTGAAACTTTCACAGAATATAACATTTTCTCAATATGTCCTAACAATTGAGGTTGTCAGAGTATAGGAAATCTAATCACACAAAGGAAATTGATTTTTAAGGGATAGTATTCTACGACACCCTAGATTCATTCCTGTATTATTTTTGCAGGTGATAACAGCTACCTTGGTTATCTTCACACATGCCATTCTTAATATACACTTTTAAACATCTAGGGAATTATCCAGGAAAAAAAGAAAGCTTCTTAAAATAGTTATGCAGATCTCAACCCACCACTAGTAATAGATAATTCTCTAAATGAACTAAAGTCTTCTCTTAAGAAGGTGTATCCCAGATTCCATGTTCCACATGGAATCAGCAGACTGAAGCAAGGATTATGACCAGAGTTAAACCAACTGGTTTAACTTATAGTTGTGAAAGGAAACAAAACAAAACAAAAACAAATAAAATGAAAGAGAAGTCTTAAAAATCCAGTATTTGTGATTATATCTTTTTCCTGTAGTCTTCATATAGTGAGTGTTTAATGTAGACATTTGTTCTAAGATTCATGTAAAAAAATATTATTGAAATGAGAAAACACTTGGGGCTTGCGGCTATTCACAGACTTGACCGCAGGATTTTATTGGTTGTGCTATTTAATGAAAATCAGTAGTACATGTATAACCGCTTTTTTACTTCAACATATATATAAATATAAATTTATGTACAGCATACATTAAAGAATATTTTAAACACATAAGTAAACAAATAATTTATATTTATTCAGAAATGAATTGTACTAAACTTAATTCTTCTGTAATTTGCTTTATCCAGTTGATTAGACAGCAGCATGTGAGATTCTACTCTCTTCTAGTTAAAGAGCTAAATTCTTCAGTAGAAGAAATTATTTAATGTCTGACAGCAAAAATATGTCTCATCTTTCTAAGTATAAATTTAAGGGTTCAAAGGTAAAATTTTTTTATTCCTATTTCCTGTATGACTTTCCTAAGTGCTGACTAAACATGGTTATTCTTTTTAGGATATTGGCAAAATATTTTGCACAGGACTTGGAGGGATTCCCAAGCCAGAAGGTCAGATTGTGACATTTTGGTGTCCTACAATTTGTAATGGCCATTGATTCTTTAATCACTGCTTTGTCCAGTTTGTTGGGATGTACAAGTCAGAAGCTTAGATGGTGGCATTGCCTTGGCAGGGCACAATTCCTAGTAGCTTTTGAACATTTCCACTACTCTTAATATTTATCTACAGAAATAGTATGTCAGACTGTGAAGGTCATTCTGATAGAAAGTGCTCACATTTTCAGATTTTCTGTATTTCATTGCAAGACTTTTCTCTTGTGCTTAGATGAACTTGCACATCAGTGCAATCACAGAGCTTTGGAAAATGCTTCCTTTAGCATCTGCTAAAAGCATCCATGATCACAAGAGAAAGGTTGTTTTAAGAAATGATTACGTTTGTTCTACCCCTCATTCGTTGTGAATGCCTTGTGAGAATGGATTCATTTTGTGCTATCTTCTGTCCTCATTAGCGTTTGCCAGTCGGGAAAAGGAACTAGAAAACAAGTACATTTTAACCTTTAAGTTAGCATGAAAAAGGTCACAGTCAAGTGATTTCATAATGTATGTCATATGGTTGAAGATAAATGTATGCCAGGTTTCTTTAGAAATCATGTACTTAATCTTCAAATTACTATAGATCCTATTATCAGATGCTGACCTTTTCTAGCAAGAAAACATAGAAGTTCATTTGGGACATGCAAAAGACCAAAAGGAAGATCAAAATCAATCAATAAAAGAATTAATTAAAAGAGAATGCAGGTGTGAGAGGGAGGGAGATATGGTTCAAAAATATATGTATGACCGTGAAAAATATTTAAGATTTCTATCATGCATATGATCATTTCTATCTCAGATAATTTCATCATTAAAAATGTATTTAAAATAAGAGTTCCTGAAGAGGTTAACATGCTTTTTACTCAACAAATAGAGGTTTGCTGCCCAGAAAAGCATTTCATCTGTAGATCAGGGATGCTATTTGTAGAAGTTCATATTTATGATTGATGACAAATTGTTCAGTTCTAAGTAGTGTATTTTACTATAAATAAGAACTAAATGAATAACTATTTCAAGCTATTCTTAAAAATGGGCCAAGAATATTTAATCAGACGATGGTCATGGTCACAGAAACTTGTAATGACTATAAAGGTAAATTTTCTATGCCAGAATACATGCAAATTCATATAGTCACATGTGGTTATTTTTTAATATAATTTTATTTTAGGAGAGTTTTGTGCACACATGGACTTTACCGTGGAGAGAGTAATAGGAACACACTCAAATTTTATCTTGTGTCACTTTGGAAGAATAATTTTTTATACCATATTATATAGCCAGAAGAGAGTGTCATGTTAAGAGCAATATTATTGGGCATTAAGCCGTTGCCATATTTGCATTGAAATGTTTTTAACAGGTCGTCTTTACTTTCTTTACTCTGATAAAAAAAAATATACGTATCAGTCTAAAAGAAAAGTGTTTAGAGCATTTCACGTTATTTTATACTAGTGTTGTTGATTTGATTGAGCTTACCTAATGATGGAACAACTCTATCAAGAACAATGCACAAAAGGAGATATTTATTTATTTATTTATACAGAAGTTATGTTGATTTTTCATAACAGTGTAGGAAGAAAGAACAATAGGCAATGGACCTTTAATGGAGTTTCAAGAAGAGCATGGAAGTATAGCTGTTTGGGAAATGAAAAACAATAGGAAAAATTGTTGGGGAAGTGTAGAAGAGAGTCCAAAGTTCATTCCTATTGGGAAAAACAAGTCAGGATGACTGGAGAAAGTGAGAAGAAAAGGACACAATGAGCCAGTAAAGAAAAAGCAGATCACTGTCTGATTTTAGCAACCCTTTCAACACAGAGTAGGTAATATATACAAGGTAAAGAGTTAAACACGTTAATTGTATATGTTAAAAGTGGTATGATAGAGTTGTGAGTCAAGAATACACTTGAACGCAGAATGTGTTGTTTTCTGTTTCAAGATATAGAAGGTTTTGCTTATAAGAACTGATTAAACACTACAAAGATTTGAAAGATATTTTGACATTCATGGACTCAGTAATTCTGCAGGAAAATGAAATGTCTGATATGTCTGCTCAGAAATTAATCTTAAATTATTTTCCAGCACAGAGCTGTTTCATAAACTGCTGTTAACTAAGCTCAAGGACAGAAAGGAGAAAAAGAAAGGGGAAAAAAAAAAAAGGAAAGGAAAACAATAAATATTAGTTGTTTTCAAGTGAGGGCAATGGACTGCAGAGTTGCTAGTCTGTTTCAAAAATTCTAATTCACGACTTCTTTCCTTTAATATGTTCATCTGAGCTAGTGTGACATCATTTGTGTACCATATCTTTCAGAATTAGTTGTGAAAGTATAGATCTCTGTTCCAGTAAGCTCAGTAGGAGGTTATCAAGACCATAGATTTGTAATGCATAAGATAGGGCTGAACATTTTTAAATGTAGACATAATGCTAGACTTTGCAAAAATAAAAGTGAGAGAATTGTGCTACTAATTATATACATGAAATTTGAGCTTTAAGGTATAGTGACTTGTAACTGTATGATGGGAACCAAAAAGGAATGTACCATTATGCCAGTGATTATGTCAGTATGTGGAAAAAAAAATCTGTATGTCTCATCACATCCTTATGCAAAAAAAGAGAGTTATGAAAGAAGGAATATGATTGCAACAGTAGCTATCAAAACAAGACTCTCCTTTTCTTTTAATGTATAAAATGAGACAATAGACATATACATAACACTTCATATTAGTGGGATTTTGTTATCAGCAAAGTGGAACAGCACTGTTAACAAATGTTTGCACCAAAGGTAACAAAAGTATATTTATACTATAAGAGATGTTGCAGTACAAAAGATGGCAATTTAATTAGATATGAATTGAAAATGCTACTGATCAGCATTTCTGAATGGGATCTTTCTATGATTTCATCTAAAGAACATAATCTAAACATGCATTTTATCATATACTGGCTTTGCTGGATTTTTTCTTAGACATATAGAAAATCTAGTTCTCAAAAATAAAAACGATATTCAAACACGCAAATCCTGACTATAAAATTGTACAATTGTTATTGTACTATAGAATTAAAACTCACATCTAAAACTAGTTGCCTGCATTTTATTTATTTTTTAATCAGCAGAAGGAATATTCAGATGCTAAAGAAGTATTATCAGATATAAACTTGTTGAAAACAATGCAGTACAATCTTAGTGTAGCTGAAGATGCTTCTTATAATATTTCTAAGTGCACTAAATTTGTTAATAGGAGAAGGTGAAGTAGTCACACATATTCTTTATTAAAATACTTGCTTTCATATTCCATAAAATCCCCAATATTTCTATCATATACTTAATGTGGGTTTGATTTATTAAAAGTTGACACACTACATGACTTTGTCTCAGTAAAAGTAAAGTTATGTTGATAAAAATAAATTTTCTAGTAATTAAATGTAGGAGAGATCACATTTTTCATAAGAATGAAACTCATTTTCTTTCAAAAAGAAAGAAAAATATATTGCAAATAATAATCACATCCCAAAGTCTGTCAGCTAAGCTATATTTTACAGAGTTATAAAAAGATGCTGAGACTGCCCAGGAGAACACAAGGTAAAAAGTTAGCCCAGAAATCTATCACTCTATTTTACCTGAAGCCTCCAGAATTAAATATCCCATTGAAGTCAATCAGAACTTTTCTCATATAAGAAGTAAATGAACACTGAATTTTAGTTTCAAATTTAGATGTGATATACCCTTAGGAAAGATACAACTCCTTACTCACAACTGGCTATTGTCAGCATAAAACATAGATATTGAAATGAAAACCACTGACCAAAGTGATTTGCATTTCATTCCTTGCACAAAAATTTGCATAATGAAGAGATGGAAATCCCTGAAACCAGCTGTGCCACCAGACTGTATCAAGATTGTTTCCTACTATAATACAAATGAGAAATTAATATTGCCCTCAGAGAAGCACACTGAAATATGTCTAAAATACAGGTACCACTTTCTATGACCTCCCAAGGTGAAACTCTGAAATGAAAAAGAAAAGATAGAGGAAGAGAGAGAGAGAAAAAAAAAATGCATTCTATTGGCATATTTGTCCAGTGAGTGCTGGGCTTCACTTCATATCTGAAAGTGAGTTGGTTACAGGATGAGTTGCTACTTCAGACACAGTGTAGTTGCACAAAACAAGGTTGTTAACTAAATGGCATGACTGAGCCCTGCATTGATTTTCTACTACACCTGCAAAAGTGATTGCAACTTCTTCCTGGGATTTCACAGAATCATAGAATCACAGAATGGTTAAAGTTGGAAGGGACCTCTAGATATCATCTAGTCCAATTTGCCCGCTCAAGCAAGGACTCTGACTGCATGAGACACAGGGTGGCATCCAGAATGGTTTGGAAGATCTCTGGAGAAGGAGACTCCACCACCTCTCTGAGCAGCCTATTCCAGGGCTCTGTCACCCTCACAGTGAAGAAGTCCTTCCTCACATGGAGATGGAAATTCCTATGTTTCAACTTACTTCCATTTCCCCTTGTCCTGTCACTGGCCACCACTGAAGTTTAATACCAATTTCATATACTTTCTGAGATGCACAATTCCTCACCAGAATACGTCTAGTATATAGGTCCTACTTGAAGTACTTTCCAGAATGGTTCAGAAAAAAAATCATGTCTTAATAATCATGTAAAGCTCAACTGCACAGCCATAAAGTAGGGATCAAGTATTCAAGTACTGCCTGTGCAAGCTTTAAGTGCAAACAAAGTAAAGATTCTGGCTGGTTGTTTGGTTGGCTGGCTGATTGGCAAGAATATTTTTTTTCTAGACAGCTCCACTGTCTTTTCATTGACCTGCATTTGGATGCAACAAATAGTAATATTATCCCCAGTTGTATCATGCAAACATTCATCAGTATGTAAATTTTACATATTCTGGTTCAGTTTTAATGGTTAATTTAGTTTGTCCTACTTTGCATGTAAGATCAGAATTTCAAAGGTAAGATTTTTGCTTTTGAAATATGTGCCAGAAATTATGACCAGAGCTGCAGGAATATGTAACAGAAATTGACTGCACTACTTCTGCTCATTTCAGGAAATCAGAAAGCTCAGTTCCCAGATATGCAAATATGAATAACTCACCTTAGTGCAAAGTTATGTAGTTTTATCTTGTGTTTAGAAAAAAAAAAGGCCCTGGAGATTTTTTTCCTGCACATGATCACTGCTGCTATCAGGAACTGTTATAAGAGGCCCTCTACCAAAAATAAAACGGGTGTGACAATCACATGCAATGAGTCTTATTTATATTCTACATTTAATTCATTCTGCTTCTATATACTGTATTCTCATCTTCCCGGTGCATACTGAAGAAACTGGCACGTTTTTTTTACAGCAGATGGACGTGCCATGGCATACACAGATTCTCAGTGTGGTTCTGGCACAAACACTTCACCCTGCATTTGCTAGCTAGCAAGGATGCCAGCAGCAGCTGTTTCACAGAAAATGTTGTTCACTATCTATATTAGAAATAATTAAGACAGGATGAACCAGTGAAACAAAATATGAAATGAACCACTTGAAGATCAACCTATGAGACTTGCAATTGTCTTATTGTCAGTAATTGAAAGTGAGGGAGCATGCTTATGTCTCTTCTTCTAAAACTCTACTTTTCTTTTGAGATTTACTAAAATCAGAGTGAATGTGGGGGCACCCTTAGGTCTGATGAATAATATTTCTTATTTTCCTTTATGTTTCCCCATATTTCAGCTTTCATTTCACAGTGAATATCATTAATACAAGATGAACCAAAAATGACAATTTAAAAACCTTTAATCTGTGATGTAAGATAAGAATTTTAGCACTAAAGATATTATTACTACTATGTGTTGTTGCTGCTGTTACTTAGGTGTTTTTGAACTGCCTAGATGATACAATTTCAAGTTTATTCCCTGAAGAAGCACTGATTTGCTAGAGAAGCAAAAGGATATTTAATGTAACTGATATGTCTCTGGCATTTTAAAAGTCTCTATTATATCGAAAATTATCTTAGGATTTTAACTCACATTTATGTTTCTTAAGTTGGAAATGTTTCACATCATGCATGTCTTCCCTGGTGGAATACATATGTTCCATATCTTGCTTTTTTATAGAGAAAAGGGCTAAGTGCCAGATTATTGACTTGCCTTGCACTAGTGCATTGATCATTGAAAAGGAAAAAAAAAAAAAAGCACAAGTGGTAAAAATTGCTTTAAATATTTAAGTTTTATCCTTCATTCGGGAACACCATCTTTTATATGACTCTCCAGTTAAATGATTTGACAATATTTTGCCCTTACCTTGTTACAATATTAACTAACATTTTTTTAACCAACTTTTCTGATATCAAGGTCTCTTCATTAGCTGCTAATTGCTAGTTGTCTCTAAGGTTGCATAATATGAATTGTAATGATTGACAGTAACAAAATGTTTCCCCTAGATTAACATAATGATTGTAAACACATTAGCAGAAAGACCAAAAGTTGTGAGCGGCTAGTTCAATAAGTCTTGCTAGAGCAATAATTTGATTTGCAGGCCCAAACTTGACCTGATAGTAGATGATAGAATGATAGAATTTGGGGTGGCAAAAAGAAGCACCTTGAAGGAAACTGAGAAAAAGAGTAAGTAAAAATAATAATACTACTTAAAAGCATAATAGCTATAGTTAGTAGGGTTCTCTATCATTACTCATAGAATCATAGAATCATAGAATGTGTAAGGTTGGAAGGGACCTTAGAGGTCATCTAGTCCAACCCCCCTGCACA
>JAUBOD010001033.1:1691865-1726211 GCA_032353885.1 Nothura maculosa | reverse complement strand
CAGTCTCTCCTCGTATGAGAGATGCTCCAGTCCCTTAATCATCTTCGTTGCCCTCCACTGGACCCTCTCTAGAAGCTCCACGTCCTTCTTGTCCTGGGGAGCCCACACCTGCACACAGTACTCTAGGTGCGGCCTCCCCAGAGCTGAGGAGAGGGGCAGAATCACCTCCCTCGACCTGCAGGCAACGCTCCTCCTGATGCAGGCCAGGACCTCATTGGCCTTCTTGGCCACGAGGGCACACTGCTGTCTCATGGTTAACTTGGTGTCAACCAGGTTATATTCATTTGAGTTCTAGAATCTTATAATATTTTAGACATGTGTAAAGGATTAGCATTTCTTTATTTCCACATCCATGTAATCATCTAGATCAGGACTGAGTTACTCCCTCTCCAGCTCACCTTTAAGGGAAGGAATCTGGTTTGAAGAAATCTTTAAGACTAATGAGGAAAGGTCTATTTGGCCTACCTGCTCAAGCCTATAGGCTTAAATTGACCTATACATGTGCAGAGGTCTTCATATCTTATATTCAAAAAAAAAATCACTGCTGCACATGACCTGTATGTTACATATAATCAGAATTTTGCATTTGCAGGTGCTGAGCCCTGAGCTAAAGATGGCCCTGCTCTAAACAAACTCATTTTGGTGCCCTTCAACTCACAGATTCAATGTCAAAATCAACAAATGATTTCAACTGTTATGGACATCTGAGCTGCGCTCTAAACAAACAAAAGGATTTCTGTGTTAAAAAATAACCTCAAAAAACAATTAAACAAACAAACATCTTTATTCTTACTTAACCTAAGCACTGTAGTAGGGGTTGAATATAAGCTTACTTTGACTCCATTGTGCTAGAAGCTGTTGGATTATAAAATAAATTATAATTCCTACATCAAAAGGATGGCTCTTTCCAGAGGTGAATGTGGCAAAATTTATGGAGTCTTTAAATATTAATCCATAACTGAACTAACATAATATTTATGTTTTAGAAGGTAAATTGTAAACAATCATTCAGAACCATGTAATTTCAAGTCAGTTTAGAAATTTCTTCCTATAGCACCCCAGTATATTATATTATAATATTCAAAATAAAATGCATAAAAACAAGTAACACAGTAAATAAAAATTACTTCTTTGGAGATAAGGGATATTTTGCATTCTTAAACAGTAATGAAATAAATTTACATATGCTGTTGGAAAAAAAAAATCAAAGAAAAATCAAAGAATCTTGAATTGCCATGAAACCTGATTTATTATTTTTACCAGTGTAAGTTCTGACATGTACCCTGTTTCTGACCTTTCTCAGCTATGCAAAGGAATTTGCGGAAGTTACTTTGCCTGTTTTCTTCCTACTGAATTTTGTTTTAGGAGCATAAATTGTAAGCATTTTTATTTCACATTGGTGTAACACCTAAGAAAATAAGTTGTTTCAGATGAAGGAATGCAATAATTACAATAATAAATATTTTTCAGTATTTCAAAATTATGATCTTTATGGCATTGTAAAATTATTTTTCAACTGTATTCTGTATTTTAATAACAAATGTAATTGTTCAAGCTGGCATTTTCAAAATGACTATCATTTATTTTTCATTAACATTATCTGAAGGAGTTGAACTTTATAATGAGACAAGGTGGCTGCAATTTCAATGAAATTAGTTTTTATATTTTCTTAACTAGTTCTTTTGTGTTAAGTTAAAAATAAAAAAAATCTAAAAATCATGCAAAGTGGCATAAAATACATTTAAATTAGATAAAGACAAAGATTTTGACAACTTAATGAAATCTATGTCAATAGGTTAAAAACTATTTAAATTGAATTCAATTGTATTCAAAAATTTCCAGGATTATGATTCATGTTGCTTGATTACAAAAGACTGTCTTTATTTTCGAAAATAACTTGGCTGGTGGTGAGGTATTATACATATGACACAGTACTAATTTTATGTGATAATCCAGAATCTCATGTATTTCTGCATGTATTTCACCTGGAATATAACAAATAAATTTTGGACCTATTCATTTTTTACAAAAATCTATTTATTTGTTTATAAAAAGAATTTCATTGAGCTCAGTACTTCCAATAATGGGAGGTAAATGAGTTATCTGCTATATACACAGTGTACCTTTAAAAAGAGTTGCATCTTAATTTTATAATTTTTAAAGGACATTTTAAATATGATGGAGCAATTTCCTAAGTCGCATAGGGTAAAAATGCTATATGCATGAAGGGAATAAAGAAGGATAAATGAGTATTATTGATAACATTCCCTCAAACTCTATTTCGTCTAACCAAGAGGTAGGGGTGTTGTTCATTACCTCAAAGAGAAAATAACGTTTTACATATTTTCTTCTCCTCAGGCAAAATGATAAGTAGGATAATCTAAAATACATCCCTGTGTTTGTAGTTCCTCAGACAGGAACACAGTGTTGGATAAAAATAATCAACGTCTTGAACATTGGAAAGGATTAAAAAAGAGATAGAGCTCAGTTCTTTTGCTCCTTTTTGCTCCAACAATCAATATTAAAAAGTACTAACTTCCCTCTTACCCAGAGGAAGAATATCAGTAGTATATCTAAGAGCACTTTGTGGGATAGTATCTTTCTACATTTGATTACAGAATGAAGGTCGGAAGGAAAAGATTGATTTTTTTTTCTTTTAATAACCTACATAAAGTTGAAACAATTTGTACCTTATTAGCTGAAGAGAGTCCATTGGAAATTTCAGAAAGACCAATACTACATTGTTGCATTGCAAAGCATTCTTCCCGGAAATATGTTTTCTATCCTAATGAGAATTGATCATATAAAGAAAATAATGTCAGATTTCACAGTAATAGCTAACATTTCTGAAAAATATGATCTTGAGTAGAGGGCAGCAGGAAGGCAAAGAAGAATCTTGCTTTTTATAAACCAAATTAACTATCTTGAGAAATAGCTCTTGATTTACAGTAACATAACTAGAAGAGCCTAATTAGCTGTGAAGGAGGATTCATAAAGAGGACTACCATTTAGTGAAGTTATTTTTGAGATGCTGTTACTAAAATTTATAATGTAGCAACTACAATTACTATTAATCTTTATATGGCAAATTATTAATTAATAAGAAATTACACAATATATCTGTATAATTAGAGCACTGGATACTATCACAAATATTTTTAATTTAATGATATAAATGTACAACAATTTATAATATTTATATTAAAATATCTTTTACTATTTACTGATTTAAATAATCTGATACAATTAGATACTTTATTATGCAATAGTTACACTTTTCACAGCATATAATATATTTGAGTATATCTATATAGAATTGCAATGGGCAGTCTGATTTAGAAACGATATATATAGACTTTCTCATAAAAACTGACTGCATCGTCTTAAGAAATAAGCTACTATTATTTCTCACAGATGCCTTCTCACAGATTCATGCCTTATTCTTATCACAATACTGATTAATATGCAGTGGCATCACCTTTAAATCAAAATCAATTACCAAATATATTCTATATATACATCATACATTGCATATTTTATATCATACCGTCATACACTGTATCATACACTATATAATGCATACCATATAAATATGACACATATATATTATCTATAAATAAATCACTTCAAATATATCTGTGCAATCTGTGTCATTGTATTCCCACTCCTAAGTCTTCGTTCATTGTAGGTACATAGGAGGGCATCCCTTCTGTCCTTCAGGTACTGTTTCCAAGATGGAAAAAACATTTTGCTTTGTATGTAGTTCACAAGATCCTTTTGCAAACATTACAGCTGCATCGATTTCATAGACTGAGAAACTGTGTAATAGGGTAAGAATATAATGTAGCTGTAGAAGAAGATATTTGGCAACGTTAAAAACAATCATATACCAAGGCTTCAGAACTATGTCTGTACATGCACCTTGCTCAAGTCCTTGCCAGGTTCCAGATGAAAAATTCCCACTGGTCTCTGCACAGAGGAAACAATGGACTGACATGAAAGAAAGTAATTTTCTGAACGATTACTATCCCTTCACAACAAAGGAATTGATTGATTTGAATTAGTAAAACAAAGGATCTGCCTAATTGTTACAGGTCTCAATGAGGAAATTCCAGACAATTTCAGAAACAAGTGTGAATGTTAACAACCTTCCTCCTTCTTCAGCATGGTCTTTTCCAAAGGGATATATACATCACTGGAGTCACAAATCAGGCAGTTTCTTGTGGCCCTTGGGTAGTGTTATTCCATAGTAGCGGTAAACTTAGGTCACACAAGTCTTGTTATGTAAGGATGTGGACATATGGCAAACAATGGGCAAAATATAGCCCCATTCACTTGCGATGCTACAAGGTAATTAGCAATCGTTAAGAATAGCCCTGACTCCCTTACTTCAGTTTCACTGTTTGACCCAGGCAATGTATTTGTAATCTCAGAAGGGATGTACCTTTTCAAGGTAGAGGTGAGTATTTCAGGGTTCATGATGAGTATTCCTGGACATGAACTCTATTTTTCAGGAGAATTATTATTAAAAAAAAATAGTTCAATTAACATTCCAGTCAGTAATTATAGTGGCAGTAAACAGATCAAAATGACTATACATGCACATCTTTTGCAGCATGGTAGAAAACAACAATAAAATGTTCCAGAGATATTCTCTAGCTATGCAATTAGTTCTACTTAAGATAATTTTGCTGTAGTTTTTTTTTTTAATTTACAAGAGTGTGAAGAACTCTTATCAGAAATCAGTCTCCTATAGAGAATATGTAAACACATAACTTGGGATATTATTCATACTTTGCAGATATTAAACCAAACTCATAAGATAGACAAAGAAAATGTACAGAAGTACCCTAAGTTCACAGAAGCTACATCTAAAAGTGAGACCTATAGCAGGTTACAAACTCCATCATTCAGCTTCAAGCTATAATGAGAGGAGACAGTGAACAATAAGAACAAATAAAATATTCTGGTGTCTGAGAAAGCCAACAGGGAGATGTATCCCTCCATATGAGATGACTGGGATATTGGTAATGTAATTAATGCACATTTTCTGCTTATAAGAGTAGTAAATTAATGATCTAGGAATAGGAATCAGATTTATAGATTTGCTAATCTTACCTTCTAGACTGTTGCATAGCATCTGTGTAAGACAGTGCAAAATACTATTTTCATTATCATGGATTTGCCTGTGACTCAGAAGTTCATTTCTACAACCTGCTGAGGAATCTGATAAGATCTTTCTTCCTCTTAACTAGATCTGATTTCTGTGGAAATTGCAAGTGCTCAACATCTTGCAAGGGCTCAATTAGAACGGTAAGTCCATAGCTTGCCATGACATAGAACATCATAACTCTGCAAGAAATGCACTGATTTATACCTGCTAAAATTCCGTCTAATAAAAGTTCTTAATAAGCTAATAGGCACTTTTTAAAATTAAACAAAGGTTATCAGACATGAATATCTAAAATATATTTTTAAACAGTGTGTTTTGGAAAAGATTTCAGTATGATCACCTACAATTTGGCTATCCTTTTTTAATACTATTGCAATAAACCTTTCAGAATTCAAAACCTCATGCTAAGTATTTGAAAGACATTTTAATTTCCTAAAATACATAGAATTAAATAAAGAATTTAGAGACGACCTAAAAAATATGATTATGTATGAGAAGAGATACCTATTCAGTATCTAGTCACTCAACATAGTTGAAGCTTATATTAAAAAAAAAAAATTCTTTTTAAATTTTTACCCCTTGGAATCACTGTTTTATTTTTTTCCTTTACGCATCTACACCAATAAAATCTACAAATATCTTTAAAAAACTATTTACTTTTCCTCCTTATATAAATTTTCCAACCTATTCCCTTTTAGATAGCAAAAAATCCAAAATCTTTTAAGATGATGCAATGTTTTCCAAATGACAAACTTTAATTAAGAGTTTAAAGATTCTATTTTACTGTATACCTTATAGATGTGCTGATATTCTTAGTAGTGCACTAGCTCATATATATTTGACTAGCATTTGGCAAATGTGTTGAGGTTGGACCACAGTTAGCCTTGCAGAAACTTCTACAAAATGCCTGAAAAAACAGGCTGCAAAAAAACCTTTGTTTCTAAAACATCAGTAATTCATTCTGGAGATTTATTGCTGCTTTTTTTGTGTGTATTTATGTATAAACAAACCCTTTAACACATACAGCAGACACAGATAATTAATATACTATGGAAAGAAGACAAATAGAATCTCTAGAGAAAAGATAACTGAGAAAACATAACTGTTAAAACACCAGCAGCCAGTGCTTACCTAGAGAATCATTTCCTACGGGACAGACGTGGGTTCTCTGTTCCCCATATTGATTTCAGAACTGCAGGATAACCAGAATATTAGGGGAGAAGTCGTTTACATGGGCGACAAAAGACTGTTCTATGCTCCTAAGATGTTATCCTGGTACTAGCTAAAAAAAAAAAAAGGCATAGTGTGACGGAAATAATAGTGAGATAATGCCCCGCAGGCCAGGTGAAGAGGAATGTTCATCAGTCCCTCAAATGAACCTCAGTTACTGAACCCTGTTGTTCATGAACCCAAGCAATCAGACAGCTTGTCTCCCTATACTATTGCTGTGTGCTACAGTCAGTGAAAGGGCAATAGGCTGGAGGGGAAATGCTAAGTCTTGTTTTAGCTGCTGTGACAATTCTAGAAGCTTAAAAGATAAATATTTTATATTTTTTTGCACTTTTTTAGAAAAAAAAATCAAAAAATGATAATGATTTGCTTTCTTTTCTATGTGGCTCTAAAAGAGCCACATTTTGTTTTGCTAAAGTGTTTTTGTTTCTTCATTTTATCCAGATCAACACAGCTGTAGATGAAGTAAAATCTCATTCTTTCATGTTTTCTCAGATATTTCTTCTCAGAGCAGAATACTTTGAAAAGTGTCAAAACATTTTTGCTCATCATTTCTTAATAACAAAAAATAGCATGATCTATATATACTGGGTTAAAATATAACTATAAAAATATTATGTATTATAGAAATAATATAACAAATAATAATAAATAATATTATGCCAATATAATACTTGTCAAAAAGTCATGTTGTTAATACATAGAAATGATTTTTCCCAGCTGGGGACCCATAATGATGAAAGATTTTAACAGAAATATCCGCAGCTTCTCTTCTGCTTTTCTTCACTCTTTCAGTTTTTCTTGCCCATAGCAGAAGTTTTAAAGGCTCAAAAAAGAGAAACATGTAGTACATTATGAGTCAGGAGGACAATGCAAAACACTGAGAAATTTCTAATTTTCATGTATACCAAGCCACATGCCAGTATATATCTGGTAACTCAAACCTCTGTTAATCCAAATGCAATTTATAGTTTAATGTGTACATCTCACACAAACATACACACACACACACACAAACTGCCTGTGGGAAAAGAGTAGAAAGGTCTAAGTTATTACTGTATTTTTGCTCAGATCATTCAAGCACAAGCTAGTAGTTTTTAGTTGCATACTAGGAATACACCCTCTTATCCAGTGTATAAAGGTCTTCAGTAGCCCTCACCTTTGAAAAGAGACAAGACTTCACACTGTATAGGGAATATAGATACTTAAAAAGGTGTATATTGTTAAAATAGGAAAAGAGAAAGAGTGAATTCTGAGCTCTAATGCTTCCAGAGATGTTTGAAGAGGATTTAATGACCATCAAAATACTGACGCACTGAGTCATTTCACAGGTTAAGTGATTCTGCATCTAACACATGGAAGAGTAAGCAGATTCATATCTTACGTTTGAACTTTTAAAAATATATAGCATTTAATGTCTGAGTGATGGAGATATAAAGTATAATAGAAGTAGAATAGAATAGAAATAAGGAATAATGAACTACTGGACAGAAAAATACCTTCTGTGCAGATTATTAATTTCTTATTTACCTGAATTTATCTGAAGGTTTTAGGCTAAAGAAGAAGAATGAAGGAAGATTTTGAAAAATGTGCCCATCTTTTTCTAAAGTTTGCCTTAACTTAACACAAGACTCCATTAACACAAGAACATCGCATTTCAGAGAGTGAACATGGTGGAAGAGTAGAATAGAATATTCAGTAGTTTTTTTTTGTTTTTTTTGTTCCCTCAGAAGAAAATAATAATAATATGCCTTTTTTTTTCCTGGTGCATGTGTAACAATTTCTATATTGAAAAATTTTCAGTAAAAGAAAAAAGAAAAATAACATAACTAGGTTATCTCTCATTAATCAAAATTTTACCCTCACACCTCTAAAAACATTAGAGATGCTTAAGTGAGCAGACAGAACATACATAGCTTTTATAATGCAAGATCTGTTGCTCAGAACATGCTATATGTATGTGGATGCCAATCTTCCCTAACAATATATGATTATTACTTTTTCAGCCTTAGCTGGACATCAGATGCTCATTAATTCAGATTAACAAATGGGAATTCATGGCTTTCTGTTTGATAGTGACATATCTAGGACATCTTTGAAAATCACTGTATACCAAGAGGGTAGTTAAGTATTATGTAATGTTAAAATGGCTTTTGCTTCATGGATAGCATAAGTCAAATGCTTCATGGATAGCATAAGTCAAAACTCTGCCCAGACAAATAAAGCCCATGGAGACATAAAAAAAAAAATGAGGCACTGCAGCAATGTGGGAGCCAATTTCTTTTGGATGTGTTGGTACCTACAGAAATCCTTGATTTCTCCTGTAGTTTCTGGGAGAGGTCAATTGCTTGATTATAGAAGAAACAAAAGCCAGTCTCATAAAATGGTAGCTTTTTCTTAAGAAAGATATCCCCAAACAAAACTAAAAGCTAAATGTGAGGCAGCAAAGATGTGTAACCTCTTTTGACATACACATCCAAGAACTATTTCTAAATATAGCATTTCTCAAAAAAAGAAAAGAAAGTCAAAGTCTGCTAAGGTCTAAAATTATGAGGTTGAAATTTCTGCTTTATCAACTGCAAAATGGATATTTTATATACATTACTCAGAGGTGTTTTCTCACTACTGGGATATATTCTCATGAGGTACATTTTAAATGAGAAACGCTTAGACATAATGATAATTGATTTCTGTTACATTTATGTGTATAATTATCATTAAGCATCATGTATGTTATGACAAGCCTATAAAAACTTTACAAACTTGTCCAGTTTGCCCCATTAATATATAAACTATAGAAAAGATTTTATTAATAACATCTTTCTAAATGTATGCTCTTTTGTGCTGTCTTTCTGCATGTTTTGATGTAAGCTCATAGATAAAATTGAATAGGATTTTAACTTGATGCCAAGGTTTATCAAATCCTGAAAGTAAGAGATAAATTTGGAAAGGATGCAAAGACAATAGCCCATTGACATTAAACATTGTTTTCTTCATGGTTCTATATACTACTCAGTAAAGAAGTTTAACTTGTCATTATTTGGTGCATTAATTTTTTGGAGAACGATATCTGAATAATATGAGACATTAATTCACATGGCAAGAGGAATTTCTTAACTCTATAACTGAACATTTCAGAATCTTCCATATACAGCATCTAGAAATGAACATGGACTAGCAAATATATTCCAAATATACTTTATAAATGGCCCTGTAGAACTGTCTCTGAGGTACAATAGTGAAGGATGCACCAGCTAAAAAGAGAAAGAAAAGGTCTCTCTTTTTTTCTTCATGAAAAGGATCACACTCCCCGAAGAAAAATTTGCTTTACATGCATGGTGCAACAATTTGATGACTACAAATAACTTCCTATGCCTTTCATTCATTTTTGAAGAACAAGTGCAAAAAAAGGAAAAATAAAATCCTACCAAGTATGTTTTGTTTGTATTCAAATACTAATAAAGAAACTCAAAGCAGCTGCATACCCTCATAAATTTTCAGGATGTTTCTGGCATTTTCACCTACTTTATCTTACAATTGTCTTCTGTCCCACAAAATGTAACAGTGCTATGCATCCCTACACATCAGCTTTCTGACAACAATTAAAATTGGCAAGTGGAAGCTCTCTGAAATGAAATCTTGTAATTGACAGTCTGAGGCACTAGCCAAAGGGCTATACATGTGGGTAATTCCTGGGTTGAAACACTGCTGCTTTGTCAGCCTCTAAAATTATTGGCAATCTTATAACCCCTATAAAGCAGCTGAGAGCAAGCTGTGCCAACTGATGGCAGGCTTCAATAGTCTTGAGAAAAGCCATCAGAGTAATTGTCATCTTTTAACACTGAAAGGTGCTTAGTGCCATTGTGATAAGCATGGTGGAAGCAACGTAAACAGGAAAAAGCCAGTAGAGGCCAGGAAAAGGTGTTCTGTGCTTGCTATCCCCCAATGATCCAAACTGCCTGCAAACAGGAATTTTTAAATAGCAGACAAGTAACAAGTCCAAAATATTATGAGAAATATCCTTGGTGAATTGTTCTAACTATTTGTGCTACACAGCTTAATATAACTGGGAAATGTAGAGGCAGCTTAGAGGTGGCAGAAACATCCTGGATCAAATGGCTGCATGATCAGAACTTTTCGGTGCCCTCAGACTACTGATCTGAGGCAGTTCATTGCTTTGATTTAGGCCTCCCTAACACAAAGAGAACAAAAACATGAAGAGGAGAGATAAACACTAATTGTAGTCTTTGGCTATTGGTATCATCCTTTATCCTAGGGAAGGCAGGAAAAAGTGAGGTCTGGCAATGATTTAAGCACTTCAATGCATCCTCTTTCAGAGGAGTGAAGAGAGAAGCACTAAAACTATGCAAGCCATTCTGCATAATAGAGGTCAAATAAATTTATTTTTAAATCAAACACACACACACACAAAAACTCCAAACAATAATAATAATAATAATGATAATGATAATAATAATAACAATAATAATAATAGCAATAGTAATAATAACAAGAAAAAGAAGAGGAAGAAGAAGAAGAAGAAGAAGAGGAAGAGGAAGAAGAAAAAGAAGAAGAGGAAGAGGAAGAGGAAGAGGAAGAAGAAAAAGAAGAAGAGGAAGAGGAAGAGGAAGAAGAAGAAGAAGCTGCTTTTTGGTTTCTTTATACAAAGATGATTACCTGCTGGTACAAGAAAAAGAATTACTTGACCAATATCCACAAGTACAATTACATGTAAGGACATGATGACATAATGTTATAAAAAGTATGGATTATTATAAGCTCATTTCATTCTTCAGTGTCATATTACTAAATGGAATACACACAACAGATAGTTGAATAGTAGTTTTGCTATAATAAGGTATCTGTTTTATGTAACCAAGTTGGAAAATACAGGACAGATGAGCAATTTAGACTAGTTGATAACGTATGTATGCCTTCCAGCTTTTTCCAAGCATTATAATATATATATATGTGTATTCACACTACAAATACTGTTATATATTAATTATACGTAATGATTGTCAATCTCTCTGTCCAAGTACTTTAGATGCAGAAAGGTAAATCCAGTGACAATTCACGGGATTTCTCTAATTTAAGGGAAAACAGTGTTTCTTGTTGCTGTTTTTTAGTTTTGCCTTAAATAAAGACTTCTAAGCAAGCAACAGAAAAATGCCACAAATGATTAAATAGACTTTTTTCCCCAAATACTTTAAAAATACTTTTAAAGTAGAATCAGAAGATCATTATAATTAGAATCTTGTTATGCATTTTCCTCAATGCACATTTTGACTAAGGATAACAGGATCATATCAGTAAAGATATTTAGGTACTTATTACACTATTGGGATATAATCCAGGGTTTGTTTCAGACTCAGTAAAGGGTTCGTGGTTATAAATGGATCAGCTTATGTCTGATGAATCTGTCTCCACCCAGGACGCAGCATGGTTAACGCTTCCCTTCAGAAAGGTCTGTTCAAAGAGATACAGCTCAATGGAACAGGCCAGTGCCTTGTTTAGCCTAAGTGTAAAGACAGCTGTGTTAGCTGCGCTGAATTATTGCATGAGGAGTTCAAATAACTTCTAGAAAAGTGTCATAAATATCAAAATAAAGAGACTCAATCAACTGTGTTTAAAATATTTTGCATTGAAAATAGATTTTCCTGTAAATTGATGTTAAATAGTCAATTGATTAAATTGACTAGAAAAGGCAAGGCTCATCCTACAGCCTGAAGCTCAGGCTCCTTTGCTGGGGCCCCAGTGAAGAGCTCTGTGTTTGAGGAAAGACTGGGTTGTTTTTGCACCTGATTGATTACCTCTATTTGTCTCATCCCTTGTGTAAGGGGCTAAGCCCTGCCTCTCGACTGAGGTACATTCAGTTCAAGCTATGCACTCACCTTAAAAACCAAACTGGTAAGCACTGTCTCAGGACGGAGTCTGGGAAGTCAGGCCAGCATTTGGCTGCATAGATTCTCTAATTTATGGGATTACTCACAGATTTTGTGATACATTTTAAGCAGCTGAATAAAATATTGAAGTGATACGTGGATAGAGATGGGAAGCCAAGTCTTTTCTCTCCTAACTTACAAACTGTAGAGCAAAGGGGGAAAATCTTTCTTGTTATGTAAGAAAAAATATTAAAAAAAAAACACATTTTATGATGAGGTTTTGGTAGAGTTGATTTACTTTATTATTAAAGTGCCTAATAAGTTACTTATAAATGATATCAACACCAAAAGTGCAGTTTATTAGAGCATTTTCTGAACTACTGATGCAGGAAGTAGTTATGCTGAGCATGTGGAGCATAGGAATGACTTCACCCTGACCCTGGAGAAATATAAATATTGTAGCCAACAGCAACTGGCTTGTAGGAGTGTTTTTAGACATGTTTCTTAAGATGAGCACAGGCTTTCCTTTGTAGTGTTCTGCCATGTAGTAACAAAATAAGTGGAGTTTAATTAATGCATTATTAAAGCTTCTTATTAATAAAATAACAATTCAGAAATATCTGTTTATGTAAACTCATTTAGTGAATAAATCATTCTTTGTACACTTACAGAGATACAGTTCATACAAAATATCACCATCACTCTTCCAATATTTTACCAACTAACTTAAAATGATATAATTTATTGATACATAATACTGAAATTATTTTAATGTAATCCCAAGGAAATATATTACTTTCTGAAATTCTCTAAGATTACAGTTACTTTATACATCATGCAAATAAGGCTAATGAGGTTCAGTAGTTTAATAACATCTTTTTCTAATCTCAGAAGTAATTACCATCAACCACTTAGGATAGATTGGACATTTGGTGTATGTTTGATGAAAATAGATTGTCTATGCTAATGAACATGCAAATGATGTTTTTTATTTGTATTCACTTATAGGAGGTACCTGTAATGTTTAGTGTTTATTTGTATTAAACAAAGAAAACTGCATGGAGATTAAATTAGCTACAAGGAAAAAAAAAAAGCCTTAATAAAAAAGCTCCCATGAATTGAACCACATACTTCCCAGTCATATACTATCTCTCTTTTTTTCTATGGTTCTTTGAGGAGAATTATTTTCAATACATTCAATAAAAAGCTAGAGAGTAAGCCTCATGTTTGAAAATGTTGTTCAATAGGAGTGGTACAAGAATGGTCACTTCTTATACATAAAGGGTAAGTCTACAAGATAATACAATAGGAAGTAACCAGCACATAGAAAAATGGAATATTTTTGTATCAGGTTCCGCAATAGAACAATCATTCAGGAAAGATTTTGCCTGTTCATTATTGTCTTCACTGAAATTCTACCTCATTTGTCCTCATGTCTCCTAGTGTGTGAAAATTTACTATCTTCATAAACAACAACAAAAAACCCTGTATCACTAACATAAAATAAAGTCATCTGTCAATTCTAAGTATTTAAAACCTACTAGATATTCATTTTCTCATGCAAATTAATGCATGTAGCATAACATATCTTTAAAAGAATAGGTCAGTCAACCTATTCAAAGGAGGACTCCAGCCATTTAACTGCCATTCGTTCGTTCGTTCATTCATTCCTTCCTTCCTTGCTTGCTTCCTTCCTCCCTCTCCCTCTTCCTCTCTCTCCCTGTTTAAGCACAGGTTACTAAGAATGTGTTTTTTTAAGATACATTTTTAAGGAAATATATAGCTCAATGCACTGAACAGCAAAACCTTTTCTTGGTTACGTTCTTAGAGCTATACTCAGGAATATTTCATCTTTCTCATTGAAAGAACTCTAAGGAAAAAGAAGCAATTAAATAACCAGATAATATATAAAAGAACACAATCAAGAAATAAAGATTAAGTCTCTCTTAGAAATTAGCTTTCTTTGTAAATTCTTGTATAGATTTGGTTAGTTTTCATGCTGAGTAGAAAAAGCCAGGTATAATAAGTAAGTCAGACAAATCAACATGGCTTAGTATTTAATGAAGATAAAAATAAAACAAGTAAACATGAAAAAGAAAATTGAAAGTTCAATTTATGTGAGTCATAAAATGCAATGGTTCTTTTGAAGCATAATCTCAGAAAAGAAACAATAATAAATAGAAAGAACATCTAGATTAATAAGAATAGTGATGAGCCAACATGATTATAGTATTTTGAAAACTGTTTTTCAGCACTTTCTTCCCTTTATTTTTCCCTTTATATGTTAGAATAAAAATGTATTTTTTTTGCAGTAGAATAGCAAGCAAGAATTTTATAGGCTTTTAACTTTTTAATTTTATAGGCTTTAGAATGTTTCATAAAAAGAAGTAAAAAAATCATTATGAAAGAGAGTGAGAAGTTAAATGGATGTATTTTGTAATTTTGGGATCATTCAATAATCATACATGCTTTCCATATGTAATTGGATAAGAAAAAAATATATTCAATATACTCAGAATAAAACTACAGTCTTTTTATTGTTACTATTATTATTATTTTCCAAAGCAACTGATGAAAAGATAGCAAATTCTATGAAATATTTGAAATCATTAAAAATATATATTTTTTTCAATGTTTGACTTATGCTATATCGTTAGACTTTTCATACTTCTGATCTTGTTAATGAGCATCTTTCTTCTTATGTTAGTGGTAATTACGCCTCAACTGATTGAGGAATTTGATTCCTTAATTCAAGGAACACAGAGGGTATGATATGGAGGCATGATTCTCCTCTAGTCTGCTGCCTTCCTGGGTTCAGGGTTAAGGATGTTACCAGGAAACTTCCCAACCTAGTTCAACTCACAGACTATTGATGGTCCTACATGTGGGAGAAGAGGAAGTAGCAATATGTAGCCTGAGAGTAATCAAAAAGGACTTAAGGGAATTGAGGCAGATGATCAGGAACTCAAGTGCATAGGTCAAATTTTCTTCCATTCTTCATAGTGGTGACAGCACTATATAAATGAAGTGGAGGATACAGTGCATCAACATTTGGCTCCGTGGCTGCTGTCATCGTCACAACTTGGGTTTCTTCAGTAACAGAAAGGCTTACAAGACACCAAGCATGATGGCCTCTGATGATGTCATCTCCTCCCTTTTTCAGAGAGGGAGGAGAACCCTGGGTCATGAGCTAGCAGGGCTCATCGAGAAGACTTTAAACTAGATTCAAGTGAGAAGGGAGATATCATCAGGGAAGCACGTGATAAGGTACATGATGGGTTGTCATGCCACTCACAGCAACCTAAGGCCATAGCCTGTGAAGGACACTCCAAGCCTGAAGAGACTAAATGGCTAAGTATGAGAACTCCTGGAGGCCCACATGCGGGGGCAAGGTTGCAACTTGGCTAAGTTGCAGCGGCCTCATCCAGAATGAGAGGCACATTGGGAGCCTGACTCAAATGCCGCTATGTGAAAGCGTGCAGCATGGGGAATAAACAAGGGAATTGGAGATGTGCATGCAATTGCAGGGCCATGATCTCACTGGAATTACTGAGACATGGTGAGACAACTCTCACGACTGAAACATGGCCATGGATGGCTAGACTTTTCAGGGAGGACAAGCCAGGAAGGCGAGTTGTCAGAGTTGCTCTTTACATGAGAGAGCAAATGGAATGTATGGATCTCAGCATAGGAGGATGAAGCTCCAATTGATAGGATTTGGGTGAGGATTAAAGCTTAATTCAACAGGGGTAATGCTGGCATGGGAGTTCACCACAGGCCTTCTAATAAGGAAGAGGAAGGAGATGACGCTTCTACAAACAGCTACAAGCAGCCTCTCGACCCCAGGCCTTGGTCCTCATGAGGGTCTCCAACCACCCTCATATCTACTGGGATAATCACACAGCCAGGAACAGACAGGTTCCGGCAGAACATTGCAGATAATTTCTTGATGCAGATGGCTGACGAGCCAACAGGGGGAGGGGTGCTGCTAGACCTGATACTAACAGAGATGATCTAGTGGGAAATGTGAGGATTGGGGGTAGTCTTGGCAATAGTGACCATGAGATATCAGAATTCAAAATCCTGCATGGAGGAAGCTGGGCAAGAAGTAGCACTGCAACCCAAGACTTTAGAAGAGCTAACTTTGACCTCTTCAACAAGTTCCTTGGAGGAATCTCCTGGGTCAGAGTCCTTGAAGGAAAGGAGGTCTAGAAGAGCTGGCTAATATCTAAGCATCATTTTCTATAATCAGTGCATTCCTATAAGAAAGAAGTTGAGAAAGGGAGTCAGGAAACCTGCCTGAGTGGGCAAGGAGCTGATGGGTAAAATTAATCAGAAAAAGAGCACACACGTTATATGGAAGAAGAGTCGGGCCACATGGGATAAACATAGGCACATTGTAAGAAAACACATGGATATAACGAGGAAGACCAAGGCTCGTCTGGAATTAGAGTTAGCAAGAGATGTCAGAGATAACAGGAAGGGCTTCTATAAATGTATTAGCAGCAAGGGGAAGACTAGGGAAAATGTTAATCTGCTGCTGAATGGGAGAGTGCCTTGGTGACGCAGGATGCAGAGAAGGCAGAGATAATAAATGTTGCCTTTGCCTCTGTCTTTACTGCTAAGGCTAGTCTCTAAGAACTACAGAGCTCAGGTAAAAGAGATAACTGAGAGAGGAAGACTTTCTGGAGGTCGAGGAAGATTGTGTTAGGGATTATTTAGGCAAACTGGCCACCCATAAATCTATGGGCCCAGATAGGATGCACCTAAGAGTGATGAAGGAACTGGTGGACCTTATTGCTCTGCCACTCTCCATCATCTTTGAGAGGCCCTGGAGAGCAGGGGAGGTGCCCTAGGACTGGACAAAATCCAACATAACTGCAGTCTTCAAAAAGGGCGAGAGGGAGGAGCTGGGAAATTATAGGCTGGTCATCCTCACCTCTGTCCCTGGAAAAGTGATGGAGCAGCTCATCGTAGAGAACATCTCTAAGCATATGAAGGAAAAAAAAAGGTGTTCATGGTCATCATAAATTCACCACGAGGAAGTCATGTTTCGCGAACCTTATAGCCTTCTATGATGGGATGACTGGCCAGCCGGACAAGGGGAAAGCTGTGGATGTTGTCTACCTTGACTTCAGCAAGGCTTTCAAAATTGTCTCCCATAATATCCTCATAGGAAAGCTCCAGAAGTGTGGAAGTGTGGACTGGACAGGTGGATTGTGAGGTGGATCGAGAACTGGCTGGATGGCAGAGCGCAGAGGGTGGTTATAAATGAGGCAGAGTCCAGTTGGAGGCCTGTGGCCAGTGGTGTCTCACAGGAGTCAATACTGGGCCCCATTCTGTTCAACCTGTTCATCAATGAATTGGACGAGGGCACGGAGTGCACCTTGAGCAATTTTGCAGACAACACCAGGTGGGGTGGAGTAGTCGACACTTCGGAGGGCTGTGCTGTCATTCAGAGTGACCTGGACAGGCTGGAGAGTTGGGCAGAGAGAAATCTCCTGAGGTTCAACAATGACAAGTGCAGGGTCCTGCACCTGGGAAGGAATAACCCCAGGCACCAGTACGGATTCCAACAGATAACCCCTGCTGACCTGCTGGAAACCAGCTCTGCAGAGAGGGACCCCTCTGCAGAGAGGGAACTGTTCACAGAGGGGGACTTGGGAGTCCTGATTGACAACAAGCTAACTATGAGTAAGCAGTGTGCCCTTTTGGTCACGAAAGACAATGGGATCCTGGCATGCATCAGGAGGAGTGTTGCCAGCAGGTGTAAGGAGGGGATCCTGCCCCTCTCCTCAGCTCTGGTGAGGCCGTATCTGGAGTATTGCGTGCAGGTCTAGGCTCCCCAGTATAAGAGGAGCTCCTAGGGAGAGTCCCGTGTAGAATGAAAAAAGATGATTAAGGCACTGGAGCAACTCTCATATGAGGAAAGACTGAGCGAGCTGGGCCTGTTTAGCCTGGAGAAGAGAAGGTTGAGAGGGTATCCTAATCAACATGTACAAATACCTGAGGGGATAATGTAGGGAGGAAGGGGACAAGATCCTCTCAGTGGTGGCCAGTGACAAGACAAGGGATAATGGGTAGAACTTGAAACAATGCAAGTTCCATTTCCATGTGAGGAAATACTTCTTTCCTGTGAGAGTGACAGAGCCCTGGAACAAGCTGCCCAGTGAGGTTGTGGAATCTCCTTCTCTGGAGGTTTTCCAAACTCGTCTAGATGCTACCTTGTGCCCTGTGCTCTATTGTCCCTCCTGGAACTGGAGGGTTAAACTAGATGGTCTCTAGAGGTCCCTTCTAACCTTAACCATTCTGTCATTCTGTGATTCTCTAATTAGGTACTAATTTCACAAAAAAAAAATGTGAGAGTGTTAGTGTTGTTGAAGTACAGCATGAAATTAAATAAATGTTTATCAGTTCAAAATGTTGCTGAATCCATAGCTTCATACAAACTGTAAAACATATGTGTTTGAGGTTGCCAAATCTGAGATTACTTGTATTTCCTGACTCCATGTCAGCTGAGGAAATAGTTGTGTATAACTCCTACATTTCATTTTGCCATGGACCTTAATCAGGATGTGGTGCCCAGGGAAGTACAACTAACTCAATATGAGTGATCAAGGCTTCACTTTATTGCTCTTAACAGGTCGGCTATATAGGCTCCAGCACACACTTGTTACAATTTCAGTGGTCATAACTTCTGCATACTCTTTGCTGATTGGCTGATCGGTTGCTGTCATGCTGCAAGCTACATGCTCAGATCCTGATTTTCCCCCCACATTTACTTCACTGCCAGTACTTTCCCATTACAAAAGCTCCCTTGTTCCCTTCCAGGCCTTGCTCCTACACTTCATTGTGGCCCTTAACGATTCCCGAACATCATTGCTGTTAATTCCATTTCCACACAAACACAATGCGATTTAGTGAACTTGGAATGCTGTACCACACTTCTCATCTGGACAAATGGATAAAGAGCTTGGGTTTCCTTATGGTGTCTTCCAAAGACAGGAGAGTAGCCACAGGTGCAGAATTTCAAACAGACAAATCATATAGAAAGAACTGACTGGTCACTTTGAGGTGACAATTTCAGACAAAATTTATCTTGAACTGTTTTTTCTCTTCTTTCCTAGCTGCGGGTTTTGTTAGGTGTTTTGTGAATAATTTTTCATCTTATAGGCTTATTTTTACTCCCATTCAATTTCTTTTGCTCTATTTACTTTGTTACTTAGAAATGTCACCTGTAGACTTCTTTAATTACACAGATTAGTGTAATTTTCCAACTGTAATAATTATGTAATTCTATAGTGCTATGAAAATAAATGTAAAGCTTTGGAGAAACAAATAAATAAAAAAAGCATACCTGGACTGCAAAACAGTCATTGTTTCATATATTTCTTGTCTGACTAAGGAGTCTATTTAGAGTAAATTACAGTTCCCTTTCAACCAACATGTCGAGTTTTCTTTTTAATGAATCTATGCTATTGAGAGGGGGACACACTCTTATTTTTTTCTTTTTTGTCATCATCACAGAATGAGCAAAGATTGCTATCTTAACTCTTCTTTTGCTGAGAAAATTGCACTGAGCTGTATAAAAAGAAGAAATAAACAGCAACCAAAGAAGTTAATTCATTTACTTTCTGGAAGACCAAGGACTGCCTGTGAATCACACATCTGTTGACGTTCTTCCTATATAGAGCAGCTTTATTGCTCAAGGCTATGTCTTCAGGATTCTGTCTTTATGGCCATGCTCCTGGTGTCACTGGTTTTATCATATCTGTCTAACCTTAATTTTCATGCGGGAGATTGTATTTATTGAGTGAATAGACTGAAAAAAAAAAATTAAACTCCTAAAACATTATCAGCCAAATATTTTTGTTGACTCACAACTGTTTTTTAAATAAAACTCAAAAGGAAAATCTCTTTTTTATCTCACTCAGGTGTTTCTGATTCACAGGGTTTTAAATGTGTGAACACTGTTA
The DNA here is from genome assembly GCA_032353885.1 of Nothura maculosa. Taxonomy (NCBI): domain Eukaryota; kingdom Metazoa; phylum Chordata; class Aves; order Tinamiformes; family Tinamidae; genus Nothura; species Nothura maculosa. The sequence goes on along the minus strand of JAUBOD010001033.1, from coordinate 1,705,947 downwards.
AAGGCTACTTTCATCTGTAGTTTATTTACTGTTTTTTTTTCCTTTTCAGATACAGCTCAGATATCTTTGTTTTTATGTCTCCATAAAATGAGCTATTAATGATGTTTGTGTAGTTTTTATGGATTTGTTGGCTAACAAAAGGAACGAAAGTAAGAAATAAACAGAAGTGTGGACATTTTAATGTGGTCAGTTTGTTAATCCCTACAGGTCTTTGAGCAGGGGCATACAGATTCAGCAGTACTAGCTAACTGTTAAATAAAAATCAGTCTACTGCTTACTTCATAAGTCTACTATCAGCTTCATAAAAAGAAGTGGTATTACACACAAACACTACAAAACTAGTTCTGTTTTCCCTATTTTTCCTCAAAATCAATATCTCCCTCATCTCATAAGTAAATATGAGTAAACAGACCTCTCGCTCAGCTTCCGTGGCTATCCGTTCAAGTGAAGAATGCATACAACAACACCCAGAAAAGCAGACCTAAAGTCTAAAAATATTTAACGACTTGACATTCCAACTTAATGGTTTATACATTGCTGTTGTTAAGAAATGGAGCATTAAATTTTTCCTTATAAAATAGGAAATGGAGGATTAAATTTTCTCACAAAATAGTTTTTTTCTAAATATTTTTTCTTCATAATTTTCAATATTTTTATTTCTTCATATTTTTCAGCTGACATACTAAATTATAATCAAGCTTCATTAGACCTCAGCATATTTTCTTTCTTGAATCAGTGTTTTATAAAGTGCATTCTGCATTAGGTTCTCAGAGAAAGAGTGTTTTGAAATGCTGTCTTGACTTTGGGATATGTGAGGCTTTCATATAAAAATTTCTGTAGCTTTCACAAATGGGAGACATATTCTAAATCACTGCCTCATAACATCGATCATGTATTTTTACTCAAAGGGGGAAGCTGTGCTTGCATCAAGTGTTTCAAGTTTGAATTTTGAGTATTAATTTAAAAAAATGAGCTTCTCTAATTTTTACAGTACATTTGATAGCTATAAATGGTTTATTAATCCAACTAGCATATTTTTATACAGAGAATTCAGACATTTTCCACTGAGTTCACAGCAGGAAACTTACTTATAGGCAAAGGTGATGGGAAGGGAGAGTGAGAGTGACAAACTGGAATGAATTCTGCTCTAGTTTTCTCATATTCTGAAATGACTCCTGCATATCATACATACCAGCCCAGGCTCCCTGATGTATGCTGCTCAGTGTGCTGAGTTCTCAAATCTTGAAAAATAAGGGAAAGGTGTGCGCAGGTACTGTGGTACAAGGCCCTTTAGAAGTTCATGGAAAGCCTGGACCACTTAGAACTTTTTTTAAGATAGACATGTTCCCCAATCAACATCAGACATCCTGTTTCTTAGGATTTTTTTGTGTCAGGGTTATGATGTTCATGTGGTACTTTCTAGATTCTAGTCTGTGGGACATTTTTAACCAATAATGAAAGGACGATTATGGGAAAAGGTAGATATGTGCCAAGATTGGAATAATTGAGATGATTGTTTCTCTCCAGATAAAAAGTCATTAATTTCAAGTGATTAAACATACTAAATTATTTTAAAAAATTCAGTGATATTGTCTTTTATCTTTAAGGGATGTCCCATCACCTCTGTATTATATAGAAGAAATGTAGCTCAGAGTCCTTGGTCATTTCAAAAATTATAAGCTATAATTATGAATTTTCAATATCACAACATAGATTTTAATGAAGGCAGCATACTTCAGAGGCTACTTGGCAAATATCAATATAGCATGGATATCCATGAACTCCAACACAAAATGTTTAAATAACTTGTCAAAGGTTACCTAGTAAATCAGAAAGGACCAAGAATTGGAAATCAAATCTTATAAATCTTTATTTCCTGCTCCAAAGGAAAAGACTTCTGTTATTCTCTCCTGGTAATGTATTCCTTAAAAAATTTAAATAAAAGATAAAAGCTCAATGTTTCTTTACTGTTTTTTATAAAATAAAACATTAATAAAATACCATCTAGAAGGGGAATGTAAGATTAGAAGTAATATTTCAGCTAGAGGATCTTTCTTGAACTTTTGCAAAATATTGTACCACATTAGATTAGTTCTGCTTCTAATCTTTTAATTTCCTTTTTTTTTTCCCAAGACTTTAAAAAATCTCAAATTCCTGGGTATTGGTCTCGAGTACAACAGAGTTACAATTTCTTTAAAAACACTCTGTGTCAAGCCTTCTACTAAAAAACAATTTTGGTTTATGTTTAAGTGTTCCTACCAACAAATCACATCCATCTTTACAATCTTTATTCGATCACCCCTAGAAAATAACATATAAGTTCAATATGATTCTTTACTTGCTTGTGTTGTTTCTTGTGGTTGCTTTGGGGGGGTGGCTGGTTGATTTTTTGCCTTCTGTTCCAGCAAAACAGGCCATCATTGCACTTTGCTGGCATAGAACTTTAAAAGAGCTGCTACAGTGGACACAAGATAGCAGCTCTAAAATAATTATCTTATGCCTATCTCTATTTAGAAATTCTACACACACACACACACACACACACACATATATATACACACACTCATATATATATATATAATTTATTTTCCCAGAAAAAAACAAACAGTAAACAAAAAAAAAAAAACACCTCTCTATTACTTTGAAGACTCCAGGTTTACCTTTACCCAAATTGCTTGCACAGAAATCAGCTTTTAGAGAAAGATTTATGGAGAACTTCCAAACAAAGAATGCAGAACAGCATAAGATCATTTTATATAAAACCAAAACAGACTTTCTTTCAGTTTGGCTCAACCTGATTGGTTAACAGAGGCAATCTTATTAGGAGATCAATATCAAGCAGTCGAACTCATATCCCGAAAATTCCAGAAAATAACATAATTTATGTCTCAGGGCACTACGGATTATGTCCATATCCAGCAAATTAAGTTTATTGTGTTTACATTTATTATGTGTACATGATTATTTTTACACTTGTAAGCATAATCAGGCATAAACATTCAGATTGCAAATTATGGTGAATGTTTTGCTGTAGTCCCTTGTCTAACTTTAGTTATTGAGCAACCTGTATGAGAAGAGGGCTGGCTCTTAAATTCTGTATTATTTTGGAGATGTGTAACCAGTATTTATATTTTAATTAATAATTAAGGATGAATCACTTTTTATGCTAAAATGCGTGGAATATATATATACTTGTCTGCAAATTTCTGAAGTGTTTTTGAAAGAAATGGAAGTTTGATGTTCTATATGCAGTGTTTTAGCAGAATGCAGGGTTTTATTTTAATCAGAACATAAGGAATGAGAAGAATGAAATGTGGTGCCTCTACAATGAGGAGGCTTGTCTAAAAGAAGAGGCAAAAGTATATCATCACAGAAATACCAAACATACTCAAGAGAAAATTGTAAATGTAGATTTAGTTTCATCATAGACTAACCTCAAGTCTTAAAAGCCAGTGGTGTAAGCTAAGAGTAAATCTGGAAAAATAAGTAAGTGAAAGGGAACTATATCTGAAAATATATTTCAATATATAGGACTGTTTACAATAGCAGTTTTCATATTTTTACTAGAGAGTTTTTTCCGTCTCCAAATTTCATTTCTTATTGAGAATAAAGGAAGGAGAAGCAGATGGCAGAAATCTTTCAGAGAGGTGAATATATTATTGAAAATGCCCTTCAGAGAGAAAATAATAGAAATGCACTTAAGGGAAAAACTTTTTATTTTTTTTTAGTGTAATTAGTTGTTTTGGGGAAGGTATAGAGACCATTTTTTGGACGGCACAGCACCTTTCATATAATTTAAAAACACATTAAGACCTTAAGGAAAATCTTAAGTGATAAGGACACTAAACATAGAAAACTAGGTTAGCACAGCTGAATTCCACATTCATTTTCTCTCAGTGATTTCTGTATTAGATTTCTTCAATCTTTGAATTTGAAGGTTTTCTTTTGGTTGTTTTTACATGCAATACAGATTACATATACAGATACATATATGCCACCAGGCATGTTAAGCTAAAGTTATGTGGCTTCTAATTTCCAAAAAATTCCAGAGTATGTGCAATAAGCATTTAGCTGATAATATATTTCTAGTTCATATTCAGCAGAAAACAATACTTTTTTTTTAAGCAACAATTAATACTGCTACTCGCTACTTTTTAAATTGATTTGTAAGTAAACATTATTTCATTTGGAATGTAGTATTTGAATCTAAAAATTGCTTAAGCTCAAAAAATATGGAAGGGAGGAGAAGAAATAATATTTAATATTGTATTTCTCAGATGGTTATACTATTAGTTTTTACAGTTTAATTTTAGATATGTCAAGGAGAATAACTTTAAAGTAATAGCTTCTACTACTTAAAAGTGTCAAATGTTATGTATTGCAAGCCAGGGAAAAAACTTTTCTATTCTCTCAATATCTTTCGTGATGCATAGATGAAAATGAAGCACTCTGAAATAGATAATTTCAATAGAAACTAGTGTTTGATATGAAAAGTGAACACTGACAAGTCTTCCATCAAATTAATTATCTGAAATTTGTAAGTAAATTGCTCAAAATTATCATCTTCTTTGCAGATTACTGATGTCACTACTTGGGTTCCATGTTTAGAATTTGGTGCTTACTATTTATTGGCAACATGAATTTGGAAGTTAGCCTATGAAATCAATGTCTTTATAAATGAGTGGAAAGATCTTTCTATAAATGCTAATTAGTGCTAATTACTTCCTTTCTTTCTTTGAAATCCTAGATCATTTTCCAGAATTCTATTACTTTATGAATATGGCAAGTTAATGATTTAACATCTAGAGAACTATGTATTCTAAATGTAACAAAATTGTGATATTATGTAGTATTCAAACATATTTTTGAGTCTAAATGTATAGTAAATTAATTGAACTAAGACTATAAAGGCTGTTCCAGTTTTCTAGATGTGTCAGAATATGGTAATAATCATAACAAAAAGTAATTTAGAGAATACTTTTAATCCAAGAGGCCATTAAAAAAGCTCAAATGCAAGTAGATATAGATGAAGTAAATGGAATATGTGAAAGCCTGCTTTACAGATAGTAAAACTGATCAGCAACACTCTCAGAGTTCCTAGTATTCCTTTGGAGGCTCATAAGCTTATCTGCATGACATTTCATTGTGCCACTGGCATATATTTATTGTAGAATCCGGAGAATAAAAGAAAAATAAAGTCCCAGAAGTATAATAATCACTTTCAATATCTACAATTTATGAAAATGAATTAAAATGTTTTAGCTCATTATCTAGATCTTTAACAGAGGCTTGGAAGAAACTGGGTATTTTCCTTGCCACACTAGATATGGTAGTTTGGGTCAATGGTTAAATTTACAGGACTTGTAAGTTGCCCTGTACAAGGTAGTTGTGGTTTATTATTGTGGTGAAGTTTATTCTGAAAATCACTTAGTCTTCAGACAGCCCGAGATCACTGCAGTGACTACCTTTGGTTTTGTTCTCTAGTTAACTGTTTTGTCCTCATAGTTAACTGCATGAGTGGGGAAAAATCCACCAATAAAAGCACAAATCTCATATCTCCCAGTCTCTGAGAAGTAGTCAAAATTAGCCCTGTTGGGCAAATCAAAAACATCACCAAGGCTTTTCATACAGACTACAGATGTAGAAACATCTACCTTTGTGTGCCCCCTAGTGCTACAGATGCTGTATCCACGTGAGCTGATCTGAGGAGAGACTAAGCTCTGATCTCATCACCAACAAGAAGGATGAAACTAGTACTTACAACTCTAAGCTTTGCCACTCTTAAGAGGAAGCTGATTATTTCACTTACACCTTCCATTCTCTGGCCTTTGGCTCTCCTACAGAAATTACTACTGCTCCAGAAGAGCAGGAGACCCACTGTGACAGAAAAAAAAAATGAAGCTCAGTCCATGACCCCTTTTATACTTTTCTCTTTTTCCATCATATGAATCTTCCTCCCATTCTTTTCGTTAGAGGTCCTTTTCATGAAATGCTTTCCCTTTGTTTGATTTCTCAATTTGTACAGTGTTTCAAAGCTCCTCATTTACAACAATAACACTTCTCTTTTAGCTTGGATCTCTTGTTCTTCATTCTTTTTATCTGCAGTGATAATAACCAAACAAAGCAAGCATCTGCTCAACTGTAGTAAATTATTTGGCTTTCCATGCACTATACAGATTAAAAATATCTGAAGCTTACTTCATACTGTGAATATCTTCAGGCTGCAGTTTGTCCAAAATGAGTATCGCTTAGAGGCAGAATTTAACCTTTGTTCTTTCATTGCTAGTTTGAAGTGTACAACCACTCTTGCAATTTTCTACAATATTTGGTCTTGAGTTCCTATAAGGCATATATCACCAATTAATAACAAAACAGTGAATCACTATTTTGTGGTGGATCCTATAATGTAGGATCCGCTTGTACTATTTGTGGTGCTATTGAATGTTAGAATGGTTAAATCACAAAATTCTAATGTCTTTTCCCCTGAAAAAAAGCTGTCCTTTTTAATTTTACCTTTAATAGTATATTATATCTAGTAGAACATATGTAGGCTAGGCTAGTGCTACAGATCCTCTCTGAAGAGATGTATAGGCAGGCAAACACAGGTACATCAGGGCAGCCATGTGTGAGCCGGTTACATTCTGAAGCTGCATGAAGGAGCTGAATTGTGTTAGCATACTTTCCTCTTAACAAGTGTTTACTTCTGTGCTTGAATTTCTAAAACTACAGCTGGCTGGCATCTGGACATCTCAGAAAATGATAAAACAACCACATGACATGGCATCTATCTATTTTTCACTATCTATCTTTATATTGTAGAATTATAGAATGCTTAAGGTTGGAAGGGACCTCAGAGATCATCTAGTCTAAAACCCCTGCACATGCAGGGTCACCCAGAGCATGTGGCACAGGGCTCCATCCAAGCAGGTTTTAAAGATCTTCAAAGAAGGAGACTCCACAACCTCTCTAGGCAGCCTGTGCCACTGTTCTGTTACCCTCACAGTGAGGAAATTTTTGCGTAAGTTCCTGTGGAACTTCCGATGCTTCAGTTTGTAGCCGTTTCCTCTAGTCCTATCAGTGGCCAGCATTGAAAAGAGGCCAGCCCCCTCCTCCTCACTCCCTCCCTTAAGGTATTTATAAACACTGATCACATCCTCCTTCAGCCTTTTCTTCTCCAGGCTGAACAGGCCGAGCTCTCTCAGCCTTTCCTTACAGGGCAGATGTTCCAGTCCCATGATCATCCTTGTAGCCCTGCACTGGACTCTTTCCAGCAGCTCCACATCTCTCTTTTACTGGGAAGCCCAGAACTGGACACAGTCTCTAGATGCAGCTTCACCAGAGCTGAGTAGAGTGTCAGAATCACCTCCCTTGACCTGCTGGCAACACTCCTCCTGATGCAGGCCAGGATCCCATTGGCCTTCTTGGCCACCAGGGCACACTGCTGCCTCATAGTGAGCTTGTTATCCACCATGACGCCCAAGTTTCTCTCTGCGGAGCTGCTCTCCAGAAGGCCAGTCCCCAGCCCGTGCTGATGTCTGGGCTTATTCCTCCCCAAGCCCAGGACCGTGCACTTGGCCTTGTTGAAATTCATAAGGTTTCTCAAAGCCCAGTAGTCCAGTCTGTCCAGGTCTCTCTGGATGGCAGCACAGCCCTGAGGGCTATCAGGGTTCACAACTATGAATTCCTCTCAATTTATTCCTCCTAGTTTACATATATACACATATGTATAGATAAGCATAGTCATTGTCATCTCTCTTACCTATACCCCACTTCTGTTGCATTCTCATCAGTGTCTCGTATAGAGGAGGACACTAAATAACTCTTTGCACTGCATTATCCCAGCACATTTTAAGTGAATTTATCTAGCTTCCAGCAGCCTTGCACAGAAGTCCTTATTATCTATATATTCAGTAAGTAAAATGTTTCCAGCTGTTGAAGACTGGATCAACATTCAGGCTAATAGTTTATTCCTATAGTTACATTTATTGTGACTATAATTTTAGTGATAGAAGGTAAAAGCAGCTCATGAGGCAGATATATGATGCATCTACCTTAGGACAATTGGAAAAAAAATATTAGTTTGAATAGTCTGTAATATAATGGAATTGATGAATATTTCTAATAAATGGGTACAATGGTCTTGGAATATGTAGGCTTTCAGTTCTGCACTCACTATACTCACTTCAAAAAGAATGTTTTCTGAGAGCATCAAATTTAGCTATTGCACACAGAAAATAAAGAAATATCTAGCCCATAACCAGAAAGCTCTTTTTACAGACCAAATACCTGAGATAGCTTTGGAGCGATGGCCTGTCATCTTGGCATTGTGAAAATGAACTATTGGTAGATATTTTTAATTAGGATTATTTAAATTTCTCTACTGTCCACAAATCAACAGAAGTCTTTATGCTACTAAATTTGTAGAACTTTGATAGGACTTTGACATTTTTCAGGTACTCAGTATTTCCCTCTTTCTCCTTCATCTTCCACAACTGAAGCTATATGTTTAAACTACAAGCAGGACCAATTTGTGGATGCTACAGTTATGTAGCATTATAGTTATGTGTGATTCAGCAGGAGTTTCACTTGCAGAGAAAATCTGAAATATGGAAGTTCACAAGCTTTCTCTAAGTCTATTTTGAAATTAATCCTTTAAGAAAGAATAAGAACTATTTGCAGAATTGGTTTATTAGAAGCTGGAAAAAAAAGAGGATATGGAATAAAGACATTTTATGTGAGAGCTGTGTGTTTCTAACTGAAGTGTTCAACTGATAATGCACATAAACTTATTAAAGCCTAAAGTTAAATATCCTATCCAGCTGCAACTGAAAAGTTAATCACAGTGTGAAGCTAATCCTGGATAGCAGGATTTTTCCACAAATAAGCTCTGCAGTATATAAAGAAGAAGCAACTGTAGCACATATATACTTTATATGCTATCTTAAACTCATATGAACCACCTTAAGTTTTTTTAAAAAAGAGAAAGAATGAAAATGAAAAAAAAGACCCACAACAATCAGCATTCAACTTAAGGATCTATATAATTACCTACTTAGCAGAAGCTGCTTGCACAATAATTCTTAGTAAAGCAGTGGCTTTTCAGGTCTCTTGTACAGCAATAAAAATATGACTACTTAGATGAAAAATTATTTCCTGCAATCAGCAGAAAAAATAAATATATAGCAATATGTCATTTAGATTGTTTCTACAACTTTACAAAATAAGTTTAGCTAATAAAAGCTGTACCCTAAGAATATACAAGCAATTGTTAAAGCAATTGTGGACAAAGGGCTTGATTCTGCCATGGTCTCCACCCTCATAGATGGAGTTTTCAGGGGAGATGACATGCTCCTGTTCAATATAAAACAAACTTGTAGATTGATTTTTGATGGGAGAGAGATTATTGTCTTTAAACAAGAATGGGAGGACAAATGTGCGGGGCAACTAGCCCAAGTAACAGGGGTGGATCACCTGCTACACGGCTCCAGCCTGCAGCAATTAATGGGTACAGACCCAGCAATGATTACCTGCCAGGCACAAGCCCAAGGCCTGCGGGCCCACGAAGTTGCAACAACTACTTGTGCCGCTAGAGAAGCTATTTGCACAGCCTCTAGAGTTATTGCCAAGCCATTGCCATGGTCTACAATAAAGCAAAAAGAAAGTGAGAGCTTTACACAATTTGTGGATCACCCCCAAGCAGCGGTTGACTCCTCGACCCTGCCCGTGGAAGCAAAAGGCCTGGTCATTGCAGACTGCTTAAGTCAGCAGTGTAATTCAAAAAACCCAAAGGAATCATACGACCTTCCGAATAAAACTAACAAAAGCTGTGAGTTTTTGCCCACAGGACTGGATCATCAGACACACTCACAACCTGTACATCTCAATGGCAAGAGAAAATGACAAGTCGGCAAGTGTCCTGTCCAAGCCTGGAAATTCCGCACAGCCAGAATCCAGACAACAGCAAAATAGCCTCCGCGGTGGGGGGCTGCCATGCCTTTGAGTGGTCTTGATTTTGGGGTTTGTTACTGTTTGAAAGGCAGAATCAGATTACAATTACCAGCAGCTATTCAGGTGGGTCCTACAGGACCCTGTAGGTAGTCAAAAGATAAAGGAAAACATAACAGTAGGTGTCCCAACTTTTATGATAAAGAATAGTGACTTATTCCCAAGATCAGTTGTGAGTCACTATGGGGAACATATTGGTGCCCCAGCTCAAACCCCGGAAAGGGTTATTGTAACTCTCTAGGATATTACTTTTGTGGATATTGGGGATGTGAGACCATTGTAACAAGCGATAGATAGACACCAGAAAAAGAGAAAGGGAAGCCCAACAAAGGTGGTTTGAATGATGGTTTAACCATTCACCGTGGTTAACCACCCTGGTATCTACCTTGATAGGGCTGATCACAATGGTCATGACGACACTGATTTTTGGATCCTGTATATTGAATAGGCTCATGTCGTTTGTCAAGAACTGTCTGGAGAAGGTTAATGTTATGTTAATAGAACACCAAAAACTGTTTTAAGAGAATATCCATTCAGTGTTACCCCCAGTTATCCCTGAATTACCCCAAGTTACACCCCATTGTTACTGGTTACCCCTTAATTTCCACTTGTTCATTGTGCCTTAGGTTTTTTACTCAGCTTTATGACATGTATTTTTTAAGATTGTTAATAGAATTTATTGTTGCATTTTGGCTAATTTAATTATGCATAAGGAGAGGGGAAATGTGGTTAGTTAGGTTTGGCGGATGGAAGATGTCGTGCTGTACGGAAAGGTAGGGCTCCTCTCCTGATAGCAATAGCGTTCGGTTTGTGATGTAAGCAGGCGGAAGTGACATTGTAAAACCCAAGCTATATAAGGCTGTGTCACTCATCAATAAACACCATTTGCCATCCACCGTATTGGTGTCTGTGAGCTGATGGACCGAGCCACCTGGGGTTGGTCGCCGTGCCATTCCTGAACCAGGTCGCCATGCCTACGTTAGGCAACAACTATATAGTGATTTCCCTGTGTCCCACTTCAGGTTTAAGCAAACCTGTGTAAAAGATCACTACAAATAAACAGCTCCATTCACCATAAGGATATTATTTTAATGATTCTTCTAATATGCTTTCTAACAGCATAGATGATTGATTGCTCCTAGCTGACAATCCTGACATCTTTCAGGAAGATCAGTAGGTACTTTTTTTTACTTTTTTTTTTATTTCCTTCCTTTTTCATATCGGGCAGGGTTAAGGATGCACTGGGGGTTCTGTATAACAATTTCAATTGGTAGGGATTTAGAACATGTGCTCTAGATTGGATAATTAACTTTTTGATGAGGAAGCATGGAGGATGGAAAAAGAGGCATCCGAGACCCAAAAAAGGAAGTTTTTGAAAACTCTAATGTTAGATTGCTCTGGACTGCTGCCTGGAATGTATCCCTACTCAAAGATTAACTTTACAACTTGAACTGAAGATGGAATTGAAGAAGATAGTTGCTCTATTGGAAGTGGTGTTTTCTTACACTTTAAGATTGTTTCCATGTATATCTTTTTTTGAAAGTTCAGAGTATGTTTCAGAGATAAAATTTTCCTTCAAAACAATCACCAGAAAAAGAAAATTGGTGTTTGTATCTCAGATACAACACTAAAGCTTATATTTGAATGAAATTTTAAGATCTGTAGAGGGTTTGTTTGTTTTCACTTTCTGTTACCTGAGGTAACTTGTGTACTTTTTTTGCCTTTAATTTTTTTTTTTTTTTTTCTTACCTACATTTTCCTCTAAGGCACAGACTATGGGGATTTCCCTACAGCAGCTGTTGAAACAGGTAATGGGAAGAGGGTAAGTATAAAAGAAAACTCTTTAGCTGGGGGCATGCCCGCTTCTGATAAATGACTATAGAGTACTGCATTCCCAGTAAGGTAAGAAATTTACATATGCTTTATTGCTTCAAAATGTGATCAAAGAAGGAAATAAGCAACAATTGTGGGGTTTGGGGATATTGTTCAGGGAAGAAAAAAAAAAAGGCTTTTATGCTTTTTCTGCTGATGTATGTGTATTTCAATGTTGATAAGAAAGTTGCTTGCACATCTTAATTAATCAAAAAAGAGAAAAAAAATGTTTTTTGAGCTCAGTAGTGAGTACTAGCTCTCCAGGTAAGCAGCTGGTTGTGCTACCTAGTGTGTACCTTTTCTTTCTCTTAGCTAGAGTATTTATGGATAAAACTATTATGTTCAGAAAAAGTTTTCCCTAAAGTTAAGTTGGCTAATGCACTTCTCTACTGAGTTAGCTTTAGCAAAAGACATGACAGTGAATATTGTTTCTAGTATGAAACTACAATCAATACAAAATTAAATTGAATACAAACCAGATGCTGCTTCCTTAAATTCATTAGTGGTGAGTGTATCACTCGGTGTTTTTACTGTTTTTAAGTATAATGAATTCACTCTAGTATATATAAACAGTTTAGTCAAAGGAACTAAATAGCCTAATTTAAAATTCTGACTGATCTGATGCTATTTCTCTTTTTCTAGTAGAGATTCTTGATTCTTATTTCCATCTTTACAAGGAAGGAGATCATTCAAGAGGTGAGGATCTCTACTTCTCTCCTGTGGAAAAATTCTGAGAGGATAAAACTATTTCTTGGGAAGATAATCATATTATCTCTTACATGGACCATGAGATTCCTAAGTTATCATTTGATTTTTTTTTTAATTTGTAAGAATTTCATATGTTCAAGTAGGTATTGCATGACATCTCTAGTATGTTTGGATTCAGAGAAAGTGAAAATGAGCTTCCAATCAATCCTTAATCCTTTATCTCAAGTGAATCAGCTGTTTTTTCACCCACGTTACAGTCACTCCATACAAGCATCACTGATATTTTTAAGCTTACCTAATTTGTTTTAGCTTTGCATTATTGTGTAGTGTGACTGTGTGCATAAAAAAAAAGTGCATATTAATAGATATTTCAAGCAAATAGTTATTTTATGTAGAATTGGCTGTGTATGACACGGATAAAATATACAAAGTAAAGGAATACTGGTATGGAATGAATAGCCTTGAAATTATGAGCATAGAAATTCTGTCCTCCTATGAAAGGCTCACCAAGGCTTAATGACTGCTTGTTAAAAGCTTGCAACTTTAGAAACTGGATAAGACTGTATTTGTAAGGGGACAATTAAAAAGTATGCAGTATATAATATATATGTAACGCTATATTACAGACTTTTAGACTTCCTAACTTTAAGAAAAAGATCAAGGTGGAGAGCATGATAGCAAACACAAAAATGTCCCCAGTAGCTCTTTGCACAAGGATTAAAGCTCAATTGTCATTAATGTATATTTTGCTAGGAAGAATATCAGGCTTATCAGCTACATAGTATCACCAGTTCTCCAGCTCTGCAGGGAGTACAACAGTTTGCCCATGTTGTCTTCACTCCATTGCACCTTCCGTTCACTCATTAGCTGTACAGCACCATCAAGTTACCATCTTTGCAGGGAGCAAAACAGAGTTTGGCCATGGTGTTTCCATGTTTCTGCTGCACTATTTGTTTGCTCTTATTGTGCTAGGAGGGCAGATTGTGCCAAGAAAATCTTGGAGGAGTAGGTCCCGTACATACCAACCATCCTAGAAGTGCTAACTGAAGCAAGCCTCTATAATGCTATAACTTCTGTTAGGCCCTAGTTTTTTATTATTTTCCTCTTGTTCGAGTACTTTTCCCATACCCAGTATGCACCAATTAGTAGTGTTCAAAGGAGAATTCCATAAACACTTAATCTCTCTTTCCTTTACCTCAATTCATTTTGCACCTCCTAGATTACCTGTCTAGTTTTAGTCACAGATTTCCCCTTTCAAAGCTCTCACAAGAAGGAACTCTCTAAGACACATTTACTAGGACTTTCATTTCTCTTCTGTTTAAGGCACAGTAAGATTGAGGTAGATTTAGATAAATTTTCACAGAATCACAGAATCTACAAGGTTGGAAGGGACCTCTAGAGATCATCTGGTCCAACCTTTCCGCTCCAGCAGGCACCTAGAGCAGGTGGCACAGGGCGGCATCCAGGCGGGTTTTGAAGACCTCCAGAGAAGGAGAC
>JAUBOD010001033.1:1662362-1677743 GCA_032353885.1 Nothura maculosa | reverse complement strand
GGACTGGAACATCTCTCATATGAGGAGAGACTGCGTGAGTTGGGCCTGTTCAGCTTGGAGAAGAGAAGGCTGAGAGGTGATCTTATTAACATGTATAATTACATGAAGGGAGATTTTAAGGAAGAGAGCGCCAAGCATTTTTCAGTGGTGGTCAGTGATAGGACAAGGGGTAACGGGTGCAAACTTAAGCACAGGAGGTTCCATCTGCAGGTAAGAGGGAACTTCTTTCCTTTGAGGGTGACAGAGCAGTGGAACAGGCTGCCCAGGGAGGTTGTGGAGTCTCCTTGTCTGGAGGTCTTCAGAACCCGCCTGGATGCCAGCTTGTTCCACATGCTCTAGGTGTCCCTGCTTGAGCGGGAAGGTTGGACTAGACGATCTCTAGAGTTCCCTTCCAACTTTGAAGATTCTGTGATTCTATGATTCTGTGACATAGTGCTAGCGAATTTAGAATCTCCTGAGAAGAAAATGGTGATGCTCAACTCTTGGATAAATTACTGCCTGGACATGCTACATTATTAACAGAGAGGACGACTTTCTGTTTATTTCTGAGGCTAATATTGCTTCTTCCTGATAGTATCAGTCTTTTTTTTTTAAATTATTATTATTATATTGCTCTGCTTTTACTCGACGAAGTCAACTTGTAAGGCCTTTTTTTTTTTTTTAAGGAACACTTTATAGTCAAGAAAGCAGGAGAGAAAGGAAGCATTTGCCTTGTTGGATTTTTCTCAGTAGGACACTACTTCCATTCTTGTAGTCTAGGGAATATCTATGGCATAAAATCAAATCTACTGTAAAAGGAAGCAAAATTATTTCATTTACTAGTACTTACCTAGGAGAATTAGTATGCAAGCCAAAACAGCAACTAAAGCTTCTGTACTCAGACCCAAGGAATGCAAGAATGTTCCATATCGACAAAAGAAGATGTTAACTTCAGTGTCACAGTCACAGACAGTGATAGTGAGAGTGTTTGTGCTTGTAAGTGGCGGGGTTCCATTATCCAGAATTAAGATTGGCAAGTAGAAAAAAAGCTGCTCTTGTCTACTGAAACCATTTTGTGCTGTGAAAATTCCAGCAGTGTTATCTAGAAGATAAATTATATGCATGATATACATTTATCACTTTTTAACGATGACAATAAAATCCAGGCGCATTTGACTGAACTATTTAACAACTTTGGTAAATTACAAACCTGTGTAATAGAAAAGGCAAGATGGTTAAGCCAGGTGCTAATAAGTATTATTTTTCATTCCTGAATAGTTGCATGTATTCTGACAGATATATTTTAGGGGCAATAGGAGATCTCTTTTTAATGTACACTGCAAGAAAGAAAAATACTCATCTAGAATCTAAACACTCAATGTAGGTTCTTAAAATAGTTCCAGGTAACCAGCTGCTACCAGTTTGCAGATGAATGATTTTTTTTCAATCAAAAGGCCTCTAAAGTGTGTCTGACAGCACAGAAAGAAAGCAGGGGGCAAGGGAAAGGAGAGAAAGCAAGAAAAAATCTGCCCTAAAATAGACATTTGCTCATTGCCTGATTTACCAGTGGAGCTAACTGAGCTCATACCACTTAAATTGCTTAAAAAACTTATAGTCTTGCTTTATATTTAACTTATAGTGTTCAGAAATTAGCACTATATGAAACAAATAAGTTCAACTTCTGCTACATATGAACTTATTCAAATTTGAAACTTGCATTAGATTTATTTTTAAAATAAGCTAAATGATCATGAAAAAATAATGAAAAGATGGAAAAGAAATTTATATAAAGAAAACATATATCAAAGAAGAAAAAAGAAACATAAGACATCATTATTTATATGTTCTGATTTTTAGTCATGGCATGGGGAATTATTTCATGTATGTACGTAGGAAAAAACAATTCTACAATTATATATAGCACATATTTATCCAAACAGTGCCAAAGTTAACTCCTTTACATTTTAAGTCCATATGGATTTCTCAGTCATAGTTTAGAGGATATTTCTGAGTTAAAATGCTCCAGATATGTATACCCACTTTTTCTTTTAAGTAATACTTTTCTGTTTCATACGGCTATTTTTGTGAATTGTATCGGAAGGGGAGATTGATGTCTGACCCTACTGTTATATTATATTTGAAAATATAATTTCCCTATCAATAGCCATCAAAAGGAATGGGACCTTGTGTGTAGTTCCGCTTGGAGCTTATGAAGGATGCAAAGGAACTGGGAGAGGCTCACTGTGTTGTTCAGAACTTAACCTTAATGGAGCAAGCTTTCTCCTGGCAGTGAGAAAGAGAGGTTAATGAAGCTGGATAATGAAGCACACACTAAAGCATTGACTTTAACTTTGCTGATATTGAGAAAGGTAGTTTGCTATTTAACATAGTCTGAACTTTCCAAAACTTTTTTTTTCATTGATTTATTCACCTAGTCAGAACATTTAAATAATTAACAAAATCGATAAGAACAATGTGTACTTTAGCTGAGCCTGGAAAATCTCTTCTTCATAGTCTCAGCCGACTGATTTTAAGTGGTCTTCTTTCCTGAAATTCCATCACTTCAGATTGGTTTGGTGGTTATCATTCTTTTAGCATTATTCTTAAAATTCTCAAGCAATCCAGATGCAAAAAGCATTAAAATATACAGAAGATATATTGAAGATATATCACATAGAGAAGATATATATATGATGTCATAAGTAGCCAGGATATATTATTTAGGCTCTGTTTTTTGTGCATTTTTGTATTTTATATAGACAGATGGGATGGTATAAAACAAAAACTCAGCCTTCTAACCTCTTTTGTGTTACTGAATTTTTGCTAGGAAATGTGTCTCATAATGTGTTCATACCTGTATTCTCTATGCTATTCTTTTAGGACCTTTAGAAACATGACTATCATTAGGGTGGTCTTAAAAAGCTTACATGAATGACACTACCTTGATTATCTTTGACAGTAAAATGTGAGTTGTTTGTGGCCTCCTGAGCCAAGGAGAAGAAAAAATGGTGACCTTCTATTGAATCATCTTTATCCACTGCACTGATGTTCTGAATTAGCTGGAAATATAGAAGAACAGAATTATTTAATAATAAAAATATTTACGTGTTCTTTAAAACAATAAAAACAATAAAAAGGCATATTGTAGTATAATAAATGATGGTAGAGATGGGATCTGTGAATATATGAATTCTATGCATTCATTAATATATACCTGAGATACCCAAGCAAGTCTATTGAGACTTGCTGGTGTTTTAATATATATTAAATTGTTTTGCATATGTGGTGCTTTGATTTTGCATTTGTTTAAGAGAGGTAGGCATTAAAACTTTGAGAAAATATGAAAGATTTGTTGGATCAAAAGACAAAGGCAAATAAAGTTTCCACAGAATACATACACATATATGCATATAGATATATATGTCTACAGATATATACAAGTATACATATGTTTATACAGATACAGATACACACACAAAAATTTATCTTTTTTTTCTAAGGTTAAAGTTTGTCATTCTACATTTGAATACATTCCTCTACATCAAATCTATTTCCATGAGGCCTGTAAGACACATTGGCATCATTCAACTTCCACATGGCAGTTGCAGTAAGTGAGGTATGCTCATGTTTTGAATTGTTGATTCTGAAAATTCTAACAAACAGATTGATTATGGAATTGCTTGGTAATTTGTTACTTTTTTTCCCTCAGAAAATGAAATAGCTTTCTCCTACAAATTTGTCAAAACAGATTGCCATCTGCAAGATGAAAATCAAAATTAATATTTTAGCATTAAAAATAATATCTTTCATCTTTGTAAATAAACAACTACATTCTAGTTAGTTTAATTAGTAATATTTCTGGATACAAAAATCTAATATTGGTCACTTTTATCAGTCAATATTCAGTGACTAAAGCATCAGAGCATATAATAGCAAGAGAAAGTCCTCACCAATAGGAGGAAAGTAGTCTGATACAAGCTCATCAAAATTCAGAAATGATAACATCCATTTTACACTCTAGCTCTTTTTTTGTCATTCATCTCATGCCTTCTAGATATTTGTACCCAGGAGATTTCAAGTCTCTGCTCTGCTCAGCCAGAAAGCATCTGAACATCACAAGGGCTATTTTAGAAGCAAAACCAGTAGTAAGTCAGTGGAAGTAGACATCAGCCTTCATCCTGTGCTTTTAAAAACTCCTTTCTGATTAAACCATTTTTCAATCAAAAATCTAAGATTTCAACACATTCTTCTTCATTTCAGACAAGTTGAGTTTGATGAAATCATCACAGCAGAGTGTAAAATGTGTCACACACCATAGAAGTATTGTGTTCCTTGCACTTTGTCCCCTTTTATACATGAAGTTTATTTCAAGTCTATATTTTGACCTTACAGGATAATGAAGATATCTAACATTTTTTTTAATGCCACTGAGAAGCTGGTTGATTGCTCATTGATGTACCTGGTAATAGTGTACAAAGAACAAATCTTCAGAAAAGCTTTGCTTTTCTTTAGAGCAAAATGTTAAATAGAAAGGTGATGTAATATATACAAATATAGTCATAAGGGAGAAGAAATCAGTGTAGAGTAATAATTGATCCCTAATAATTGATCTACTCTTGACAATAAATCTTTGCTTTTATGATTTTTTAATGGAATATAATGTTTAGAATATGTTATATATCAACAGCAATGGAAACTGAAAATGTATACATCCAGTGAAGAATAGGGATATTTTCCTAATATTATTCTGCTCTGTACCTCAACAAATTAAAGGTCTTTTCTGGTCTTTGCTGCAGATTTTCTAGTAAATCTGCAATTGCAGACTCATGTTTACTGCTCAGAAAAAAAATTGTATGGATATATATTTGCCCCTACATTTCAGGGACAATGAAACTGCACTCAATATACAAGTTAATGCATCAATACTGTACAGTAATACCCGTTTTAGATGTCTTAGTCACATCTAATATCTCTTATTCTTAGCTTGGCTTCTTAAGTAGGAAAGAACATTCCATGATAATGAGATACCTCAGTTGACTTATTCAAAGCTTGGTCGTATACTGCTGCTGAGCAGATTGGTTCCTCTATAGTCTTAGAATTTTCTTAAACTCAAAACAAAATTTCTTTTTTCTTATGATTTCAGTGATGTCTTTATCTGTTTGAAAATTAATGTGAATTTCAAGCAAATTTCTATGGGTGGATAGAGGGCTTGAACAGACTGTTTCAAATTTTTCGAGGAATGTTGTCCATTACTTGCAATTATTATGAGAAATTTAATGTAACTCTTATAGTTACTGGATTAATGAATCATAAAGTCATTTTCTCCCACTTTGTATAAGAATGTAGCTTATTAAGACTCTAAATCTGAGATGATACATAAAAAAATTAAATTTAAATTTCTTTACTTATAGCAATTTCCAAAAAAAAAAAAAACTATAGGCATTATTTTTATACTCCCAATTTTCCTTCTGATTAATAGTTATTGAAATGGGTACTAGGTGTAACTACCAATTTTCCTTCTGATTATTTTAAGTAGCTATTAGGTATAACTTTGGAAATTATGTTTTTAGGAGTCTTAGGACTCTTAAGAGTCTATCATTTTCCCTCATAAATTTTAGCTATATCTGAATCAAATCAATATAATTCTGAGGAGCACATATCTAACTCGAAGAAAATTGCTATTGTTTTGATCTGTCCCATACTATTCTACATAAACTTAAGATTCCTTGTGGCTTTCTAAACACACAGGCAACTCAGGCAACTGAGACAACCTCTTAATATTTACCTTACTTCTTAATGTTTACAAGTAGTAAACCTACTTCTTTAGTGAATAAACAAGGAAAGAAGGGTAACTGGCATGTTGTTTCTACAGAATATCATATTAGTGCATTTAATTGGCTGAAATGGATTTTCTTTTTAATATTTTAATTCAAATCTCATTAATCTAGAAGGTTTAGTATCCCATTTGTAAATCTATATTTCTCTAAAACTGATAAAAACTGGCTGAAGCCCCAAGAGGGGTTGGTCTTATTCACTATTTCTGTTCAAAAACGCTAAGAATAATGCTCGGAGGAGCTGATGCTCCTTTGACCAAAAGTTAGTAAGATCATAATTTCACAAGAAAAGTGACAGCCTAAGATACCTAATATCTTTAATTCGTCTGATTAATGGATATTTCCACCGTAAATGTCATCAATGGTGAAATCTAAGATATTCTTAGACTTCAACAGCCTTGATCTCTCAATGCTGAGTTATCTGAGGATTTTTTTCATTAAACCTTCTAAATAGCAACTGAGTATTTTTTGTCCTGCAAAGGACCACTCATGGAATATCTGACTTCCTGATATTCTTGATGAAAATTCTTCTACTTAATAACTGTATCAACATCTTTTTTTTTTTCCTTTTAACTGAAGTTACCTCAATGAAATATAGGAACTGCACTATGTTTTACACAATGTAAGAGGTCAGATCACCCATCTCTTTGGGAATACAGAACTAGTTTTGTTCAAACTTTCTGAGGTGTCACAAGCAGATTTTTTCTTCTCTTAGAAGAAATAACTGCTTAATAATAAGCAATATAAAACTTGCTTAATAAACAATTATTTGCTTAACAATATATTATGACAAGCAGAGTTTAATACATGTAAAAGATTAAATATCTGCTATGATAATGAACATCTACATTTTTCATCTAGGCCTTCTATCTGGAGACCATGGTTTCTCTTTTGGCCTCCTTTATCCCTTTACAGAAGATCAAATTGTCTTTGGTCCTACTCTAAGTTATTTCTGCTATGGTATAAATAAAATGGTGAAGAATTCAGCAATGGAATCACTATTATCAAATGCATGATGTGACATTTAACTCTCCTTTTTATCTTTCTTTGCATATGCTGATATCAAAGATAGTATCACTCCTCGTAGGTGACAGCTCTGGAGCAGAAGCTTGTGCTGTGAGATCCTTTCCGAAGGAGCTAAATAGGCCATGCACAGCAGTGAGACACACCCAGCCCCAGGTGGCTCTGATGCAGCAGAGATGGAGTCACCAGGGAAGGTGGCCCAAGCCCCTTGCCTACAAGATTGGGCCTCAGGCAGCATGGGGAGTAGGGCTTAGTGCAGCAGGTAGTGCGGGCAGGTCGAGTAGCAGCGAGCTGCTTGGTGTACCCACTATGGCAATTACTCTTTGGAGGGCCTTCTCAGCACTCACTAAGAAGGAGATAGGCACCCAGACTGACAAGTCGGTAGAGTATTGTAAGAGTAAAGTGAAAGTAAACCAAACCAGTGTTTCACAGCGGCTCTGTGATTCAGAAATCAAAACAAAGCAAAATCACTCAAACAGGAGTGTTCCGGTTATCCAAAGGTCCTTTTTCTGTGCGCAAGGAATATTTTAGAGTAAAAAAAAAAAGAGAGATTTTCTATACCTACTACTTTTTGTTGATCATCTTGTACTTATTTTGTTTAACTTTTTAAAAATGTTTTTCTTTCAGAATTTTCTTTTAGAATCCTGAGCAGAGTCTGGCTCTAAACTACCCTAGGATCTAAAAATGGATCACCTGTGAAAATATTTAACGGCGGAAGAAAGTGCTTAAATGAAAATGAAGTTCAAGTGGTGTACCTGGAGGATTAGGACAGCTATCCAATATGACTGCATTCACCTGGAAAACCGTGGAGAACTTTTAACTATAAAATGAGGAAAACCTTCACAAAGACACTTTTTTCACACAGCAACTTCATAAATAGATGGTTAGGGAAAATATTCTGAAAGCCATAACTTAAAGATCCTTAGACATTCACTGAATTAGATAAAGTTGGAAATTAGTTCAGAATGAATGATTTAATGAATTATTTTTATTTATAGCTAAAGTATTCTTAAAAAAAATATTACTTACCTGGCCAGAAAATGTATTTTCACATACAAATGTTTCATAATATTTAGGGAATTCAGGTTCATGGTCATTGACATTGAGAACTTGGATATACACATTTACTTCTGAAATTTTTTCTGGATTTCCTAATGATAAAAAAATACCAAAGTTGTAAGAAATCTACTACTTATTTTACAGAAATGTAGAAAGTATAAACTTCCTAAATTTTACACTGAGGAGAGTAGTCGCTGAGACTTTACATATTTACTGAGACTATACATATTTACATACAAGATATATTTTACATTGTAGCTTTTTTAATACTTCAAGGATATTTCATAATGTGATTTGTAATTATGTTTCTGCTTGAGTTTTTTCTCTGATCTCAATTGCATTATCTGAATTCCCAGAATTAATCAAACTGTTTCCTTGATTTGCTATGTTGTATTTACAGAAAGCTTTTTGCTTCTTGCTTTGTTTTCCTTCTTCCCATAACTCATCAAGTTAAATTACAATAGTATATGTAAAAATGCATAAGCATATATTTTTCAATCATTCATTTTCTAGGTTTGAAACTGATTTAATGTAAAAAATAAAATCTATTCTCTACAAAGTTGATAAAGTTTTGTTCATAAGGAATACATCTAGCTCATGGATAGCACAATGTTAACTCATATTGCTTTAGGCAATTTTGTTAGTTTTCTACTTCTCCTTTATTATTTTGAAATATTAACATTTTTAAAGCAAATTTCCACAATATATACATACTTCCAAAACACTTCTGTGACTGCTAGTGAGGTCAAAAAGCTAAAAAATGCAGAGTGGGATTTGGGCTGCCCAACCCGCATGATACATATGTTCCAATGGCCCAAAAACAAAGAATCCTATATATCAATTCCTATTGGTCCAAAAAGAAAACAGTCTAGAATTTTTAATTGATACTAGAGCACAGATTAGTGCACAGCTCCAGTGCTTTGAGTGCTTACCTGGAAGCTATAAGATACTTGCTATCACTAAAAGAAGGACCAACTAAGACCTCCAAAATATAACAGCCAGTAATTTCAGATATTACAACATTATATCTTCCTTATAAACTTTCACCTATTAAGGTAGCCCCAGAATTCACTATATCCTCTAAAAAGGACAAAGTGTGGTTTATTGATGCCTCTGCCCGAAGAACAAGCACGGGATGGAATTACAAGGCAGCAGCCCTGGAAAAAAGCTCACTTATATCATGAATGTGTGGTATGGGGATGGCCTGTGTCAGCAGCATTAGTTAGTGAAATCGTATTAGCATGCCCTCAATGCCAACTCTGACTGAAAATGAATCATCCTAATCAAACTCCCCCTCAGCACATTCAAAGTATGTTTAAAAAGCATGCAAAAGTGTCACAGCCAGAGATCTGGGGCTATCTGAAGCAGTCTACACTGTCAACGTTATCACAGTCTGCAAAGTCACAAAATCACAGACTTGAAATGCAGGTGGGACAACACATGATGGCAAAATTGCCCTCTATTCATGTTTTTTCTTTAATTTTGGCTAAACGTTGAGGATTATGTACCTGGGAATCCACTGATGCTAGCGGGAAGACACACCGCATAAACAGTCTGTGAATCATCAGACTTCTGACCAAATATAATTGCTTGTTCATGCTTGCAAAATTAATACCCAATGTACGCTGGTTAAGGCAGAGACCGAGTAGTCTTCTTTTTGTTTTTCAGGGTATCAAAAACTTGGAATACTAGACCATTGTACCTGGAGCCACGGACTCTATTTATACTGATCTCAAGTATCCATCAGGGTTGCTAGTTTCCTGCATAGTTTGTTTCATTGTTTCGATACGTGTAACTCAGCTATTTTGGAGAATTCCATGGCTTCATGTGTTTTACCACATTTGGCCTAGGATTTTCTTTTGGATCAGTATCAAACAAGTCAGTGTTGTGGTATTGCCAAAATGTGATAAATTACTCCAATTGGGAACAACACAATTTGGTCAGACATTATTGACCATTTTGCATTTCTCTAAAAATAGGCTGTCTGTGCCATAATCACAGTATAAAATATAAATCAGTAAATGAAGACTTTGCACCTCATGATGAGTGCCGTATAGCTTCTGGTGACACTCCGACTAGTTTGATCTGGGCCTGTAGTGGTGGTAATATATATATTTCCCTATGGTAAATATATGGAGTTCAGGATTGCCTGATCTCCAGTGTACCTTGGGTCTTCCAACATTGCGCTACCATGAGAAAGCAATTATGGTTGAGTAAGCTGGCCTATCAAGTAGAAACATTAGCTAACACCACCGATACTGGTACTCAATCATCAATTACAAGCCACATCAGAAATGACTCTTCAGAATCGGATGGCATTGGACTTGATACTGTTATACCAAAGTGGACTTTGTGGCTACCTGAACCTCTCCGGTACTGACTACTGCATTTATATAATCCAAAGTTTAATAGAATATGTGATGATAATTATCCTAAGCACAATATCCTGTGCGAAATCTATTATAATGAAATCTATTAATGTAAAGCTGATTCAGTTCACTGCTTATATCCCTTTACAAGCAGATGATCCAATTGATGTCCCAAGTACTAAGATTCTAATTTGAGACTAAACTTCGATATTCAATGGTAGGTGGAGTCACAGGGTGGATCTGCAATAATTTCTGTGTATACATATATTAATTATCGTAGAACTAGATTTGCTGCCTTTTCTGTATCTCCTCTCCATCTGATGTAACAAAATGCAATCACTTGCTTAACTGCATCATGTTTAGGCCATGTGATATTAACATCTAAATGACTTCATGTGAAACTTGAGAGACTATAGTCACGGGGTGAATAATGTGGAAGAATTGTTTGGAAAACTAGGGCCTAACAGAAGCTTTGGCATTGCAGAAGCTTGCTTGGGGTGAGACACAGTTGCCACTTCCAGGATGGCTGGTACGCACGGACTCAGCTCCTCCACAGTTGCCTGGGCAACACAGCCTGCCCTCCTCGCAGCTGCAAAGGGGAGTAACAGAGGATGGAATGGAGTGAAGACCCCGTGGCCAAATTCTACTGCACTCCCTGTTCTGGGATAAGCCACACAGCAGCTGTCCAATGGGAGATATATGATAAAAAGTTTGGTGCTGGGCCAGAAAAGTGGCAAATCACTCCTTTCGGATGAACTTTGCTAGAACTTTGATCATTATATGTTCATTATAATGTCAAAACACATCTCCATCCCAAAATTTACCCGCCTCCAAGGTACGACCACCCCTCACTGAGCATGTGCTCTAGATTTTTTATTGACTGTACCTTTAAATGAAAGCGAGAGACTTTTTCACCAATCAATATTAAGTATGACTCTAGTCACTCAAGCTCCACCTGAACGTAAAGAAAAGTATAAAAGGTGAACTAAGGATGAAGAACTTTGGAGGGAAGATTCCATTGTAAGTTGCAGGTCAGTTGACATGCTGATCTCCCTTCTCTCCTCTTGGGCTAGGACGCCACCTGAGGAGACTAAGAACTGAGAGGGGAAGACTCCATCCTAACTCTTGGATCAGTCAATGGGCTGATCCGCCTTCCCTCCCCTTGGACTGGAGTATCGCCTGAGAAGACTAACAACTGAGAGGGAAGAATCCGTCATCACTCTTGAGTCAGTCAAAAGGCTGGTCCTCCTTCCCTCCCCTCGGGTTGAGAAGCCACCTGAGGAGACTCGAGACTGAGAGCCCTCTCCCATCTTCTGAGGTGGGTGATGATTGCACATGTGGACATCAGAGCTAGCTAAACAGCCCCACACTGTAGTAGAGAATTTCCTATACTGACATACAAATCCTGCTTTGTAAATGTTACATTTGAATAAATCATACTGTTTATGAACTCGACGATTTGTTTGGGGGGAGCGATTGGACCTACAGTTGACAGACTGTTCGTGAATCCGATACTGCCAGAATTGAGCTTATAGCTGATCAGGCTATTTGGCAACTCAGTTCGCTCCTAGAAAGGCGATTGGACCTACGGTCCATGGACTGTTCGTGAATCCAATACTGCCAGAATTGAGATTATAGTTGATCACACTATTTGGGAATTCAATTCACTCCTAGGAAGGCGATTGCACCTACAGTCCATAGACTGTGAATCTGATACTAATTTGATATCTCCTTCCCCTCACCACCCCCACTACGGCTTTCAAACTGCAACATTTTCACAACACAAGCCTAAAATATTAGTACTGACATACTTGATAGACTGAACTTACAGCTTTGTTCCAAGTCTTATTTGTGCAACAGATTTAATTCTTAGGTGTTATGTGCTCATGAAAGCTGTGCTTCTTCCACTCCCTAAGTACAGTCTATTTCTGTGGCTTTAAGTATAGAACCTATGTCCATATGGCTTATTTCTATTTGAAAAAGAAAATAAACCACCATAAGGCACTTTTATTCATGTACTTACTACATTTACACAAGATTTGCATCTATAACCGTCTCAGAGACAATCTAGAACTAACATAATATTAAACTTGTGTATAGATAAAGCCTAAATAAAAATATTAGCTTATGTAATAAAAAGTTCATAAATGTGTCATCTGAAAACAATAAAATGAACATTAGAGGGTACTGAATACTTCTTTGAAGTCTTTTGCCTATTTATAAGGGTTTGACCTGCTCACTAGGATTTGAGCCACTTACATGATACAGCTCTCATAAGTGTCTGCTTTTTCTGCATAGCTGTTAGCAATTTAACATACTATTCTAGTATCTGAGAATTTTCACTGCTACAGTACTGGTGACATTATTTTGTTGGATAAAGGCTGTTTATTTTTGTAAAGTTATCCTAAGAAATTTCAAGAATACTAAATATGTTTATTTTAACTTATTCTGTCTAAACTACAAACAAGTTATTCACAAGAATAGTCATATAGCTAAAATAACCTGCATGATATGACCAGTGTTACTGGTTTTGTTGCTAAGCCCTTAAGGCTGTTTCTTAAGTTAGTCAGACAGACCTTAGGGGAAAAACTAAACTTTCTTCCTTTTGCTTTCCCTCTAACAATAGGGATTTGTTTGGTTCTTATATTGATTTTTATATGTAATTGACTATTTCCTTGGAGCAAAGATTCATTTTCTTGGTTCTTATGGAATCTGTGCTGCTATATTTGAATCCTTTGTCAAAGGAAATTGCAGCAAAAACAACTAGAGATAAAGGACTGGGTATGCCACAGTTCACGTTGCCATTCCTCTCATGAAATCATCAGAATTTCCAGAAGCTAATGATCTGTGTTTGCCTAAAAATATTTTGTTGTGAGATAGCATCTCTCTTCTTAAAGCCCAACATACTTTTAATAGACAATGATGCAGTTCTTGGCATGTTGTGTAGTAAATATAAAAATAACATCTTTTTAAAAAATACTACTCAGAAATTTGGGGCTGGCATGTTCAGAACTAGTTTCTGTTCAATAAGCTTCACAGAAAATGTCTTAATTTTAATGTCTACCCTCAGATACCTGCAGGAGCAATCAGACAGTATTCTCCAGCTTAGAGCTTCCTAGAACACATTTGGGCTTTTTTAACCAATTGTTTTGTTTTTCCTTTTAATTTATTTTTGGTAATGAACTTATTTCTGTTTACTTATGTATTTCAAGTTTTGTTTTATTTTATTTTATTTTCTCAGTGTGTGATTAAGTAACCAGGAGAAAATTTCCATGTTGTCATTTAAGGAGAACAGTTTGGCAATGAAATCTTAGGAGTTTGTTCTGAAATCTTAGGAGTTTGTTCTGAGAACGAGTAGCACCCCAGAAATAGATGTCCAGTAAATATTTAACAAAGATATCAGGTGAAGTAGACTCCTCCAATCCCCCATACGACTTCTAAAGAAAGTAGGTAGCATAAGTAGGTAATAACAACAACAAAAAAAAACAACACAGTGAAGTGATAAATAGACATTAATGATATAAACCAGACTTGATATCTCCAGAAAGTCACAAATACTGTAATCATTTCCCAGTAACTGTGAAACCCACTAGAAAAAAGATTCCTGTACAAAACTCTATGCACAGATGATTCTGTGACTCTTGTAGGAAGGTCTGATATTTAAGATAGTTAGTGTTAATGTCCTGTTACACTAGACAGATGAGAATTAGAGGAAGATTGTTAGTCTTTTCCATTGCTTGCTTTTTGTTTTTTTTGTTTTTTTTTTTTCTTTTTCTGATGGCCATGAATAGCTCAATGGAGATAAAGATGAGGCAAGTACTCTTCTTCTAGATTAACAAATTGTCGATTTTTCATTCAGATATCATTGTCAAGTAAAGTGGAAGACTTCAGGGTTTCCTGCTTTAATGCACTGTTAGAGTGCTGCTATTTCTACTTGAATCTTGTACGGGTTGTACTATAAAGTTAATTAATACCATGTAAAAGTCATACATATACGAAACTTATTTCCTTTTCAGCAAGAAGACTCCAAGCCATAAAGTAGATACCTTTACGCAAAGACTGAACAGATAGTAGGATTCCAACACTTCAATCTTGTGTCAACTTGACTAGATTTTGAGACATGCTTTTGAGATCATAGAATCATAGAATCATAGAATGCTTAAGGTTGGAAGGGACCTTAGAGGTCATCTAGTCCAACCCCCCTGGGGGTCACCTAGAGCACATGGCACAGGGCTGCAACCAAGTGGGTTTTAAAGATCTCCAAAGAAGGAGACTCCACAACCTCTCTGGGCAGCCTGTTCCAGTGCTCTGTCACCCTCACAGTGAGGAAATGCTTCCTGAAGTTCCTATGGAACTTGCAATGCTTCAGTCTGTGGCCATTTCCTCTTGCCCTATCGCTGTCCACCACTGAAAAGAGGCCACCTCCCTGCCTCGCTCGAGGTATTTATAGACACTAATTAGGTCCCCTCTCAGCCTTCTCTTCTCCAGGTTGAACAGGCCCAGCTCTCTCAGCCTTTGCTCATAGGGCAGATGTTCCAGGCCCCATGAGCATCCTGGTGGCCCTGCACTGGACTCTCTCCAGCAGCTCCACATGCCTCTTGTACTGAGGAGCCCAGAACTGGACACAGTGTCCAGGTGTGGCCTCACCAGGGCTGAGTAGAGGGGGACGATCACCTCTGTTGACCTGCTGGACCCCAGCTCTTGACCTCTTAATGCACCCCAGGATCCCATTGGCCTTCCTGGCCACAAGGGCACACTGCTGTCTCATGGTCAACTTTTGTCATCCACCATGACACCCAGGTCCCTCTCTGCGGGGCTGCTCTTCAGAAGGTCAGTCCCCAATCTGTACTGGTGTCCAGTGTTATTCCTCCCCAAGTGCAGGACCCTGCACTTGCTCTTGTTGAATTTCATTAGATTTCTCACCGCCCAGTGGTCTAGTCTGTCCAGGTCCCTCCGGATGGCAGCGCAGCCCTCAGGGCTGTCAGCTATTCCTCCAAGTTCGGTATCGTCAGCAAACTTGCTGAGGGAGCACTCCATGCTTTCATCCAGGTCGTTAATGAATAAGTTGAACAGGATGGGACCGAGGACTGACCCCTGGGGGACACCGCTCAGTACAG
>JAUBOD010001033.1:1635318-1662262 GCA_032353885.1 Nothura maculosa | reverse complement strand
AGTTTAAAGCTCTCCTAATGAGATTGGCCAGTCTTTTGGCAAATACATGCCTGCCCTTCTTGGTGAGGTGGTTCCCACCATGCTCCAATAGCTGGTCATCATCAAACACAGTCCCATGGTCATAGAAGCCAAAACCCTGTTGCCAACACCAGCAACTCAGCCAGTTGTTGATTTCACCTATCCGTTTTCTCCTCCTTAAATCCATCTCCCTCGTTGGAAGGATGGAGGAGAACACTACCTGTGCTCCAAGATAACAAGAGATACTGTTATTTAGGTATTTAGGGCAAGAAAGGTGGTTGAGAGACTGGAGCATCTGATGTATGAGGAAAGACTGAGTTGGGCCTGTCTTCTCTGGAGAAGGGTGAGAGGGGATCTGATCAATATGTATAAATATCTGAGGGATGAATATAGGAAAGGGCCAAGCTCTTCCCAGTGGCAGCCAGTGATAGGACAAGGAGTAATGGGTGCAAGCTGAAACACAGGGAATTTCATTTCTATATGAGGAAGAACTTTCCTGTGAGGGTGACAGAGCCCTGGAACAGGCTGCCCAGGGAGGCTGTGGAGTCTCCTTCTGTGGAGGTCTTCAAAACCCGCTTGGATTCCACCTTGTGCCATATGCTCTAGGTGTCCCTGCTTGAGCAGGAAGATTGGATTGAATGATCTCTAAAGGTCTTTCAAACCTTAACCATTCTGTGATTATGTGATTTTGTGTGATTCTGTGTATTATCCCGTAGAAGTTTGGAATAGCAAAGCCACATTTCTCAGTCTAACCTCTGATCCCTATCATAAGAATGTCAAAATGCTTAGGCCCTGTACAAATGCCAAGATATCAGCAAGCCCCTAGAGAAGTTGCTGTTGTAATGCACTCTCAACATTTGTCTTACCTACACAGAATGTGTGATGAGGACGAAGTCTAGTGGTCTTTTAATTTGGTTTCAATGTATCCACAATGTTATCCTAAAGATGTCTTATACGCACATTAGGATTATATTTCAAAGAATAAAATGCTACGAGTTGATAATATAAATCACTTCAGATATGCTCAGACCAAGGTTACCTAACTTCAATACTTTTAAATATAATTTTATAGACAGTGACCTTGCCATTGTTGAAGAAATAAAGAATACGAGGAGAATGAGGGCTCAATCTCTTTACAGTAACTTTCATTACTGCAAAAGACCTGATTCCTTCTACTGCAGGAGGCACATATTCATTTGTAACTTTTGGTCCTTTCTTTTTTTTATTGTTTAGCTAAACATAAAAGTCCAGACCAAAGCCATCCTGCTGTGTTTCCATAGAGCTATTCAAGGTAGGACAAAAATATGACAGACTTCTATTTTACCATCACCTCCCAGCTGTCCAACAATACAAGAAGATAGATACATTTGTGTTTAAAAACTTACCGAGAAGCTGAAAGAAAGATTACACTACCAATTCCCAAACACAAAATGGAGACTCGAGTGATTTTTGCTAAGGGCTATTCTATGTTAAACTTCTAGACATACTATTTTGATCTATGTAGAGAGAATATTTCCTTTTAGTACAATGCAATTGATGTGCATATATTTAAACTGGTCTTAATAAATAGCATCCAACTGAGATTCAGAATGCAAATAATATAGTGTAAATATTTGGCAAAAATTGATTTGATCTACTGATTGGCCTCAGGTTTTCTATTTTATCATTCCTAAAAATGAATGGGATTAGTTATTTTTAGTATACCTAATAAGCTTGTTATAATGTATTATAAATCAGTAACTGTTAATTTCCTAGAGTATTATGTCAAAGACTGGGCAACAAGGTAACCAAAAGCACACACAGCAGTAATTTGCATTTGACTTTCAATAAAAGCTGACAGGTGAAATTTATATAAAGGATGCTGCGTGGATTGAATTGTCGCTGAAGAGAAGTCTAGCTGATTTAGGTCTTACATTCACAATTAATTTGAGCCACAGGTTTCTAACTGGAGCTAAATTAGACCCTGGCTAATTTCACAGTAGTCAAAAATCCGGTGTGAAATTAACCAAGGTCTAATTTAGCAGAAGATCTTGAACTGCAGGAGAAATTCATATGTTTTAGTGTAACTTGAAAGCATTACAGTCTTGATGTTATTAGAATTTCTTTTCTTTCTTTCTTGTTTTTTTTTAATAAGATCTTCTTTTATGGAAAAGCACAGGACCTTGGAGCTCAACTACATTCTGTTTTTATTTAACTAATCATTTTAATAATACTTCTCAATGTAACAAGCAACAGTAATATAATGAGAAAAAATCATGTATTCTCTATTTAAAAGAAAGCATATTCAGGTGATAATTACAGCATGCAGAATATAAAACACAGTGTTCTTTAAATTTCTTACTCACTTGTTTCTGTGGCTGTAACAGTTATGTTGTGCCAAGCAGCTATCTCTCGGTCCAGAGGTTTAGTTGTAATGATTGTTCCATTGTGTTCATTGATGCTAAACAATCTCTTTAAATACATGCCATTGACAATAGAATATCTGCACAAGAAAAAGTAAAGAGATTCCCTAATGTCGAAATATTCTGTCAGAAAAAAAAAGGACGTATAAAGCTATTGTCAGTTGAGAAAATAGACCTGTGAATATATACATATAAATGTGTGCTGCAACAACTCAGAAATCATGAAAAAATGTACACTTATAAACATTTAAAATTCACTGCTGCTGAGATCAAAGCTCTTCTTTTTATAAAGCTAAATATGCTTCAGATCTATATTAGTGTGAACTGAATCTGAAATGCATTATTCATTCTTATTTCTAAGTCAGGCCCACAGCAGGTGAATTACTTCGTAGAAAAGAAACAGCAAAAGTGCCACTTGTGAAATGAATACCACTAACAGCTAAGCAGAGGTATAATGGTAAATCCATTTTGTCACTGCTGTCATGCTCTGATGCTGAGGGAATGGGCATTGGAAAGATAGACAGACAACTATCTATAATGAGGTCACCAAGCCAGGGTGCACAGTCCTAACATTAGAGATGACTGCAAATGAATCCAGGACTACAGAGTATTAATTTAAAAGTCTCTGGATGCTATGTCTATATATGTACACCCACATACCATAGATACATACATAGACACGCACATAAATACATACACATACACCCTTTGATTTGTTAAATTCAAATCCCTTGAACTGAAATAAATAAATAAATAAATGAAGATATAGTATCAAATGCTAGGGATATATACAAGTATTTTTCACGATATATAGAAAACAATAGATGTCACAGTTCCTCCTAAAATTTATTTTGTGGAAATAAAATCTGTTTGAGTATTTGAAAGATTCTTCCTCTTCTTCCTCCTCTTTGGAATTCCCATGTGTAATTATTCCCTCTTTTATGCTGTCTTCCATTTTTCTTGATAATATCTCACATTGATACTCAGGACTAGCTCAGATTATTTGCCAGCATTTGGATAGTTCTCTTTTACTTATTATTTATATTTATCTTTTAGTCTGTTCAGAAAATCAGTAAGACGGTAAATTAAAGAAACATCCTAAGATTCTTGACTATACTTCTGAAGCCTGAAATATGGATTAAAATGTGTTTTTTTTTTAAATAATAAGAATCTGCTAAATTAATCCATGGACCATAAATTTTTTTTGCATCTCCCATGTTTCTGTCTTGGATTGTTTTAATCACACAGTACACAGTGACATCAAGTAATTCAGCAAGTTAATTACCTATTTCCTTCCTTAAAATACAGAAAAAGAAAAATATTTTATAACAATAAATAAATAAATAAATATTCCACTGACTTTTAATTTTATATTTTTTATAAGATATAGTATTTCTACAGGGCAGTTGTGATAACTATAGGAAACTAGTGAATTTTGGTCATGCAAACAAGGTAGATTCACATTGATAGGTTCTGTTTTTCTCTCCAGCAATGACTTCATGTCTTCTTTTCTCTAGAAGTAATTGGGAACAGATTGGGAAACCTCAAGGCACTCTCAGTTTCAACTCTGATATCCTAGTTTAGCTCCTATACAACAATCCCCTCCAGTCCACTGTTTTAAACATTGTCCCATCTCAAAGGGATTGTAAAGCACACAATTATAATCATGAATCAAATAAAAGAATCCTAGAATTTAATGTCACAAAACTAGTTCCTGATGTCTTTGGATATCCATATATATTTTGTATGAGGCCTATTCATGTTTTAAGATAGATACCTGACTGGACTGTCATCATTGTCTGGATCTTTAGCAGTTACAACGCCTACCAAGGAGCCACTCAGAGCCCCTTCAGCAATCTCCATCACATAGTTCTCTGAGGTGAAAACAGGAGGTTCATCAGCATCTTGTACATTGATTTTAACAATGGTTGTGTCTTCATATGGTCCTTCTTCCAGAAATCGTTCATCAATATACTTGTTGACAGCTTTTGCTTGAACACTGTATCGCCTCTTGATTTCATAATCCACTCTCTGTTAAGAAGCAAAGGTGAATTTGATTTTTTTTTAAGATTGATAAATAAATAGTAGACCAATAAGTGGTGTGAGATTAAAGACAAAAGTGCTATCTTGTTTTTGAATGTTTCATATTCATTTTATACAAATTTTCTTTTTTGACCATAATAACATTCAAACAATTAATCTGTGGAATACTTTAATTGGCTTTCAGTGCTAGGTATTGATTTTGTTGGCATGGAGGCTTAATTTACTCTTAAACAACACTGTGATGGAAGCCTTCCCTTAGAGCCCTATAGCACCCCTATTTCCAGTATAAGTTGAACTTTAATGAATGTTATCCTTGACTTTTGCATAAACAATGGAAATAAGTTATTCTGCAAGAGTTAAACTGAAATTGTTAAAATTTAGTCTATAAAAAAAATAAATTCCAGGAAGTACTAAAGAGTTTAATAAACACATAGTTATATTACTATTTTCACAGTTATTATCTATTCTAATTAAAATATGAAATATTAAAGAAATATCATCCTACATTCTAATAAACCCAAATAGGAAAACAATATATGTAGCATTCAGTTCTGCAAAGTCCTGGATTTCACGGATGACTTTTGAACTCTATCATCATTTCAGACCCAGAATACTTCTCCTTCCTTTACAATACAAAGTCAAATCACACTTTAAACAAAAGCCTCTTGAATATATTAATTCATAAAACTGGTATATTTTGAGTTTTGCCAGTATATTTCAAAAGCTTGAAAACATTTCCACTCAATATATTTTGCTTTCAATTAGATTTAACAAGAAGCATTGAAAGAAAGGAAATAGTGATTTCCTTTTGTTGACAGAGATTTTACAGATTTTACAGAAGAGAGAGAGCATTTACTCACAGTAGTATACACTGTTTTTCATATCTGGGAATAAATTTCCTATACTTCATCTGGTGGTTCTGCATTTGGCCAGTAACAGAAATGAGGCCCAAAAAATGAAAAAGGAAAACCATATTTATTTATTTATTTATTTATTTATTTATTTATTTATTTACTTATTTATTTATTTATATTTATTTCACTAATATTCCCATCAAATTGTAAAGTCCATAAAATAGAATAGGGAGGGAAAAATAAAAGTAAAACTCAAATGAATAACCATTTTTAAAATCTCTTTCTTGTTTGAGGAGATTCTTTCCAATATTTAAAAATGCTGAATGTAGTTTCTGAAATCTCACCTTTTTTAATAAAATAATTCCTTCTTGAGTCTTATTATCAGTAACGATGTCAAAAACATCTGTGCTATCTCCTTCAATGAAGTAGTTCATGGCTGCATTCTCCCCTATGTCGCTGTCTTCCGCCATGACTCTGCCTATGGTAGTGCCCACTGGAGCCTCTTCAGAGACACTCATATAGTAGAGTCCTAAAGAAACATATTGACACAATTCAGTGATTTGCCTAGTTGATAGCCATTATAGCTAAGAGGTTATCAGAGGTTATCAGAATATTGGGGAAAGGCACGAGTTTTTAACAAGACCCTCTGATTTCTCAGAGGCATTGTACTACATGATCTCTAAGAGTCCTTTCTGACCTTAAGGATTCTATGATTCTATGATTCTGTGCACTTCAGGAAAGTCGGGGAAGACAACCGCTCCATCCATGAGCCCTTCTCTCCCAGCCCCTCTTGATGAGAAGCGCCCAAGTGAACAAACCACAGCACTATGAGCAACCAGAGGAGGGCAGCAATTCCCAACTTAGCTCCTGCTGCCAGC
Organism: Nothura maculosa; assembly: GCA_032353885.1. NCBI lineage: Eukaryota > Metazoa > Chordata > Aves > Tinamiformes > Tinamidae > Nothura > Nothura maculosa. The sequence goes on along the minus strand of JAUBOD010001033.1, from coordinate 1,656,067 downwards.
CTGACTGTCTGCTTTCACATCACCTGGAAACTACCTGAACCAGGATAGGATGACAGACTATTCTTGGAAAGACGGAAGGTAGGAGAGAAATATGGGGAGTGAAAACAGTACGAAGTGTTCCACTGCTCAAAATTTAGGCTTAGGAAGTGCAAACTATGTGGAAAGCAGTTTAGTAACTCCATAGTCTCCAAATGATAAAAACAATAGTCAGAAGTCTTTGGATAGTAGTGGAGGTTTTTGCCCTCTTTGGAGATAGAACTTTTCTTTTGAAATTTGTGTTGCTGAAGACAAATACAGACAGAGCTATGGTAGATTTACATTTCCTCAAATATTAAACAAATATAAGTAAAGCAACCTCTACTCACGCTGTTGAAATTTAGGTGCATTGTCATTGATGTCAGAGAGGTTGATGGTAACAGTGGCTGTTGCTGAAAAAGCCCCTGCTTGACCAACCATATCCTTGACTTGGATGATGACCAAGTGCTGATCCTTTGTTTCTCTATCCATTTGTGAAGCCATTCTGATAACCCCTAGAAGATCAAAAGTACGTTTTTGTGGTCCTGACATATAGTTACATTTTTTCCGCCAAACCTGACCACATAATAAGTATATAAAATATATCACTGGACACAGTTATAAGTTTACACTCTAGATAGTGTACAGTACAGAGTTAAATCGTTATTTCTCTGAAGACAGTGGGATAATATCTCATTAATTAAAAAAGAAATGTAAATTGTGCAAAGATATACAAATACAGGATGATAGAGATTGCTCTTTGTATTGAAAGGAAGAAAAAATGCCTATTTTTGCTTATATCCATGTTATGATATTTTATGGATTTTATGGATTAATCTCAGGTTACAAGAGTGTGCTGCAGTACCTGTCTTTGGCTCCACAGAGAAATAAGGCTGTCCCTGAATGAGACTGTAAAGCAGACGTGCACTATTCCCATAAGAAGGATCATCACCATCTGTAGCTGTTACCCGTGTAACAGATGTACCTAAAAAAAAAAAAAACACAACAGCAACAACAACATATTTTTAACTGTGATCCATACATCTATTTCTATTTTGTTACTCTTTACTCTTATTATCTCTTTTCAGACTCTTTATTTTTTTAAGTTACTTCATAATTACACAATATCTTTGTTTTAAGAAACTTTTAACAATCCTTTTAATATACTTTTTATATTAGCAAATCATCATGAAAATTTAAATGTTATGACACCTTCTCAAATTCATCATTAAAAAGGGAACTCCTTCAGCAAAACTGTTGGTTATGTTTTAGCTTTCAATTAAAACAAAAAGAAATAGTATATGATTTTTCAATGTTATCTTTATTTATATTGCTTAAAATACTAAATATCCTGCTCTTTTTATCCTAATTTATAATAGATGAAAGGAACATATTCCCACTCCCCATGTAAATCCTTCAAAGAATCATATGAAAGTTTTTAATAGGAATGAGAAAACAAAAACACCTTGAGCACTATGTGATTGAAAGAAATAAACTGTTAACAGTCAAAGGAGCCAAGAAATATAATAAGGCTCTGATAACATTTTGTATCCTTGAGTCTTTAATAAGCCTTTCCTAGTGCAAAAGACACAGCAGAATCAATCTATAGAACATGGTTTCATCTTGAGTTGGTAGTCAGCTATATCCTAGATCAAAGATTAGTAGCAATCTCATAGGACCATCAGTCATGATGACCTTTTAAAAGCAAATATTCATTGTGGCATCATTTTATAATGTAATCATTATTTTTGTCCATTTTTCTCACATAGGTTCTGCATAAATACACAAATAGCACTTCTGAGGAAGAGCAGAAACTCAAACTACTTTTTAAAACTTTGTGGCATGTGTTCACCTGGTTGTACTTGAATACCAATATAACTGTATAGCTAAGCTGAATGAGAAAAGAAGACATGATAGAGTGAAAGATATTTGGCAAGAAACACCTTTTCTGCAGCAAAATGAAAGTTTATACTTCTTCCTGGTAAAGGAAATGTATTCATTTCTGATCTTTCTAATAGTTCAATAGTTTTATTTTTTAATAGATCTGATTGATTGTTGATTTCATTAAAAGATGAATTTTCTAGTGAAAAGTAGGCTAAACTTGGTAAACAAAATTATTTTCAGAAGTATTATTTTCTTTCCATTTGATCTTAGCCTACATTTTTCCTTGTCAGTTTAGTCTACAGAATCCAAATGATTCCATTATGTGTGCTATCTTCCTTCAGAGTAGATCTTTCATTGCTACTAAGTTTAAGAGTGCAACAACGTTCAAAAATGCCTATGATAGCAATTTTTTTCATTATACATGTTATACACAGACCTACAGCCACACCCATGCATCCCTATGCCAGAAATTTGGTATGTTATTTTTATATGCACACGTGTATGTGTGTGGATATGTGAATGGATGGATGATGAATGTCGGTGTCACTCTCTATTGTTTTAGACAGACTAATATAGGAATATATATTCTTCATAAGCAGAAGTATATCCTTAATAAAATGGAAGAATAAAGAAAATAGAAACACTTGGCTACTCAACTGTTAACTTCATATCCTGTGTGGTCAGTGAAAACAGTTTTATTTTCATCCTCTAAAATAATTCAATATGAAGAGGAAACAGTTATTTTAGGAAAGAAAAAATATATCTATATCTATATTTATATATATAGATATAGAATAGATATATATTGCTAGTTAAGAAGGAATCTTACACTGTGGATAATCTAAGGCACGTTCTGTTGTAGATGCATTTTTTGGATGAAGAAAGCTGATTACAAATAAATGAAGCTCAGAAATTGACTGTTTATGACATCATATTTAACAAATAAGGAATAAGATAGAATCAAATTATATTTGTTACTCATCAAAGCTCCATTCTACTTTTCTTGCTTTTTCATATTTTTGTATGGCAGAGTGGGAGTGTCATGTTTGTATGAGTGGGCTTAGTGAAATGTAGCAGGAAAATAGAAAGACAAGCAAATAAGGGGTATCTAATAAGGAAAGAACATATTTGGAGGATAGAAAAGAATATGATTGCCAGCATTCACAATAGAAAGAATTTATTTTTAAATTGGAGTGACAGGAGACCGCAAAAAAGCAGGACTGTACTTTCACAGATTTCTGGAGAACAGAGATTTCATGATCTTGAAAAAAAGCTTTAAATTAAGGATGAAAAAAGTGTTTAAAGCATTTTTGACATTAAATGAGAATAAAAGTTATCTCAAGATTCAATTTTTTTTTAATTTTGAATTGCCATGAAATCAATTTTTCTATATGTTTAATCCACACTGAACAAAACAAACCATCTCCTCAATGGAACCATGCTTTCTCTGAATGATAAAAATTACATGTTATTACGTTCTCAAAACTCTGAAAACATGCTAAGACATTTTTGTTACTCCATATTTGGGAGGAAAATATATGAACAAATTAATAAAATGTGTTTTAAAAGAATTAATTATTACATTTTTAAAATAAGAACCTCCTGACATTCTAGACATAAAATGTCATAACTGGCAACCTTAGTAGCACTTTGCATCATTTAATAAAAATAGATAAGTTGCCAAAGAGGAAAAAACATTCAATTTGTCTGTGGAATTTAATATATCTATATTTGAATAAGGTAGTCTGTGTGACTGATACAAAGTTTATTCCTAAGTACATGTCTATTCCTAAGTACATGTCTACAGTTCACAGAAATGTCTTAAGCTAGATAGTAAATGTGTTTATACTTATTTACTTTCTATTACCATCTATTTGAAACAAGCTACTTTTTATTGATTGCTGTATGAGATTTTTCTTTGTATTATTTGCGCTTTGGTTTTACTCCTCTGGAGCAAAACATAACAGTGCAATTTATATCTTCCAGCCCATTAGGTAAACTATAGAGCACTCATGTTGGATATAGTTATTCATTTTTCTAACTAGAACTTGAAATCTATAAAAAGATTAAGTACTGACATATTATTGCATTTGACTCTTAAACATTCCCTCAGATATACTACATTTGTGCAAGTTCAACAGTTATATGGGAGGCACTTAATGTAAAATCATACCAAATGCCTGAGGGAAAACCAGACTTGTACTCCCAGAAGAGTCCATTTGCTGATACACTTTTCATTTACTGTGACACTCAAATATAAAATCCTAATAAAAATTAATACTGGAGATAAAAGCAAGTCTAGAAAGAACTAAAATGCATTCTAATTTGTTGTCATATTGGTATATACATTGATGTTTATTAAAAATCTGTGTTCTTTCTTTCAAGTTCAAAGTCCTGAAACAAATAAGTCTGTGTGTATGAAAATAGCAGTGAATGAACAATAACAGGTCTCCAAAGTGTTTTCCCTAATAGAAGCTGCGTGACTATACTGTAAGTTGATTTAACGGATGCTTTTTGTGGCTAATGCAGGTGTGACAGTGAGCTACTTTTTCCCTGTAGGAATCGAGATATTAATGTTCCTTCTGATTAAACACAAGGAATGAACATACTTATCTTGTAACTGATATCTGGGCTGTCAGAGGATGATATAATTCACAACTCCCTAAGAAAGATTCAATGCATCTGCCCTAAAAGTATAGCAGGTAATGCTGAATGATGCATAGTTTTTATTACCTTTTATGATCGCTGATACTACTGCACTAATGAGCTCATTAATTCACATAGTTTTAAGTAGGATAATATTTGAAATTATTTTCAATATTATTTTCAAATAAATAACCAAAAGAGAAAAAAAAGCAGGAAAAAATAAAGAAAAATTACTAAAAATATTTTAAAAAAGATTAGTAAGATCCTTTCAGTAAGTGTTAAAAAATTCATTTTCTTTTTTTCAGTTGTTTTGAATTGAATTATTGAATTCAATGAGTTATTAATTACTTTGAGATGATAGAATCTGTAATGTGCTCATTTATGCTAACTGCTCTTGCACTTCTTTTTTAAGATCTCTGTGTGTGTGTGTGTATGCATACATTTTGCCAACATTATCTTTGTTTTATATTTGTTGTATGAATTTTCCAGATACATGGCAGATTTGAACCCACGTATCTTTGCTCAGTTATGGAGTAGTAAGAATACATATTAAGTTGTTACTCTTGACAAGAAAATTTTAGTTCCTCTACTTGGAAAAGCTGAAGATATTCCTTCACTGTGCACCTTCTGGCTCAAACAAAGAGAATATGATTGATAGTGCAAGAGGTCTGGAAGTCTATGCAATTATGCATTGCCCATGATATGAGGATGTCCATTACTTTAGTCCCACAACAGCTTCATACCTTTCTTGTCCTGAACCTCTTGCACAGAAGAAAGAAACTGTGAGTGAATGGGTGCCTGTGATGTGGATGTGATTCTTTTCCAGTTACAGTACAACATGATTCATACTACGTGGGGAATAACGAGTTATTATTTAATTATTAAGTAGTCAGATTATACTAAAGGAGGCTCTTGAGTACTTTCCAGTGCAACGGAACTTACATGTACTTAAAAGAACTAACCATGATTAGAGATCTTTAAAGTTTAAGTACATGCTGCTTTTCTTTCACATGAGTAGACGCCTGAAGATCTGACAAGTGTAAGAAAAATCATACAATGAATAATTTTATAGAGTTTAAGCTGGCGTCCTTATTCAAAAATGAAATCTGTGAGCATGAAATCTCCTTTGCACTGTCAACAGCCTACAGTATTTTTTCCATCTTCAAATATAATGCCATGGTTTTTTAAGCATGTATGAATTTCAAGGCTGCATTGCTGATGGGAAAGAAAATTCTCCCTAGTCAATGCATGAAAGCAATCATGAAACTAGACCAAGATTCTGCAAAAGGACTTGGATACATGTAGCTACCTAAATATTTAAATACAAGTGTGTTAAATCCCAGTGCTCATATCCTTCAGTTCAAGCAGATGTCTCCAAATTTCTAAGCTCGTTAAATACTCTGACTTCCATTTGACTGAAAGGTAGTCTATAAAATATACTGTGGTATAAGTTTTTGTATGAACATAGCTATCCAGAAAAAAAGCAGGAAATAGAGTTCGGCTCATAACACTTCATACCTTCAGGGGACATCTCTGGAATGGTAGCCACATACGGTCCATCCAAAAACTGTGGTTCATGATCATTGATATCTCGAACTTTGATGATAAATTCTGATTCAGGTTCAACAGGAAGGTGAGTGTTTCTGTTAATTACTTGTGCTCGCAGGGTGTAGAAGGATTTCTTTTCTCTATCCAGTTTTTGTATCACATAAATTTTACCATTGTATTCATCAATGATGAAAATGCTTCCAGCTCCTTCCCCAGTCAAAACGTATTGTAGGCTGCGATCCTGCTTGTCTAAATCCGATTTCAGCTGTACAGAACAGAAAGAAGCAAACAAAATCAAGAACAAGAACTACAACAACAACATTTAGGCAGGAAAGAATTTTGAAATATTTATTTCAGTATTTTTTTGTTTTCGTTCTATGATAAAGTCTCTCAAAAGTAAATCTTGGAAACTAATGTTTGAAAACATCTGTTACCACATTTCTAGCCAGATGTGGCACAGTACTCATTTACTGATGTAAATAACTTATCAATAATCTATAAAAAAGGCTACTTCAGCCACTTTGGAGTCAGAAAAAAAACAAAGGTGAGTACATGTTTGTCTTATTACTATGTCATCTCCAAAAGACTTCCACTAAAAACAATATTCTTTTTTTCTACTCAGTAGTACTAGGTGTAAATATGAGAGAAAGTAGTGTTCCATTTATGCTGAAATATTAAAGAGATATAAAACTACTTTGCAGTAGAAGTCTCTATTATTTATTCTGAAATAAATTGAAAGGCATTTTCCATTTCCTTCCAGAATGTACTTCATCCACTATAGTCTTTCCAAGATGAGTTTTACCATCATATTCTTCTGATGAATCTTAGCCCTGGAGACTGTTGCAGTCCAGCTGCATTGGTTCATGACATCAAAACTGATTTGTTAGTGTTAACAGTATGTTATAGCTTCTTTTATAGTAATAACTGAAATTCTTAACATACCAAGCATGCACTACTGAGTTTTGCAGCAACAACAATTCCCAAAATATTATTAATTTGCTATTTCCTTCTTTACTTCTTTTGGATATAGAGCCAAAAATGTTATTACAAAAATGTCTAATTATTGAAAAATTCACTATAATAGATTCTGGTTTCTCTTACTAAGCAGAATGTTTTAGATGTAAATGACATTTCTTTCTGTTGCCTTCACTCTTGCTTTGTTCTTACTAGTTCTCTAAGTTGAATGAGTCAGACTAAATTAGTCAGGCTTAAGAACTGTTAGTTCTTTGCCATGATGGTAACTTTTCATCAGTTAATATACTATTTCTAATATGGCTCGCGTTTTCTGGCAGTCATACAGATGAATAAGAGAGTGTAATTTTGGGAAACATAAATCATCACAAAAACATTGCTTATTATAGAGTAACCCTAAGTAAAATATGCTTTATATTCAAGAAGAATCTCCATGATTAAATTTAGGTTTGCAAACCAAGAAGAAAGTTACGTGAAATAACTAACTACTGGAGATTAGAAATAAAACATTCAGTTTTCTCATTCCAGAAAATAAGTGCATGTGCACTTGCCATTCTAGAAATCTATCAGCCTTTATTTCACAATAATGCCATTTTGGAATAGAGTCATTCACAGCAGAACATTTGTTAAAGACTGCCTGTGCTCCTAGGTGAAGGTCATAGACTTTCAGATGTTATAAATAAAATAGTCTTACTACTTACCAGCTCTGTCCCTTTCTGACCCTGCAAGGCCACAATGAGGAAAGAAGTAGCTGGGGACTGTGAACAGCACACTTCCCTGTTATATTTACTCTATTTTGGAATAGCCTTTGAAGTTTCAAAAGATCAATTTAGTTTTTCTTTGCAATAATGGCCATATCTTTAGGAGATTTTCAAAATGCATGGTCATCTATACACCTCAGCTCCATGCTTTATTTAGGATATGGTTAGGACACTGCTCTGAGGAATATAGTTTTGAACTCTTGCCCTATCTGAATCATTTCAGGGTTTCCAAGACAAAATAGAGAGAATTTTCATTTGCCAATGAGGCAGAGAGACAATTTTCAAGCCCATGGACTTTAGAAAACTTTTAAAATAACCAACTTAAAGTCAAATAATTTCCACCCAAGTGACTGCATTTAAAAGTGAGACAGGTTCACTCTTCTGTGAGTGATCCCTCCCAACTAATTTTAACACTATCCAAATTTAAGACCTGGTTAAAGAGCATTATGGGATGTTTTTATAAGTTGGATTTTCTCTAGACATCCACCAGGGCATGACAGAGATGATCTAGATCTGAATCTTTACTCCAATATCAGGTTGAGATATGGAATCAAACAGTGCATCAATCCTGGAAAGCCTGGGTGATTAGCTAGGATTGTCTATTTAAAGGTATTGTATGTGAACCTCTTCACTCCTTATTTTTTCTCTGCAAAATATTTTCATGGCTATGGCCATGTTAAATTAGAAGACTGAATAATTACATTTACATATTTTTATATTCTCTATTTATTTATTTTATTAAGCTAGACATATAAATAGTCTTCCATTGTAAATGAGACCAAAAAATTAATGTATTTGTTTTATTATCTCTGTCATTACACATTCTTTCATCTTAAAAATGGTAATGGAAAAGGATTCACGTCTCTGTGTCAAATGAAATTTGATAATTGAACTCTGAATCAGACTGTGAAGAGAAATTGTGACACAGAATACTGACAGATAATAACAGAGGCAGTTTATCTCTGATTTTTTTTTTGATGTAGGTTCCTGTAGGTTTTTTGATATAGGACCTTAATGGCTAAAATGATCTTCACTTGATCATACACTGTCACAGGTTTACTGAAAGCGGAGCCTATTCTAATCTGTAGACAGCCACAAGTAAATGTGTCTGATTTAAACAGTTATACTGCAATAAACAATAATCCTCCATTGAAATTCCAGGTAATTTACTTCTGGCAGTGTGAAAAACAGAACGGTAACATTATGAATATGGTCTAAATCTGTAAGAAAATACTTGACATTTGTGAAGTTTCTTTTGAAGGAAAATATGTTTTCCAGCTACAGGGAAAGTGACAATAATAATAATAAAAAATATCTACACTTGTTGTTTCAGAAGTGAGACATCATGCTTTCAGAGCAGTTACTTCGAAGAGGCTGTGAAAAAGTAATTAATGAATTTTGAACAGTTCACCCTTTGGGCCCAATTAAATTTTAGTGCTAGTTAATTATCAGTTAAACTTATTTCAGTTCATTCATCTAGAAAGTGCCTTAAAGAAATCTAGATCTCAACCTTACAATTAATTTTAGTCTACAAAATAAATAATAATAATAATAATAATTAATAATAATAATAAGCAGAGAAGAGAGAAAGAGGAAGATAAAGTCTCATTATAAAAATTATCTTAAAGTGCACTTTTAAAAGAGGGTGAAAAATAATTGCTGATTGTGCTAAAGCTATGTTAATCTAATGAACCATGCAGATTCCTGTAGCTTCTCAGTGGAAAAAGGATTTAGTATTAATCTGCTTCATTAAAAATTAATGAGGGGTAAATCAGCTGCTATTTAGTGTAATAGAAAATCATGCTAAATACTGTTTGTAAACTACATTGAACTTGACGTGGCAGCTTTGAGGCAGGGCCAAAAATAGCACAAGCAAATTGCCAGTTGTTGATGAATGAGTCCTCAACTTTCACTCAGAAGGTAAAAAGGAAATGTTAAGTTTGATCTCCACATGCACTTTGTATGATTTACTGTCAATACAGGTGTTTGGTGTCTCCTTGACACCAAGTTCAAGTGATGAAGGTAGGCCTGTGACATTGCAATGTCCTCAAGCTCACTGAGATCTCTCATTCTCAACCAGGTTACAGGAGAGGGCAAATATGCTAGATGATTTCAGTTGTGTGCTCCCCACTCGGCCCTGAAAACTCCTCCTCCAAACTATCTTGATGCTTCTCAATCACTGAAGATGTTTCATATTCCAAAGAAATGCACATTCAATGAAACCTGGTGGCTCCTTGCACCATTTCATCATACCTGTCCAACATACAAAGGCATCTTAGTAATCTGCTCCTCAGTTACAAAAAGTGGCTCCCATATCCAGCCACGTTTCACTCTTCGAAATGCTGTGAAGGATTGATCTGCGCTTTTAATACTTTTCCTCTGCATTCCTGGAGTGCAAGGCCAAAGCTGAACTATTATCAACAAAACAGATTGCAATGTGTAATAATTCATGATGATATCACCATTCAATCAATCTTCATCTGTAGAAGAGGAAAAATAAAAATAAACATCTTTAACAGAGTACTGTTTCTGTTCTCACTGCTTTAAGTATTGATTCTATGCTAATCTAGGGGTTAATTTGCAATGTTACAAGCTCTCACTCCTAAAAAGAGAAACCTGGAACAAAATCAGTTTCTGATTAAAATAGAGATTCTTTTAGAGACTCAGCAGTATGAAAGTCAAGCATTCAACTTTATTATATGAATATCCTGCATATGGACTTTCTATGCAAAAAGAGGAAAACCATCCTTCATTTAATTTATCTTCCAAATTAAGCTGGGTAATTGTATTGTGAAGCCTAGCAATAATTTGATTGGAATAATTGTATGTTTCTGCTTAGACAGGGCTCATAGGGCTCATTTTAAGCTGCAGTCACAAAACTGCCTGCAGGGTGAACAACTAGCCTTAGTGACCCTACTGACTGACAGCTGAAACAGAGGAGGACAGATTTTTTTTTTAACCTCTTCTTCCCCTCCATTCTAACTCATCAAATATGAGTTATTTGATGAATTCTAACTCATCAAATGCCTGTAAAAATGCTAGGAGCTAGTGTGCCATGAAGAAGCAGCAAAAGTGTGCACATCTCTTCTTTCTAGTTAACAGGAATTAAGTGGTATATCCTACTCTACAGACTGTGACATTCTTGTCTTTAACTAAATAAAGGGTAAATATATACTGGCAGCTCTAGAGTCTTAAGCAGTAGCCTGCTTAAGCAGCACAAAGTATTCTTTCAGAAAACCAAAACTTTTCATATACTATATGCTAATGATGTCCAGTGATTTTTGGCGAACTACCAGAACTCCCATTTTAAATAAGGTACAGTGTTTTGTTGAGCACGACCATGTTCTATTGGGATGAAGTAGAGAATTCAGAATTTTGTACTACATACATTCTCTTTTTAAAATGTTAATTTTAAGAATAACATTTACAATGTAATATCAGAGTATGATCATTAATTTGTTCCATACTAGCCACTTTGGCCAATAGATTTGAAAAAAAATTAAAATAACTGTACTTATTTTAGACCTGAAAAATCCATGAGCCTTTATACTTGTCAAGGATGAAAGGTGAATTAATGTAACTTTTAAGATCATGATTGAAATACTAATGCTATAAACAGTATCTTTCCTTACAGAAAGAGAAACAACATTTGCATAAAATGATGATATGTAACATAGACATTTATTTATTTCCTTTCATAAAATATGCATTATTCTAGACAATATTCTATTAAAAACTGCATGCAAATATTTGTTGAGAAATATAAAAAGGGAGCTGTTAGTAAAACATAAAGAACTGTAGTTCTTAGGCTCCTGATTCCAATTTTTTAGATATTCTATCTTTCAACTTTACAACCCTAACAATCGAAGAGAAGATTTGAATGGAGGAAAGAGAGTTAGGTATTTTCTTGCTTCATTGTTGTGTGGAAGATTGTTTATTTTCCTAAAACTACAATAATAATATTTGTGACATGTAAGATGAGACCCACAAAAACTTAGCCTGGGTCTAAAATAAAACCTAAGGGAGACTTAAAAGGCCACAGGGTTTTGAATTGTCTCTCTATAAAGAGTACATTTCACTGTAAGCATTATTTTACACAGAATATACTATTGAAAAAAAGTTTTCCTTTAAATGTTGTACATAGTAAGAGACAGACAACTAAGGAAAAGTTCAACAGTCAAAGAGATCTTTCAGAAGAATTATAAAGAAAATTATTTCAATCACTATTTAAATGAACAGACAGGTGTTCAGTCTGGGCTATAGCAAATGCTGCAGGCTACCCATTATCTTGTTTTTCAAGCATTTGTTTTGACACTGCCTACCTAGTTCAATAAAGGATTGTTGTAAGCTAATATTTCATGCAGTCTGGATTCCAAACAGAAAGTCATTAGCAAACTCATCTGACAGACTCTGTGTGCATACACATCAACTTAAGGGTATAGAATATGACTACATCAGTCATCTATTGCCTACCTTTTAGCAATGCACTCAGCAGTTAGTTATCGATGATGGACAGCTTAAAAAATATAATTAGCTTTTAGTTCATTTTGGTGTCCCCTCTTCTTAAATTTTGTTAATAATCTAAGATATATTTATTCAGGTACCACATCTGTAATGTAAGGTAGAAGAACAAGCATTCTCAGGTTTAATGAAGTCACATCGTTCATTATTTCTATGAGATTTGCTTTCTATTTAAAAAAAAAAAAAACCCTTTTTCTTTTACTTTAAAATATTTAAAGAAAATTATTATGAAAAACATAAAGACATAAGAGCATCTCCAGCAGCTCAAGAGAGGTGATCATCCCCCTCTTCTCAGCCCTAGTGAGGACACATCTGGAGTACTGTGTCCCGTTCTGGGCTCCCCAGTACAAGAGGGATGTGGAGCTGCTGGAGAGAGTCCACTGCAGGGCTACCAGGATGATCAGGGGCCTGGAACATTGGCATTAATAATCTACCTGCAACTTCTGGTGAGCAGACGTTGTCATTCTGTATAGACTCAATTGTCTACTTGTAAAACAATCACCTTTTTACAATTCTCTATACTCTAATTTACTTTTAGAAATAACATTCAGAAATTACTATCTCATTCGTCGCTCAATTTCATGTCTTTCTTTAAAAAAAAAAAAAAAGGTGTTATCTACTTAAAAAAATGAGGAGGGGAATAATTAAGATGATTCTATGCTGAAAGAACTGACTAGTGTTGTTACATTACTCTGTTCAGCTCTTCTGTCTTTCCTTATCTATCAGTTGTCTCTTGTTTTATACTTGATTTGTAAGCTCTTTGTAAATGAAATGACCTTTTAGTTTGTGTTATAATTATGATATGGAACAAAAGGGAGAGTTAGTAAAAGCACAGAGATTTTAGGTGATATAGTAATGTGAAAAAATAGATAAATCCTTAATAGAATAATCTTATTAAAAAAGACAAATGTATTTTCAGAGATGAGCAAGTGAGCTAACACTAATAATTTCCCAAAGGAAATGAGACAAATGGAGATCATTGTTCTGCTCCTGTCCTATTCTTCAGGAAGTACATATAAGCTTTTTCTGTCACTTGCATTGGAAAGTATTAGTTTAATAAAGACTAATAATACACAGAAAAGAGTAATTACAATGTCAATTTTATTTGCAAAAATTAACGTAAGTCTTTTAAAGAGATATTGTCCCTATGCACCCAATGAAAATCAGAAATTTCCTGTAGGTTAGGAATAAATTTATCTTATTGTCATAAAGTTGCAGTGTACATTCTTAAGTGTGTTCCAGAATTGCCTCCAAATCAAATGCTGTTACTATTTGAAGCAGGATATTTGTTTGCAGTGCCTTCTAGTTTGACATAACTTTGAATCCCATTTCTCATAACAGCAGCTAACTACAAATTATGGCAAAGTTATTATCTTATAAAATAATTCCTATTACTGTCTAGTATTGTACGAATAACATGAAGAGAATAAATTAAAATAAATTTCCAGTCTCTGGAAAATGTTGAATGTATGTTGGGGACTGGAGTGAGTAAGGATGGACAAGACAGCAAACTTCTAAAATATTGCATATATATATATATTTATATGTATAAAAGAAGGAGATAAATTGTCTTCCCATCCTTTTGTGTGAAGGATAGAATGAAGTAGCTTTGTTCTGTAATAAAGATAATTAATTTGGTTATAAGGTATGCTAATCAGAGGGATAGTGGATTATGGTACGGGGAAAAGTCATAGATATTTCTTCACTAGAGAGAATATTCTGTAAATATGTATTTCATCCTGTTTGACTGCTGAATTTTGAGAAAAGTAGTGCACTCTGAAAGTGCTAAACAGAACTAAAAATGCTAGTCTGAAATACATTTCTTTAATTAAATTTGATGGTTTTTTTGCATATTTCAATAATATCAAGGAAAGAGAAACACAACAAAAGTAGAATAATTCACATAAGCCAACCAAATACAGTAGAGACACCTTCTGAAGTATGTTTCTTATCTGATGTATAAACATAATTTTATTTCAATTCTAATTTCTGTGTGTGGCTCTTGGTGCAATTGTAATGAAATTTATCTCCCTTGTATATTATTATTTTTAATTGTTTTTAAGTGTAAAGAGGAAAGAATATTTCCAACCAACATCTACAGAATAAATTAATCAAATATAGATCAATTTATCTAATTATTATTTTTTCAACATTTAATAATCAACTTTTTTTTAATAATATTTTTTTTTCAATCTGCATGGATCAATGCCAAAATATTCTTGAGTGTGCACGAAGTAGTGGACCACTAAAGAGGTACCTCTAATGACCAACTTAATTTCAGATAAGACAAATAGACAATATTTTTTTAGACTTGGTGAGTTAGAAATCATTACCATTTTTATTGTATTGTAGGTTTGTAGTCAGTGCAAAGTTAAATCCTATGTAAGTCATTTTTCATGAACCTCAATAAACTATTAAGAAAAAGGATAAAAAGCCTTACTACTTCCTAAGAAATAGATTTCTTAGTCCAATTGTGCTAGATTCTACTTCTGGCTCCACTAATAACTATGACGGCAAACTGATCGGGAAAAGATCAATGCTGTTGCAGAATATTTATCTGAAAAGGTAAAAAATCAATACTGAAGGGAAAAATCAAGAATATATATTGTTTAAAATTCTTTTTTTTTTTTTTACTAAATTTTACTCTTTGTATGCATCACAGAAATATAATGGGTCTTTTTTGTTCTTATTAGTTTTTTGGTGAATTCGTAGATTTTATAACATCCTTGTTCAGAGCTCATTATCTATAATGCCCTTTGCCCTCATTTCTTTTCTTTGTTATCAATTCAATGTTTAATAAAGATTTCATTTTAACTATTGTTTGTACAAGGTTTGTACAAATTTTAATTTACTCTCTTTTGAATTGATGGTATTTTGGACAGTATTTTTCTTTGGATAACTTCAGAGTGGTGTATCTAACAAGTGTGCTGAGTTCAGCTATACCGTGGCTGCCAGTATTATAATGTAAAGTATAATAATATCCTGCCAGTAAGAGCAATAGCCTTTGTAAGAATGTTGCATGAAACGCTGATTAAAAGCTATTGCTTAACCTTGAAAACTGCCTCCTTTAAAGAACAATTTGATGTGACATTGGATCATATCATATTGACTGGTAGTTGCATTATTAACAGAATATTGTTGCATGTGTCTCTACTCATCGCTTAGCACTTCAGTTATATGAACAGCAATTACTTAGATGTTATGAATGTGACATAAATTTCATTTCCAATTCGTACATTATTTTCTTAGTTTTGTAAATACACTACTGTATGCATAAGGCCTTCAAACTATTACATAGAACTGTCAGAGTATCTGTCAACTGAGAACATGGAGAAAAGAGCTTTAGATAAATAATTTTTTTGGTTGATTAGTGCCTTTAAGTCTGTGGGTTATAATCAGTGTAGAGTTGATTGGCTGCCAATCTTGTCATTCCAATTGTTTTATAATTGTTTACTGATTATCTTATCAAGTAGTATATTAACATATATAATCTGACCTCAATATTTTAGTAAAAATTCTGTGCCAATGCAGAAAATCTAGATATTATTTTAGGTGACAGTAATCTGAGTCTTCAAAGTGTAGCAAACAATTGGTAGATAACTTGGTAAACATTACACACAACTTTGTTTTGAATCTTTACCATGGACTGCCAAGTTGTACTGTAATGTCTAATTTTCAAATGCTATATATGACACTAAAAGAATATATAGGAATTATAGGGAAAAATATGCCATACGTTTTATATGAAAAGATAAGGTTCAAAATTGAAATACAAGATTTCTTCCAGTGACTGGAGATAACATATGTAAAAGCTCATCCTGTTCAGCAGACAAGCTAAAGGAGAGAGTATAGGGAACAGAGTGACATATTTTGTATTTTAAAACCTTAGGCCACAATAGATCTTTGGATGTTATCATTCCCTTACTAGAATTATATTAATCACCAAAAGACATGAATATTGTCAACATGGAGAAATGCTTGACGTGGAGAAATATAGAAAGCCCTTTTCCGAATTAAAACTGATAGCTATTGGTGCTCACATAGCTTCTTTATTCTGAGCTTTATCACATTTAACTGGCTGCACTATACCTATTTTATAATGTCTGTAGGCACATAAGATAGGATGGGCAGTCTCTTATTCTTCTCAAACCTGCTCTAGCAGAAATTTTAGAATCAAGTGATTGGGTACAGTTATAGTTTCCTGGAGTTTTATATACCTGGGACAAGAATGTGGCGTATGATCAGTTTTTCTCGGTCTACTTTGGCATCCTAAATCTACCACTGCCATTCTGAGAATATTTGGATAAAGATTCTCATAATTTTAGGAATGTAAAACTATAATTTCACTAGCTATTCTCAATCATATAATACCAAAATAATCTCCAACCACTTCAGGCATGCCCTTGGAGAAAGAGATTTACATATTGTTACAAAAATTTTGGAGATGTTTTTAGAAACAGGCAATCTGGCAGACAGTGCCCTGCCTGTATACAAAATCACTGAAGGGGGGAAAGAAAGTGTCAAATGCAGCACTCTCATCAGAATAGAGCTTGACAGGGAAGGATAAGCTTCTAGTAGGTGGAACTCCATGAGGCTGCTTTATTTCTCTGTTAGTAACCTCTGAGAAGGTTGGTTCACATGAGTACTGTGTGTGGCGAGAGCTAAAGGGAATCTGATATTACTATGATCTTTCCGTTTGAGTCCTTTTGTTACTGTTTTTCAGCTGGAACCAAAAGAGTATTAAAGCTAAATCTGGAACATCAGAAAGCAATAAAAGAAGAGCTTTTTGGAGGCAATTGAAATTCCTCAAAGAATCCAGCAGATATCACCAAGAATGTCACACTGAGGAGGTCTGCAGAATGTCTGATTATAATTACTCCTTTAGAGTTTCTCCCAGGTGATGGTACCATAGCTTCTCCACATTTATTAACTGAAGAGTTGACGTTATGTGGTTAACTGTTTCATAGACAGAAAACACTGTTATCCCTGCCTCATTTCCTTGCAAAAGAAAAGCAAATAGGAAAAAAAGGAATGTTAGTTTTGCTTGTCACAATGTCTTGTGATAATATCACCAGTACTGCTGATTTCAAACAAGTGGGTTTTAAATAGAAAAATATTCTGGGACCTAACCATAATAATTATGGAAAAGGAATTTGTATTGAAGACTTTAAGTGCAGATACACCTAAAGTTCCTTTAGATTACAGAATGTGTGGCAGCAGGTATTAATAACTGGATCAGAAATTAAATAAGTTTGACTAAACTCTTCACTGGTGTTTTAATCACCGAAAAATGAATATTGTATTTGGTTCTTTTCCATTTTCCATTTGGTTGTTCTTTTCCATTTTCTGCTATACAACTACATCCTACTTTTATCCAGATGTCCCGAGTTAAACAAGATTATTTTTTTTTTTCATTTTGAGCCCTCATTCAATAGTTTCAGCCATTTTATTTAGACTGAGAAATCAATTTTGTAAGCAGAGGCTGAGATACTAAGAAGATTCAAGTATGCCAGTTTCTGTGGTTAACTATACTACTTAAAAATGTATACATTCTTAGTTTTAATTGTAGTTTTCTTTAAGGATTTGTACTTTTTATTTTTCTGATAGTAGTAGTTAGTACCAAAACTTCTGAATAAAAATGTGCCTTTTACCATAATATATTAATATTTTCCTGATTAAAATGACTAACCCACATACACAGTAAAACCAAAAATGCCTTCTGGCATTTTTTTTTCTATAAAGAAATAGCAAATCCAATTACAAGATGTTTGATTCACTGGACAAATCCTACTGGAATATTTTCAGCTCCACAGGATACCACTCAGTACTGTAGAACCACTTGTCAGTGTAACGATGTAAAGGACCACATTCTGTGATTCACACTTGAAATTGTTTGCCAGATGATTTTAAGGAAAGCACTTCATGAAATACTCCAAAATTCTCTTTAGGATTCACTTCCTTTTCTTCTTTCATTCATAATTGCTCATTGCATACATTAAGACTAATAGCACAATGCACCACTTTACGATGTTTTTTAGAAAGATTCTACCTCTCCAAAGATTACACACCCAATGTTAAAGAACAGTTCATCATTTCAAGATTTTAATTCAGCTGAAATTTTTTGTCATATTTTGCTTTATTATTAAATTTATGCTTTTCATTTTACAGTCAATTCTCAACATATAATGAGGTATTAACACACTGTTAAATAATTTCAGCCAGTGTTTGCCAGTAGCAAACCTGTCTGAAATTAGATTTAAGTTGTAGGTGCTTTTTGTTGAGCAGAATTTCTAGGACAAGATTATAAAGTAAATATAATGCATAAAAACATGTTTTCAAACATTTTATGAACAGTTAAATAAACCAAAACTTTATATAAAAAAATCAGCAAATCTATTTACTGATAAAACGCTATTATCGGAGTAAACAAAGTAGTGAACAATTAGTCTTAACTATATGAAATGATTTCATGATAAAGTAGAAAATCTGCTATGTACATACATAGCAGAGTTTAAAGATAAAATTTAGATTCACAGACAGACAATGGCTCTTGCATATTTATATGAGAAATAAAAAATCTAGTGTTTAGTACCAGACAGCCCTTCCCTGCTCAGCAGTACAGTGCATGTAAATTGGAAAATTACTGAAAGAATGCATCATCTCTCAGAAAGTCTGCAAACAACATGAGACAGGAAAAAGGAGAATCTGACTACCTTTTGGTGGATGAAAAAAGAAAGAAAAGTATTAATAGTTTTCACAATAGTGATAAGTGGAGACTGAAAAGACCTAGTTATCAAATTTGCTAAAAAAAAACCTTTTTTTTTTTTATTGTCTTAGTCTAGTTCTCAGATGGCAAATCTTCCATTATCTCCTGCAATGGAGTAATATGAACTTCTCTCCCACATAACCCTCACCGGTCAGAGGCTGACCTCCATCTTTAGGTCTCCCTTGCTTGTCATTTCACTGTTCTTCTCCTCCACCAGGAACATATCTCACCCTTTTTATTCACTCATACTATCAATTATGCTAAAGACTAATATGCTTTTCATAGCAAAGATGTATTAATGCAGTGTAGTTATTCTTTGTTTTCATTCTACTAGTAGACACATTTCAGGCAGAAAGTGATAGGGGCGTAGTATTATTCAGGCCAGATAAATGGCATTATATAATTAATTTCATTAATCTATATCAAAGATCTTAAAACTGTATTTCTTTCCTTTTCTACTCTGTTTTGTTTTCAACCTCTGTAAAACAAGATTCTTCATCTTACTGTACCTAGTCAAAGTAAGATTCTCACTTCTCATAATGGCATGGGGACTGTCTTTCTACTTTTTGACATTCTTCACTTTAAACCTCTTTGTCTAGTTATACTTAATATCAACTACCTATCTGTTCACCTCTTAGTCCTGTCCTCGCCACTCATCAGTAATAAGATTATTGCAACTTTTTTGAAAATTTGTTTTTTTAACTCTACCATCTTTGTGTGTCTTTATTCCCTTTTTACTTATATGAATCTGTCACTTCTCTATTCAGTATTATCTCTCAGTTATACCTCTCTTTTTTTTTTCATATTTTACTTCCTAGAAACCTACTGTACAATATAAACGGTTCTGCATTCCATTGCTAAACCAGAGTTTCTGCGAATCATTTAGAGGGAAATTTCCCTATATCAAGAGTAACTATAACTTTGTAGTCTTATTTTTTTTTATTTCAAATTGAGCAGATATTTCTAGATTATTAAAACACATAATCAAACTCTATATTTTTTTCAACTTCATTGCCCTTTGGCAATGAAAGTGCACCCAAAGGACCTTCCCAAGCTGTAAAGCAAGCAGATAGTGCTAGAAACAGAAAGAATTTACTATATTTACTATATTTAATTTACTATAAATAAATTCAGGCTAACATGGGACAGAACATGGGGTTTAGTAGGATAAGAACTGTAAACAATAGTAAGTGATATAAAAAAGGGAGTAAAAGATCTTGACTTTCAGAATATAGAAATAAGATAATGATAATTTTATTTTCTCAACAAGATTGGGAAAGAGTCTAAATGCAGGGTCAGACCTAAACTAGACAGGAAATCTGAAGTGTGGTAGGTTACTGGCATTTTAGTTCCTCATTCATAGAACAAGTTGCGTCATGGCTTGCATAAAACTTTTTCCTAGACAAAGGATGTAGAGACCAGCAATCAGTTTGGTTAGTCTTTTTTTTTTTTTTTTTCTTTGTTTTTTTCTCCTCAGCTTGAGAAGCCCATTAGTTAAAATCTGGTGCTATATCCAATTTAGGTCAATTGGACTTATTTGCCATGGGGAAACTCGCCACAATAAAGCGGGATTACAGAGCCCTAGGGGTGGCTATAAAAGAGACAGGAGCACAGGTAGTGTTCTCCTCCATCCTTC
>JAUBOD010001033.1:1593931-1627015 GCA_032353885.1 Nothura maculosa | reverse complement strand
CAGGAAATTGAATGAATATGTATGATCATTTCCTAGAATTTAATGCATATGTAGATAATAGAGAAATAAAAGTTTTACCAAGCACCCCCTAGGGTATGCACGATAGGTGGAGTTATCCCCCGTTCATCCAGCGCTGCAATAAAGTCAATGCCTGCTTCTTAATACTACATTGGTGTTAAGAGGTTTATTCCCGGTTTCCGGTGACAATATCGTCTCCAATATCATGAATAGTATTTAAAAATAGTTATGACTATTTCTAGTCTGTATATATTATTTCACAAGTACATACAGATGAGTAAAGACACTAGCAATTTCCTTTAGCAGTTTTCACATTGATAAACTTCATGACAATGTGTAACAGAGCATGACAGAGCATCTGACAGAGCATGTACAGAACATATCTATATGACTTAACAATAGATTTTCCCAAAATATATCCCAAATTGTAACACGATATTTTCTCTGTTTTATTTTGGCTGTTTGTTGGCTGACTTATGAGTGCTTTCAGTTATCCAGAAATCAGATATTAATGATTTAACAAGGATTCACATTTCTCGTGTTTCTGTCTTTCTCCTGTAAGTTAAGGCACCACAAGTAAAACCCCCAGGACATGGGTTCTGTTCACTTGTGACTACATCCAGTGCACAATATTCTTTTTAGAAAGGTTTTGAAACTATTATTTGCCTTAATTTCAAATATCTAAAGAGAAAATAAATAATTGAAGAGATAAAAAGTAAAGGAAATATCCTATGTCTATGTAGACCTTTGTTTTTCCTTTTTTAAACAGTTTTGCAAGATGGCTTTTATATATGAGAATATCCTACTTAGATTTATGTACCATGGGATATGAAAAAATTAACATGTTGCAATGTAAATTGTTACTATCATCATTCTATGTGTCTAATTCATCATTCTGAAAAAGTTTCTCTGTAGGGAAAGCACTGTATATACAATGAAGAAAAGACATTAACTGTAGTCTGTTTTCTGTTTGCCAATCATTATCTCTTTTAACACCTTTTAGTGAAAGAGAATGTAGCAATTGGCTACACCATAAAAGTACTGACAATGAATACCCACAAATGTTCTTTATAGTGCCTGTGAATCAGGGCACAACCTTTAAAATTAATACTCCTCTTTAATGTAATTGCAAAACTGGAGTATTAAATACAAAATTGCCAAGAAGAATAGAACTTCAAGAAAAATCTTAACTTTCTATTCAAATCTCTTAAATCTATTTAAATCTATTTGTCACTGATTGTCTGCTTAAATATGTGTAAAATACTCGAAACAAGGTGATTTTGCAGAGATATTTTATTCTACTTGGATCTGAATCACAATAAATTCATTAAGTCTGCACTCAGTCTTGCAGAATAAAATTAATGTTTTATTTCACTTCTATATTTTACTATTGCAGGATACATTTTAGCTTTTGACATAACACCAAATCAAAAGTTAAAAAGGAAAAAGTTAAAATGTAAAAAAAAAAGAAATAAGAAAATATTACATATCATACTACACTTTTTCTGAAACTAGTGAGTTACAACCCTCACAAACAAGTTGGAAAATGCCTATAGTGCCAATGTAAAGAGAGTGTCCTCAAATATTTAATATTTCATAAGAATGTAGATACCTTACAGGCCTCAACAACAAGGAGGATCATAGCAATCTTATTGTCATATTTTCAGTTGCATTATTATATTTGCGCACATGAGAACAATTTTACTGATGTTTTACTTTTCTTCAGTGAATATCTTTAGGCTGTTTATCTGAATGATTCTTATGTTACTGTAGCAAAAAGAGAATGGCATAATGATTAGATCAGTGACTTGTGAGTCAGAGATCCTCATTTAACATCTCCTTCCATATATAAGGTCTCTGCTATGTCTACACTATGATGAAAAGCCTAGGAGCAATGACTTTTGCAAACACTGTTAACAAATGACTGCAGCTTGTCAGCATAGTAATTCTTTTTATACCACAGGTCATTTTAATGCAAAGAGGATGGTTGGGTCTGTGCATCCAAAGCATACTTATACTTCCTGCTCTGTTCCACATGATCTTATTCACAATCCTCAGCTCTCATTAACTTCCTCTACGGGACATATATACATATGTGCATGGCCTACCTTACAAGACCTGGCATACCTACTTTCACAGCAATGAAGGCTAATGTAGTCCAGACAGCTGATTACAATCCACAGTCTTTCGTCTCTACAATAATTCATCTTCAGAAACAAGTGTTTAGACAGATTGAAGAGATGGAGAAGAAATACATTCCTTTATGTCTTCCTTTCAGCATTATATAGACATGAGACCACTTAGGAATGTGGTGGAACTATTGAGAAAACTAAAGGATAGTTGTGATACCCATTGTTTTTTTTTGTCAGTAATAATCAAAATTGAAATGACTGAAATAGAAGACTAAGGCTTATCAGCTACAACAGGATTAACACTGTGATTCCTGATTACCTGTTGTATTGTTACACCTATTGACAAATCTATGCATTCTTAATTAAATCTATTCTAAAAATAGCTAAAACTTACTGATCAAACAAGAAACTTCTCGAAATACTCTCTCAACAAAAGCTACAAAAACTAAATTTCAGCCCAAAGTGCTATATTGACCCAATAAAACCAGGGGGCTAAAATGAAAAGTAATGAAAAGCCTAAACAATGGATTATTATCATTACTTCATTATTTCCGTATCACAATGTATTGACATTGGAAAATATATCCCTCTGTGATTAGTATTTTTAAACCATTTCCAAAACAGAGATAAAATATTTTGTATTTATAGTAAAATTTTTTACATTGAGAAGATCTGAATATAAAATTTCCATTAGAACTTCAAAAATAGCCTGATATTAGGTCACAATAGTTTTGGTTCTAAAAGCATACTGCTTTCTGTAGATTTATAGTTTCTTTCTTCAAGTTTAAGTTACTTTTCTCAGAATATTTTGAGGACAAACGTAATTTTTCTTCTCTTCCTTTTCTTACAAATGATTCCAAGAAGGGATTTTCACTGTTTCTTTCTGCTGCTTCATGGCCAGTAGTCATTCTGATACATTTTTTAATCTGTGAAAAAGTCTGCACCCCAGACAAAATCCATTTTATTTAACTACTTAATCCAACAGAATCCTTGTTGCAGAGGACTGCTGAACATTTAAATGAATCAAGATAACTCTTATGATTGACTTCACAGAACATATAAATATATATAATATTTACCTAAGTTTATCTAGAAAGCATTTGTGACCGCAGTTGAATCTAAATTACTATTATTAAGTAATTATCAAAAGATAAGTGGTTCCAAGCGGTTTCATACCAACCAGTGTAAAACTGCACAAACAGATGGGCATTTTGTATTTTAATGACTAGTTGACAGCTCTTATATATCCAAAGCTATATTCTAGTGATTTCATCTTGAAAATAGTCTAAGTAGACTATCTTAAAAAAATATAAATTGCAGTTGTACCCCTTAAGAACAAACTTAGAGAAGAAACACTCAAAAAAATTTTTGATAGTATGTTGCACTAATATTTAAACATCCTGCTTATTAAATACTCGCCATTTTACATTTGTTATCCATGCTTCTGTTTTTTTTTTTTTTTTTTTCTGTGTTGCAAAATATGTTCTAGTTACCATAGCTGGAATTTTAAAAATAAACTGGAACAGAAATTTAAATCTAAAATTAAATAAATAAATAAGCAATACTCTTTTTGCTGCCATATCACACAGAATAGCAAGTCAAGAGGAATTTCTAAGTGTTTGTATAATACAGAAGTGTTTCTGCTCAAATAGAGTGAGAACATTTCAACGACAGGCACTTAGATGAGTGTATATGCTTTCTTCCCAATGTCATACACAGGGGTCTTGCAGATGCGGATTGATAGTGATAATTGATTGTGAAAAATTTAATTTATGAGGTGTAAAAATAAACAGGACTAGCAATCATTTTATCTAGTAAATTCAGCTTAGAAAGTTATATCTCCACAGCTGTAGAAGTCAGCTTCTGAGGGAAATATAAAAGTAGTTTTCTCCATATGGAGGTTTTGCATGACTTCTAATTTTCTCTTTGTCTTTCTTGGCATTTAGTTTAGAGACAAATAGCTAAATATTTTCATTTTGATTTGTGAAGATAATGAAATAAAAAAGAGTAAGATCATACCTGTGTAACTCCAGGGTCTTCAAGGATAAAAGTAATAAGTAGCTTTAAATTCTGGTTAAACACTGATGAAGAGAAGTAAGTAGTTCTTTACTTCACAGATCCTTAGAAAGCTTTAAGAGTTACAACATCCTGCCAGAGTAAGTCACTTCTGCTTTTCGTTTTGAAAACGCACAGTATGACACTGCTTACTGCAGGCTATTTTGGGTGCCCAGGGTAAAACTATGAACACAGGCACTTTTGTGCAAAACATCATAAGGCCCCTCTGATGTTCATTCAGAGTTCAGAATTAAAATGCAGAAGGCTTTAGCAAGTAAAATACAAGCTGATTTTCTTTTTCCTTTTGGAAAAATAAAGTACTCCCTGGCAAGTAACCAAGGTGGTAAGGAGGTAATTCATCTTGTGTGAGAGTATTTTGCAAGTGAAAGGCACATGCCCTATGTTTAGTCGAGCAAACAAGTAGTCAATTTAAAGTAGTCACAAAACCAAGTAAAAGAAGAGAGTTTCTACTGCCTTTTTTTTTTTTTTTTTCCTCCAGCCTTATTTTTCTGAATAATTTCATTTGAAGAATCATAAGATATTCACTCTGGACAAAAAATCCAAGATACAGATGTTATTCTTTCTTATGTAATATGATAGTCTTATGAATTATTTTTTTTTTTTGCAACTAACAAAGTTAATCTTTTGCCTATTTAATAGACCTGTTTTTTTAATCAATTGAAAAAAAGTGTAATAACATAATTTTCAGTAAAGGGAAGAACAAAGGAAATCTTTTTTTTCAGAAATTACATTTTTTGTTAAGTCAGGAATTTTTACTAATAATCTTAAATACTGATTAGCAAGAAGGGAAGGTTGTCTGGGGAATGTTTAATAACCTTACATACTGTAGATTACAGTAACACATCTGATTACAGAATTGTCAGTGATTAGAGATTGCTTATGTGTATGGTCTAATAATAGCCCTTAGGGCTACGCAAATATTAAATCCAGCAAACAAAACAAAACAAAAAAGATGCACATGCAGATACAAAAACCCACTACTATGGGAAGTCACAAATGTTAAACTAAAACCTTATTTTTTGAGTGAGCAGGTCTTCAGCCAAAAGATTTATTTTTTTCCTTCTGAAATTTCCTGCTTTAAGTAAAAAATATTGACTTCCTCAGAAAAGTGACCTGTTCCCCTTTCTTTCTCCTCCTCCAGTGAAAGAAAAATTAGTAACATTTCTTAGGTGAAAAATAACATTTTCTTGTGTGCACTTTCGTTATGTATTCTCAACATAATTTTTCTGCAAAGGAGGACTGTGTCTATTGATCTTACATTCTCATAATCAAAATACAAAAGATTCTAAGAGAGGATATGTACTTCCTCAGCATACCTAATGTTATAAAAATTGCCTAGTCAAAGAGCAACCACTGTGAGGAACATAGGCTACAAGGGGAGGAATTGTCATCAAAATATATGTGAGTCTTTTTTATGAGATGTCTGGAGGACTAAAACAGAATCACTTTTTTCTTTATTTACGTCTATAACTCAGAATAAAATCAACTTGTTAAAAAAAAGCAAACAAACAAACAAAACCATAACAAAAAATAGTCTTTAAGACCTTAAATGAATTGATTTTACGTAACACAGAAAACCTGTTCGTATTGACATAGGTAGAAAGTAATATATTCTCTACAGAAGTATTTTGTTCATAAAATACACCAGTCTTGCAGGCTATCTTCACTATGAATAGCTAGATTTTTTTGAAATTATTGAGAGTTACTTCTCAGTCTTTTGAGGAGCTTATCTTGTTATCTGCTGCTGTATAAATTATTTAGCTTCTTTATCAGACTGGAAATGAACATCAATTTCTCTTTCTACCTCCAATTTATTACAATACCAAAAAAATGCAATTTATATATAATACATTCTAACAAGTAGATGGATTGGATAATATTTTCTTACTATCAGAGAAAACATGAAAATTACAATTTTACAACATTAAGCTTTTTGATAGGGCTGATAGATATTTTTTAGTAAAATTTCTTATGTACTTTTTTAAAGCAAATGCCAAAAACAAGATGGCAAAACTCCATATTTCTTTGCAGTGCCCTTAATTAAAACACTTCATTCTGTGCTAGGAAATACTTTGTTTTCTCCTAGTAAAATGTGATGTCAGATTAGAGTGAGAGAATCAGTGAAATATAAGACAACATTTTCATGTCTCCTACGCTTTTTATCATGACATCTCTTTTTAGAAAGCAAGAATGTTTAGGAACAGCTGTAATTTTATAAGAATAGTGATACTTCACATTTTGTTCACAGTCTGACATCATCCCTGCACCAGATCAATGTACCTTCTAGGGAATGCAAGATAAAATATCTCTTTAAAAGAATAAATAAACAAATAAAGGGAGCAGGGAGGGAATCTCTTAAGACTTATGGAAACAGAAGGAGCATGATGACTGGAATTCAGTCATCATGAATGTCACACATCGACATTAATCTCCTGGAAATCAGATTTTTTTTATTGGCAGTAGTTTTTGCTTTCTTTCGAGAAATCCAGAAGTTGTTATGTTTTATCCTCCAGGTAAGAATTAACTAGACATAGGTGAATGAAAGGATAATAGCATAGCTGACTGACAGTTTGTAAAGAAGATGTGCTCATTTACAGGGAATGATGAGTCTCGTCATGTGATGCACTTCCTGTGGGATATGCTCTGTGAATGAAGCACTAGGAAGAAAACAAAACAAACAAACAAACAAAAGATTCTTAGAAATTTTTTTTGAAGAAAATATGAGTTGAACCAGCCATCAAATGAAGGAATTTTGACACAAGTTACTGTGCAGCAATAAGAAAAATTCTGAAGCTTTAAAAAACAAACCAGGTAAGAAAAAAATATGACAGAATATTTCTCAGCTGATGAGAAAACAAATGATCTGGTCTGTTTTCAATACAAGTATGAAGCTGAGTAAGTCCTTTTCTTAGACTATTTGAACCCAGAAAACATGGTCTTCTTCGTTCCTTTTTGGGTCTATCTATCTGGAGATAACAGACATGGAGAATTACTCTGCATATAGAGGTAGATGGAAATTACAACAGCTAAATCTAAATGTAAGTTTATACAAAAACAACATACTGGAGAGATATTAAAAAAGGAGTGCATACCCAGGATGGTGTTTGCATGTAATGAATAGTTATTGCTTCTCTTTGTTTAGGTACATTTTAGTTACCAGCAGTCTACATTTTAATTACCAGTAGTCTTTTTTAATAATAATGTTCAAAGGAAATAATTTGAACTATCACATATTAATGAAAAGAATTATTCTGTTAGCTCTTCAGTGATCTCACAGACCATGTTATTTCCTGCAGAGAAAGATCTCACAAACACAGTAGCTTTCAGCAGCCTCTGTCACCTTGTCTGTTGTCACAGCTTCCCTCCAAGGTGTGTTAAAAGCTTAACATCATCTTACTCCACAGGGGAGATCTGCTGCTTGCTGACAGCAGGATTAGTTGCCCATCAAAATGAATGGGCAACTCACTTTCAAAAAAACATATGACAAACTTTACTCATTATCTGAGCAAAACTTTACTGATGGTTTGGAAAAACTGATGCATTTTAAATTACCTAAATGAATAAAAGCTGTCACATAGACATTGGGCATTGTAACAGAAAGCTCAGAATTCAGTCAAATTGTCACTTTTGTTTTATTTTTTAATTATTTCTACTGTGATTAAAATAGGAATTTTAACTACTGAGAATCTTTTATCATTAGCTTAAATTAGTTGATGGCTTGGAAGCAAGGTAATAAAAATGGTGAAAAGCGTAGGATTAAAAATTCTATAAAGGAATGAGGATGATTATCCATTTGTCAATTGTAAAATCATGTCTTTTTGTGTCTTTTAATGTGGAATTCCTCTCCAAATATAACGAGATTAAGCAATTGAGTTTTCTCAGTATATATTTATGTGTTCATATACTTCTTCTAATGACTTAAAGGAAGGCAATCCCAGACATGTAGTAATTATCTTTATTAAGACAATCATCTACTGCATTTCCCACAAACTCAAACAACCTTGAGACGTTATTTTTAAACAGAGCAAAGTACATTAGAAAAGGATAAAAAAATCAATTCCAAAGGATTAAAAGGGAGTCAGTTCACATTCAAGTAGATGTTTGAGGATGTGTCTTCATCTTTGACTATGTCTACTTAAGAGGCAGATATTAGTTGGTGTGTTCCCAAATTTCACTCTCTTTTGGTTCATTCAGTGTGGCTACAGGCAATGTTGGAGGAAGGAAGATTAAATGGTTCTTTCTTGAGTTAATGGTTTTTATACAGAGAATTCAATATACCAATAGATCTTTGGCAAAGGTCAAAGCTATTTTTTGTTTGAAAACTCTTGGAAAAACAAAAGAGAGGACAAAAAATGGGAAAAATCCTTTTTTTCCTCTCCTATTATGTCACTTGTTTGCTGTCTAATTATTCTTCTACAAGGTTTGGGGACTTTATACACCTAAGGAAAATATTTAAAGGAATTTCAATGACTAGCGTTCAGTTTTATGATATATAGAGGAAAAATTATAAAATTAAATTATCATAAACCAGAGAGAACAGCAAACAGATCTTACAGATCTTAAAATCAGAGCTTTTTTTTCTTTGAAGATGTCTTTTTCTGAGAGAACTTGAAAAACTAATGAATAAACTGCATATATATTAGTTTAGAAGAGGTATTGAATTTCCCTAAAAATAAAGGTAATTTTTTTTTAAAAAAGAAAATATTTAGTTAACAAAATTTCATACTTTGAAAAAAGTTCAATGAAACAATACAAATGTATTGCAAATTCTATGAGAGAACTCTATATAAAAGAAGCATCTATACATATATGAAGAGTTAACTAACAGGTCTTGTCCTTAGTTTTCAATGGAAATTCATTGCTTCTGTGAACTAAAATTGGTGATGTTACTTACATCTTTATTTGGCCTCTATTTAAACTGCAGCTTATGATATTATTCAAACCTGCTATCAGAGTACATTTATTTAATGCAAATAAACAGAATCATCTTAGGTAAATAAATAGATATAATATTTTGAAAGCAATGATATCCTCCAGTCACTCATACCCAGATCATGATTGTTTATTTGGAGTGGGCATCAAATTTGCAATTTGCAGTAAGCCCCAGGAGAAAAATTATTCCAGGCTACATAAGGAACCATCACACCACTAAAAAGAGGCCAATGTGGAAAAGGCTGTCTATGAACCGGAGCAGTGGGGTATAAATAAGAGCAATTAGAGAATTAATAATATTTTCATCTTCTCCTGGGAGTGAGCACTGAGTTAAAAGTCTTTAGGTTTTTTGCATTACTAAAACCAGACATTTTCCCATCCCTTTGTGTGAGGCTTCCAGAATTAAGCCACTATTTCCACTTCAAGAAGGCAAAACTCCGAGGAGAGTCAGGTGGAAGCAGGAAATGGAGGAGAATAAGGGCTTCAGGAGGTTCATAGACTCAAATCAATGAAGTTTTTTACACCCCAGAACAATATCTTGACACTATACATGACAAGTATACTATGCCACATGACAGACATGAAAAAAATAAAAATAATTATATTGAATGATTTTTTTCACTCTTTCTCAGTAATATCACTGCAGCTAAAATTCATTTTCCATAAATATAGATTATAAACCACTTTTTGAATAGAAAACAGAAACTATAAATGAATCTGAAATCACTGCATATAAACACAAAAGTGCATGCACTTAATATACAATACTAATGAGACTCTCTTCTCAAGGAAATATTTGAAAACAGTTTTAAAATCTCTTTGCTTGTTCATGTTTTGTTTGTTTTAATATTTAATGGCAACTTGAGTGTTTGCATACTTTTTTCGCTCTATGCTTCTGTGCTTTCTGTGCTGTGAAATGCTTTTTAATTTTTTCCTTTCCTGTATGGAACAAATAAGTCAATAAATCACAAGACATAATTGCCTAGAATAAACTTATATTTAGTAATACATGTGAAAAGTCAGAGGAAATAGTGCTTAACATTCTTTAATAAAGGAATCTGAATTTGAAATATCTCCTTCTCCTCTTTCTCCTCCTCCTCCTTTTTCTCTTTCTTTTCCTTTTTACCATTTCTATTTTATTCTAATTTTACTTTCTCCTTCTTGTTGTCTTTCCCTTTTGTTACAATATATTTTTTTCACATTTCAAAAATGACATATAGGCATCTAGTTTTTCTTTCCCACTTATACTCCTTTCAGAGAACAAAACCAGTAGGAGCAAATATACAGTAAGAAAAACTTTGAAGTGATTCCCTGTAAAAATGGAGCTCTCATATTATTAAACAGTGCTTACACTGAACAAAAATGGAGATATGTTCCAAATTCTGCCTTTGCCTGTGGTCTGATATTGAGGATCAAGCCCTATAAGAAACATATGAGTTTAACCAATGATTGTAAATAAATGGCTCATGGTCTTTCACCCCTCTCCTGCCGAGGTTAGCAGCTGCTACTACCACATGCAGATTATACTATAAGTCAGAATTCACTCATGAATTATTAATATGACAAAAAATAACAAGACAAAGATTTTTTTTACAGTTGTTTAGTGTTATAACCCCCATGCATCTTTTTACCTACATGAAAATTCTGCTACAAATGTTACAAGATTATTTGATCCCTATAGTATTTAGGCAGATATTTAAGTAAGTATTAATATACCCATTTACATCTAGAAATAAAAAGGGAGAATGGAGGCAAAATTAGAAATATTAACCATAATTTCATCCATGTTAGGATATAGCTTTGATTAAGATCAAAGCTATAAGTTATGACTCATCAGCCCAGTATTCTGCTCCATTAATCTGTCTCTAGTGTAAAACTGGTGTAGAATTTATATGACAGGTCAGCCTAATTTGGAAAACACATTTATGCACAAAATTCAGTGACACAAAAATAACCCTGTTGGGTGAGCTCCACAAATTAAATGAAATATTTTATTTTCAGAAATGTCAATTTTTTTTTCTTTAATTAAGCCCTGTGACATTTTCTTTCCAAAAATGAAAGTAAATTAAATAAAACAAAATGAAGTAAAATAAGATAAAATGAAGGATTTCCTGTCTAAAGAATTTCCAAATGTCAACATTTCATTCCATATTCCAGCCACACAAGCTAAATGATAGTTTCGAAACTGACAGTTTGGAAAACAATTTTGAAGTGAAAAGCCTTTGAGATGAGCTGCTGGATGGGGAAAAGATCCAATTCTTATCCATGCTGCCAAGCCAAGCTGCAGGGGGAAGAAAAAGCAGGAGGCCAATATTCTTTCTTCATGTCAATGAATACTAAGAAGATGGCACAAGAAGTGCCCTAGAGCTAAACTGCATGGACCTCAGCTAGCTGCATGGACCTTTTATCTCTATATGTTTTGGTATGCAGGCACAGGACAGGAGAAAAACAGAAAGATTTTTTTTTTCCTATTTACTGTTTTTCTAGAATGAAAATTCTGGACTATTTTCAGCTACAGTCTGAGAAAAGTTCTTCCACTCTGCAAATAAAAAATTAACTTAAAGTTAAGTAACTTTGCTTTGTATGCTCCACCTGACTTCTACTTTTCTGGAAATCATTCTCTTTTAATATTTATTGCTCTAATTCAAGACAAATTAATTTATTTTTATTATATTTATTTTTTTCCCACAGAGATTCAAAAGTAGTATCCTCAAAAAGGGAAGTTAATACAGAATTTGCAGTTCTATTCTGGGGACAAAATTTGTCCCGTTATTGACATGAGATTATTTGATGTCGGTATTTATTTAAAACTGGTAGGATCTTTTGACTAAGAAATGTTATTGGCAATGAAGTAATAGTTACTATTAGAAGAATGCAAATAGTACAGTAATTATTTTTAAACCTGATTCTTTTATACTGTTTTGTTTTTATCCAGATTATATGTTCACTTGTAATGTATTCCTGCCTAAAATGAACTAAAGAAATATTTTTTTAGTGTAATAAAAAAAAAAAAAAAGGTTGTGTTGTTGTGTTTAAAATATTTTCCCTCAAAGAAAGGAAGACTTCGGAAGAAATAATTCACTATATTTTCTTTAAAAGACAGTGTGATTTATTTTTCTGTATTTGTTAGTGTAATATTTATACTGAGTTACTTTTACTTAATAACTATATATAAATGTAAATATTAAGAGTGTTAATTTCATGCCATAGTCTTCAGGGTTCTATAGTTAAAACTAGCTTAAATTTACACTAAAATCTATAGAAAATGTAAAGCATTAGGGCTTACACATTAAGCAACAGAATCCTAAATTACAGGCTGTATTCATAAATAATATCAGAATTTACAGCTTTTGAAATATGCTGCCATACTTATAGCAGAATTAACATGGCAGTGTCTGACACAGATTTACAGCTGATGGAACATATGCTCATCCTACAAGTCAAAGACAGATCAGATAGGAGTGAATAACTGCTACTTGTACACCACAATTTGACCTGCAAACAGGAAGACAGATGTAAACTTAGCTAGTTTCATTGACTGCTGTGCAGCCTATGTCAATTAGACTAGATGAAGATCTTGACATGATTGTTCATGTAATCACCCTGAAATGCACTGACCTCTCTGAATCAGAGACACAGTAGCAATCAAACAACACCTGGTCTGGTACAGTTAGAACTGAAAAAACTGCCTATGATATATCACAATCATATATCATAGTGCATATCACTTGCAATGATATATTTTCAATAAATTAAAAGTATTTGGTAAAGCTTTTTCGTTTGTAATCATCAATTAGTTATGGATTTTTTTTCTTTTTTCTTTTTTAATTTGGTTCCATGAGTGTAACTGGTTGTGTTATTTATTACTCATAGGTGCCTTTAAAAGGCATTACCTAGAAAAAAGAAAGGATATATGACTGTTGTTGATACTGATATGTCAAAAGGACAAGGAAAAGTTGGTAAATGTATAAAATAAAAGATTTAATATTGTTCTGTTTTGGAGGGAGGGAGATTTCTTATTGACTAAAGATTAGAAATAAATAGAAAAGTGGTGATAAGGAAAAGAAGTCATCTTGTGAATGAAAATCTAAAAGTATTTAGGAAATTTTCTGCTACCAGTGGAGAATAGAAACGAAACAGCAGGCAAGAAAAGAGGCAAGCTAGATCTCCTTTCCATATTATGCAGAAATCTAGCCAAAAATAAATATGCCATATATGCAGTAAGCAGAACAGAGAGGGTCGGGAGAGACTGAACGTACTAATTTAAGAACAGCCAATTCATCTTTCCAATAATAAACCAGATGGAGAAACTGTGACCGCATCAGTTTGGATGCCAGCCAGCCAGAGGACCAGCTTTTCTAGCAGCAAGGAGAAAGGGAGAGTGACCTAGGAGCAGCACAGCAAGGTGCAGATGGAAGCACTGTGTAGCCCAGAAGCAAGGTCAGCCATGCCTTGGGTGCCAGCCAACTCTCCACCAGCCAGATGGAGAAAAACTTGCACAGGCGTCAGGCCATCCTGTTCGGAAGTCAGCCCGCCTCTGCACAAATAGCAAGGCTGGTGGATGTCAAGCAGGGAAGGAAGCTGGTAGGAGAACAAGCTATCATTGCCGTGAGATGACTCTACTCTCTCTAAAGGGCTTGGGGATTGAGGGAGATAAATCCAGCAAAGATGCAAAAGAGGCACTTGAGTTTGATAAAAAAGCCTGAAGCTCAACTCTGTCTTTTTGACCTTGATCAAATTCCTTGCCTCCCAATGTGCAAAGGAAAACTAATAGTATTGACTCAGTTTGCCCAGTGTTCTCAAAATCACTGATAAAATTTACTATGGGCCCAGTAGCAAATCTGGTTATTCCTTCAGAATTTCAAAGTAGCCTATATATTATTGTTGCTATTAGACTAATTAAAATATTTCATATTTATTTCACAAGAAAAAAAACAAAATCCTTTTTACTGTTTGCTCCAGATAAAGAGTTTGACTTAGCTTTCATTAGTAATGTAATTCACTGATGTTTCTATTCTTTTAATATTGATATATGGAAGCAGAATCAGGCTTAACTTGTACTGCGGGTTTTCCCATTAGACAAGCTCTTCTTTGTGTCTTGTTTGCTTATACGTGAATATTTCATAAGCTGTAAAGGTTAAATCTTGCCCTTGAATATTCAAATTGGCATCACTTTGCCTTCAACAGGAACATCGTGCCTATATTCAAATGTGGATTTGGAAGCAGTGTTTACACCATAAAGCAATGCAATGCAAATATGCTTAAGCTAGTAGAGGCCTGACTTCATAAATCTATAAGCTGAAATCCACAAATGAGAAACATATATAGCTTCATTAACAGATAATAATGCACCAAGAAGCAAGGCTGTTTAGTTTAGGCACATTTCTGAGCTTATATGATGGTATGTGTCTTGGTAGAATTGATCTAGTTTGCAATAAGATAGTAGAATTCCGAGTAATGATAACTATAGCTCTTTATCTCATCTGCTTTCTTATTCTCCGTGTTGAGTACTATACGAGTTTGCAAGCTAAATATATGCTAGCAAGTAGGTCGCCTGTGTGCTATGGAGGCACTGTAGTGATGCATTTAGCTGATTGGAATGTGAAAGATTGCTGGATTGAGTAAAAAGATGAAGGTAAGAACAAATTCAATAAACAGCTGTATAAAATAGCTATATAGTTGCGTATTATATTGTAGGGACTTGCCAGCTTTTTTTCTTCCAGTATTGTTATCTCCATTTTACAATCGGTATTGAATCGTAGCTTCCCAGTGAAGTAAATTCTTACATTCAACTTGGAATCTTTGTTACCACCAGCATATATATTGTATGCTCTGATCCAGACAGAATAAAGGATCTTTGCTACAACCATTCTGTGTTGTATACTTTGATCCAGAGAGAACAAATTCTGCAGGGTTTCCTGCACAATATTTAATTTAAAAGAACTAGTGTATATGAGTCTCTCAAGACAATTAGTTAATCACTATTCTATTTATCAATGATTTCATTTCATTTCATTGGTTGTCTGGACAAATTTGTCCCTCTGTGATTTAATAAATTAACTTTAAACATCTTTTTTTATAAGAAAGCAATCTACTCTGCAATTTGGATCCAAAAGATTGTTAACACAAGTCCGTAGAAACTTAAAATTTTCAGAGTTTCAGATTCTTTTTACATCAAATCAGTTAATGATTGGCTTGAATAATTTCAGTTTTTGAAGCAAAAAAATATTTCTTTTTAATAATTATTCATTCAGTTTTGTTCAGTCCTCTGAACAAAATTAAAAAATAAAATACTGTACACACACACTGTACAGATGAAAGACAAAAAACCAGAATATTTTCCTCTCATTTCTGCTAAGATTTTCAAGAGTAAAACATAAGATATTAATAAATTCAGTTTTGTAATTTCCTGCTAGGCTGAAACATGTTCTATGCATATTCCAAAAATAATAACAACATTCTTGATTAATTTAATAAGTTCTAAATTGATTGTTACAAATAATAAACTAGATTCTTAACAATATAGAATATTAAAAAAATTATCAGGACAACTGATTGAAGTAAAAATGTTTTTTTTTTTCACCTGGTTCATAATACTTCCCTAAATGTGCTTCAGTGTACATTAAAAGCATCTAAATATTCTTTAATACAATAAATACATTCAACTGGTAGTCTAAAAATGATATTTTGAGGGAAAGATGATTTTGTCCATAAATATCTGAAGATAACTGGTAAAAATAGCACACATTAATTTTTCACAATAAATTTACCTCATGAAATGGCTACAGTGGATATGTAAAGTGCTACGAAGGCTGCTTCTAAAAGGCTGACTTCAACAAAAGCAGCAACAAAATATACGCAATAATATTCCAATATTAATTGACCAAGATGCTGAAAGTTTCTTGTCTTGTAGTTTTATTTGTATCATATAACACAATTGTGTTATTAATTTTATAACTTAGTGCTCTACTTATTTCAGTTTAAAATTTTATAGTCAGCCTTTAGATAACCAATTTATGAAGGAATATAGAATAGTTCAAAATATAATTTATTTAAAAAAAAAAATAACTTTTCCAATTACAATAATAATATTAATTCTCTAAAGGCTATGATTATGACATTTCATTTTCATTCATAATTGACCTTCTCCCCTTTTTACTTCTAAGGCCAATACGTTGACACAAATCAATTCACTTTTTAACACTGTATCTTTTCTACTTGATTTATTTCATAAATCCTCTAAACTGCTAGAAAAAGATATGCCCTTCTGAAGTAATTCTGTGAAAATTAGGGGCACTGCTCAAGAAATAAATTCATACTAATGTGCTACCCCACTGGGTTAATAATATTAGTTTTTCATATTATGCACAATCATGCCTAGGAGACTTCAATGAACTTCTTTGTCATTGTGTTAGGTGCTATACAAGCAAAGAAGGCAGTAAGTCCCTTCATCTAAAAAAAATATGTAATCTAAATATTTCAATGAAAAATAAGAATTTCTTCTGTCTATGAGATTTTCTAATATTCATTGAAATATCCTCATTATATGATCTGCCTATTTTCAGCAAAATCAAAAAGATGACAGTGAAGCAATAACAAGAAGACTCATAAAACTTTTTTTGTTCAGAGTATTTCTAGTGCAATGGACTCATCAGCTGTCAATTTTCTAGTACCTAGTCTAGTAGGACTGAGAAGATAGAGATTTTACAAGAACACAGATAAGGTTTTGGGCATCTTGCTTGGTAACTTCAGCAGATCAGAATCAAAAAATAAAAAAAGTAGAGGAGCTACTCTTCGACACTTGGATAATGTTGACCATAGTCCATGTAGGATTAAAATCTCTGTAGTAAAACAGGAGAATATACAAGAGAATATAGTTCCCACTTTTTTCTGGACTATTGCTACTGAGTACCTTATTGAAACTTTAGCTTTGTTCAGGTTTCTCCAAAATTTTCCCAAAGACAAAGAAAGGCAAAAAAATTTTCTAAGAAGAAGTATAGTAGATCACCACTTGAACAAAAATTACAAATTTAATGTAATAATGTAATGCAATTAATGTACAAAAAATGAAATTTTTGTTCAAGTGGTGATTACACGGCAATAACATTGACTTAAATAACTGAACCTTTCACAAGAATGAAGGAATTGAAAGCATATGTCATACTATTTGCATCCTCTTTTTTTTTTGTCCAGTGAGATAAATATATTTGTTATAAGCTGATGATCAACTGTATAAATTAAAAAAAGAAAGAAAAGGATAAGAAACTAAATCAGCTGCCTAATAAAATAAAATGATAAAATAAATATATCGATATTGATATGGATTGCTGAAAACAGACAATTAACTTTAAATACGGCATCAAATTAAGGAGCAGTTGCTCTTTACAATAAACAGATGTTAGTGATCATTATTCTAACCACTGGCAATATTGTATCTTATAATAACCAATATGTAAAATGGTTACAGAGCAAAAAGGAACACAATGTGAAAATATTCTCACTTTCAAGTGAAAAAAGAACTGTTGTTGATTAATATTCATTGAGAAAATCAATATATATCTTAAATGATTTAAGAGGCAAAGTCATGGAATTCTCAGTGAAAGTGTGAACTAGCATCATTTGAATAGAAAAGGAACCTATGTGCACAAAGTTTAACAAACTGTCTGAATAAAGAATGAAAAGCTAAGAACTGAGAGAGTTAAGCCTGATTATTTAGAGCTAAGCAAGGAGCAGATCACCTCTGCAACAGAGAAAGTGACAAACATCATTATTGCGCACATCAATATCAACATGCAAGTTACACCCACATTTGAACAGCTCAAAGGTAATACTCCCCAAAGGCATATGTCACAGTCTGCTGCAAGACAAACAAGGAAAAGAGAAGGATTCAGAACACTCTACTGTAAATATATGTTTCGGATTCAATGGTCCATTCAATGGAGATGTCAAGACAAGGATATGAATTTACACTAGCAGGGTATATGGCTCATAGTAGAAAAATAGGGAGAAATTACTTGCCAGGAAAACAATAAACTAAAAATAAGCAAACAAAAATATACCAGAAGACTTTCGGAAAGAAAATGTTTAACAACAAGATGTGTCCTGGCCTTGATGATTCAGAAGATCTCTTTTATTATTATATAGGTACATACACATAATATACATATATACATCCATATGTATATAAATATATTTATTTCCTAGAGTTAAAAGCTACAGAAGCTATGTCTACTCGCCCTTTTAGAAGAACTTCTGAGAATGGTCTGCTTTTACTCTTCCATATCATTCTGCTTTACAAATAGAGGAGCAGAGCTTCCTAATAATAGTACAGCAATAATTTAAATGCACAGATTCAATAGCCATAAAAATAAAAAGTCTAGACTTATATGTTTTTTAGGCTGCTGTTTAGAACAAGACATACCAATGAACACCATAATATATACAATGATTGCTTCCCAGTTTATCTAAGTGAAAGATTTTGACCCACTTTTTCAAAGACTTAAAATTCTTCTAGATTGAAATTGATTTGACAGTACCATGTTTGTGCTTAATATTAAAATTGAATATACTTATATTTTATTTGTCCCTTTTCTGTTTTCTAATAAATAAATTGAATCTGTAAAGATAAAGGAGACATGAAGAGAATGACTTACATAATACAATTCACACAAAAGTGCTGTAAGTGGCTCATTTACATATAGTTTTGACATATGGGATAAATTAAGATTCTAAATAGTGCAATACATCTTTTAATACAAAAGAAAGAGTATAAATGAGACTCAATTAATGAGTGGAAAATATAAAAGACATTCTTGAAAGACTATGAATTGCTTACTAAAATAAACTAGCCAAATTAACAGATAATGACTTGTGTAACTCAGTGTCATATCTTCTTAGTCACAACATCCATCAGAAAAAAAGAAAAGTGCTTACACATAGTTATTTTATTTATTCAAGTTGTATGGATGAACACTTTGATGAGGATAATTTGAAGTCTTTTAAAATACTAAGATTGAGTCAAATAAGAACTTTGGATAAAAAAATACTCCTGTTGCTCCTTCCTGTCCCAAATATTTACACTCAGCTCCCTCCTTCTAAAGCAGCAAAGAGACTCTTAGCAACAACTCTTGATTGCTCAGTGTGAAGTGGTGGCTTTGGTTCCCCTCTCCTGCAAAGAGTAAAGCCAGCCTCTCCCTCTCACAATTCCAAAAATACTGGTGTGTCTTTTTTTCCATCAGGACCTGGAATGAGGGTCACAAGGCAGCAATGTATGTAACTGTTCATTTAACCACAGAACAATTAAGATAACAAAGAGTTTTATTCTTTTCCTATAACTCTTAAAGCTACCAGTTATTACCACCTTGTGAGATAAATAATTCACTTCAGGATTCAGTAGTTTTATTTGCCCCCTAAGGAGGAAAAACTGATGATGCATTGTGACCATTTATACTATGAGTGTGAATTATAACCTTAGCACTACCATCCCAAAACAATGTACAGCTCTACTTTACATAATACAAAAGCTACATGAGATAGTTGACACTTCTTTCGTTATTGAACTATCATTTTAGTTCCTCAAAAAACAAAAGATTTTTGATGTAAACAGATAAGTATAATACAAAATATGAAGATCATTTCTTCAATTTCTTATTCAATTTCTCCGTCCTCATCATTTTTTTTTCCTAGAAATAGTTTTAGTTTCTTCTCACGGTCCTAAAGTTTTTTAATAGTGATTTCAGCCTAAATCATATTTCCAGTACTGTTTTTCTTTCCCTTGTTACCTGTAATACAGATAGTCCCTTTTTATTACAATTTTAAATATAATTCCTGACAATATTGCTGGAATTCTTTCCTGCAATTCCTGACAAAATTGGCTGACAAATTCCTGACAAAAGTGGCTGGAATTCTTTCATTTTTTTTTACACTGAGTAGTTTTTCTGTTTCTCCTAACATTTCCAACTTTTTCCTCCCACTTGAATTATTTTTTTTGTTTATCTTTTACATACTGTTGAAAATAGTCATATATTGCCATATATATATATATATATAAAGGCGGGGAGAGAGAGAAAGCATAAACTGCCTCATCACTGGAAGTAAAACAAGGCCAATATGTTCAACTTTCAATCTGCATATTAAAATCATTAAATTGTTAAAATCATTTCTAGATATTGTGCAATCATTATTACTCAGCTAAACAGAACTTTACTATGGCTTTTAAATGAGAATGTCTTTTGTTGTTGTTGTTGGGGATGGTAGAAGAAGTATTTCTGGAATAATACTGAAGCTGATATACAACTTCAGGGACAAAAGTGACAACTTTTAAAACTGCTCTGACATTCAAGTCTTCAGAAATATGGGCACATGGAGGTCTATATGTGTACACACTGTTTCAGTGTCTAGTGTTTCCAGATGTCTACAGAATTGGTTTGGTTTTTTTTTTTTTTTTTTTTTTTTCATGTGTTATTTTTCCTTCAGATGTAAACCTTAGATATCAGACCACTTACATATATTTTTCATTTAAAAAAAAAATAATTTTTTTAAAATTTAATATTCATTATTTTTTTCATTTTAAAATCTGCATCTTCAGATCTGAAACTTTCTATATCATAATCGGTTCAATTGTGTTATCATGCTTTGGTCACCTTGTTTGACAGCTTTACACTTAAAGGAAAGATGTATTTGTCTGTTCAGGGAACATAATGTAAAATGAACCATACCAAATGTTACGTTAGGACATTCAATAATACCATAATTCATATTAATGTTGACAATGCAAGAAAATATGGTTCAGAGCAAGTGTCTTCTGGTTGCCAGAGCAATGTGCCCCTGTGGCCAAGAAGGCCAATGGGATCCTGACCTGCATCAGGAGAAGTGTTGCCAGCAGGTCGAGGGAGGTGATCCTGCCCCTCTACTTAGCTCTGGTGAGGCCGCCCCTGGAGTATTGTGTGCAGGTCTGGGCTTCCTAGGACAAAAGGGATGTGGAATTTCTAGAGAGGGTCCAGTGGAGGGTAACCGAAATGATTAAGGGAGTGGGACATCTCTCATTTGAGGAAAGACTAAGTGAGTTAGGCCTGTTTAGCCTGGTGAAGAGAAGGTTGAGAGGAGATCTGATTAATACGTATAAATAGCTGAAGGGTAAACGCAGGGAGGAAAGGGAAAAACTCTTCTCAGTGGTGACCAGTGATAGGACAAGCGGCAATGAGTATAAGTTGAAACACAGGAAGTAGAGTCTCCTTCTCTGGAGGTCCAAACCCATCTGGATGCTACCTTGTACAATGTGCTCTAGGTATCTCTGCTAGAGAAGAGAGTTTGAACTAGATGATCTCTAGAGGTTCTTTTCAACCTCAACTGTTCTGTGAATCACACTATTCACAGTAAAAATAAGTAAGTTATTTTAAAAGAAATTACAAATATCTCAGGGAGAGTAGCCTTTCAGGCAAGTTAATACATGTAAGAATGTTACATCTATTGACTGTTAAATTGTCAATGCAAGAAGAGTATATAGGAAAGAAAATTCCCAATTATTGTTAGGAAAATCTTATATACAGTATTTAAAAAGACCTATTCAGCTATTGCAGTGTTTAATAAAGGACAACTTAATCATGATAAGGTAGTATATTACAGTAAAACCTTTTTAAATACCTAAATCTGCTAAGAATGTAGAAGAAAGGAAACAACAAACTCAAAGCAAGCAACTAAACATCATGATCTTTATGGATAGGACAAGTAATGAGCCTCATTCTAAGCAAGATACTGCAAGGATATCATAAAATCAATATTAGGAAATATTTTCTAAGGATAATAATATTTAACTGGTATTTCTGTTGGGAGAGTGATTTGAAGAGGCGTTTGTGATGTGGTGTAGCAAGAAAAATGAGGATGAGAGAGAGCTATATACAGAACAGAAGAATTCTATTCTACGTAAAAGTATATAACATTCATTTTACTTTTAGATCAGACTAGATAAACATTTGTCAACAATGCTTTAGGTTCAGCTGATTTTGCTTTTGGACAGGGGAGCGATATAATGATGTGTTACGTACAGAATATCCCACTCTTATTTTCTCGGATTCCAAGGTTCTAGAGTATGAAGTTCACTTAATATCCTCTCTTTTTAATATCTAAAGGTTGCTAGGACAATTTGTTTCAAAAGTCAGCTTTCCAAATATATTAAATTGTCCTTAGGTGATTCTTCCTCCCCTTACCCATCACTTACAGACTGTTCTATACTGAATAGACGTAGATATTTTCAGTTTTCAATTGCTTTGGAACTCACTGTGTGAAATATGGATGCATCATTTTCTATATAGTTATCTCACTATGAGTTTCTGAACTCTTATGTCTCTGGTCTCAGAATGTTCCCTGTGCCTATTCTTATCTCTTTGTAAGGGGTTCATCAACATCAGATAGATTGGCATCAAGACTAGTAGGGATGGTGATTTTGATTTGCATGAATCACTGTAGCAGCTGGATCTCATTTGAAAATGTTTCTGTTTCTGAGTTGATCATAATATCCAGAAAAAAATACAATACTTGCTGTTCTTGATCATGACAAGAGCCTAGGAAGAAGTGACTTCCATCATTCTATTTACATCCGATCTCCATTTTGAAAAAAAAAATAAGGAAATATAACAATCAACAGTTTTTCTTTCATCAGAAAAGTCACCCCCTTTGTATCACAATTATTTTAAGAATGTTCTTGAGATTTATATCATTCGAAATTTATAAATTACAGGCTTAGGAACCTGCCAGTGGAAGTACCATTCACTCCAACACAGAATTATCTGTCAAGTCAAC
Source organism: Nothura maculosa (assembly GCA_032353885.1). Taxonomy (NCBI): domain Eukaryota; kingdom Metazoa; phylum Chordata; class Aves; order Tinamiformes; family Tinamidae; genus Nothura; species Nothura maculosa. The sequence continues at coordinate 1,604,060 of JAUBOD010001033.1, read as the reverse complement.
TAGACAAAAGGACAGTCTGGGAAAGTTATTTCATATATTCACATAAATATATATATATGTTTAAAATAAATATTTCATATCTGAGTATAATGCCAGAGTGTGAGGCTAATTTGTAATATGAAGGTTTATTCACTTTAAAAAAATAGACCTTGCATAAGTCCCAAATGCTTTTTTCTTTGCTCAAATATAAATAGCCAAGTGACACTTACGAAATATCCTAAAGAGCTTTACATCAACTAAAGTTATTGTAATAGGTTATCTGACTGAATTTTTGCTTCACATTAGATTATTATTTATGTCAGCCCTGCAGATATATGACTCCACTACAGCATATTTTTATTAAGATGCAGTAGGTTATTCCTAACAAATTAGCTTTCCTTCTTTTTTCTTTCCTTCTTTCCCTCTCTTTCTCTTTTTTCTCTTTCTCCCTTTCCACTTCTCTCTCTCTTTCTTCCAATTTCTCTCTTTCTCTCTTTTTCCATTTCTCTCTTTCCATAGAAGCCACTGTTACACATTTTTATCACATTTTTAAAATTAGTGTACCTCAGTGACATGTTTAGGGAAGAGTGTGTTTGCGAACTGTTAGTTGAATAATATTTGAGGGACAATCTTACAAAGGCTGGAATACCTCATATTTCTCATGCTGTAATAAGTAACATGACAGGTTAGGAGGAAGAACCTTGAAGTGGCAGCTACGTGTGCAGAAATGAAAACTGAGGGAAAGAAGTTGGATGACCTTGCACTGTCATGAGGGACCATACTCCTAGATCAATGGCCACTTCTAGCAAGATACAGGCATTTGCTTTGGTGACCTTGACTTCCTGTTGCTGGTGGGTGTCAGTTAGTGTCATGAAGAATGAAAAGGAGAAGGAAACTGTGATAAATAGAAGAGTGTAGAGAAGAAAAGAAGAGCATTTTACGGAAATTATATAGAAAATCTCCAAGCAATAAAAATTGTAACAGAAGCATTGGTGACCCAGAAAATGACTTTTTTTTTTTTTACCAGAGAGAACAGGGGGAATGTAATTTATTTTATTTTTGCTCCATGAAATTTGGCTCTCCTACTGAAAACAGTATTTCATGGTTATGTATGACTTCCATGCTTTGTAAATTGTAACAATAAGAATGATTTCTGTGAGAGAATAATTTAATTCAGTGCGTACATATCTCTAACACAGAGGAAAAACAAATAAACAAAAATTTATCAATACACAGTAATACTGTGCAATGAAAAGGAATTTTTCTTTTTTAATGACTGATGACCATATAAGATACAAGACAAAGTGGTCAAAATATTTAGTCCTGGGATTCAGTTGATTACATTTCTTTCAAACTCCAATATTGTCAGGGAGGAGAGTTCTTTCATTGTCTATTTTGTCAATTGTGTTTTTTAATCCAACAGAACCCCTGCAGTTGATGGACTTTTTATCTGAAACAAATTTTAAAACAAAATTAACAACCAAAGTACTTCTTTGTTATTTAATAGCAAGCATAATTGATTTATCTATGAAGTATACTGTGCTGGTAAAATGTATTTCAAAATAGTTTTAAAGTAATCCACTCATTTCTTCAGTGAAAAAGATTTTCCTTTCCTCTTTATGCCTATTTTATATGAAATCTCATAGAGTAAATAATTAGAACTCATAATCACTGATAAACTTTATTTTAGTTTCTAAAACTGAGGTCCTACTGTTAGTATCCTAAAATCTTTAAGTCCTCTTTAATTTCAGGCATCTATGTCTCTTGATTTGCACTCTCTTGAGCATGATGCATAAAAGAAATATTTTATCTAACTGAAAGAAAGAGTTCTTATTGAACAAAAATGCCTCTCCGTGTAATTCTAATAGCTGAATAAAGGCCTATATGCCGTCATTGGTTTTCTTAAATGCAAAAATACCAGTATGAGCATGAACTCTATCTCTGTTTTTAAAATTTTCTTTTTTTTTTTTTGATAATATCTCTGATTTCCATCTCTTGCTCTCTCTAGTAGTTACTCTTTTTTTGCCCACTCAGTAGATATAGGCAGCCCCATGTAGCACGGGGATATTATGCCCTCTGTTGAGTAGTGTGTCTCTGCCCTAGAGGATACATATTAGCCAGTCAATAGGGCAGAAAAAGAATTATGTGCTCTCATCGGATTACCAACCAGTCCAAGAATTGCATTTTTTGTCCTTATTTCCCTTTTAATAACTCTTCTTCTGTTCTTACATGCTACAGCTGTATCCTATTCTGTATTTTGTGGCAAAGTTGCACTTAGGCTTGTGTAACCAAAAGTTATAAAAAATAAATTATTGCCAACAATTGGAAAATTATAGACATATATACAAGTACACAACCAGTCAGGTACACATACATACACCTAATTGCATCTAGAGCTGATGCTCTCAAGCCTCATTTGTTCTTCATGGAAAGAGGAACTTAGATTTTGTTGAACATGCCATGCCTAAGTTAGCAAAAATATGCTTTAAAAGACATATGAATCATGTGGAAGCTAACTGACTTTATCATGATTGTGAACTGTTATCAATGCAAGAAGGCATCTGGCTGTATTCATTTTGATTTACTTTGTTGAGTTCTTTTCACAGATGTAAACCTGCTTTGCCAGGAGAAATGAAGTGATAAATAGTATAAACTGAATGTTGCATAAGAAAAGGAATGGTGTAGGGATCTAGGGATCTAGATGAATTAATAGCTCCATAAGATAGAGCTTTCATGTCTCCTGGAAGATGTCAGCTTGTAATAAACATGTTTGTTCACTAAAATAAGAACCTAGGTGATGACCACAACCTATCTGTGGAATACTGACTATTGTAAATACACCTTTACTAAGAATGTATGTTAACGGAAGAATGATTGTGTAACTAGATAAGGATGAATAGTTTACAGATCCTCAAGCTCAAGAATAAACAACATCGAAGACGCTGAGTCTACCACCAACATCGGAGGATCACCAAGCCTCAGGGAACAATCAAGACTGCTGATAATATTGGAATGCCGCAAAGATCGTGGAGAGGAAGAACGAAGAACCCCACACTATAAATGTTAAGCGCCAAGAGGCGAGAAACGGGAGTCTGATAGGAATTGTCCCCAGGCTGCCCCCAGCGCTGCTATTCTCTGTACCCAGCTTACTTAATAAATGGTAGATGAGAAAATTTGCTTGTCTCATCTATAATAAGTTCTCCACAGACTGATGGAAAAATTAAGTATTTCTGGACAAAAAGAAACAGCAACAGCCATGCAGGGATGGGACAGGAGGAGAGGGCCATCCCTGCTGAGGCTGAAATTCACTTCCCCCATGGAAAGCAGCGCAGTACACAGTGGCAGATGTCACCCAGACGGGGAAGTGGCAAGTGGCCATCTCAACTCTGTTTATAACTTCTTTCACAAGAGTCAAGCAGCTTTTTCCACTCCATTCAGCATGTTTGTGAGTGCTTGATTTGTTCAAAAGACAAAAAAGGGCAGGAGCGCCAGAAGTCAATAGAAGGTCAAAACGGCAATCTTTTTTGCCGGGTAGGGCTTCTTTTTATTCTATGACATCTGGCGACATTACCGGAACAAATTAGAGCAATTCAAACCACCAGCAGGGGAAAGAAGGTTTTCTGGTTTTCATGCAGCAGAGCTACAAATTTGAGAACAGGAACAGGGGCTCCTGACAACTCAGCATAGCAATAGATTTGCTACACCTGTTTTACAGAACTGCAACAAATGTAATCAGTGATTAAGTTAAAGATGTCCATCGTTCAGTGCAGCCTGCACAAAAGGAAGAGAAGAAATAATTACACTGATGAGTTTGCACTTCATTTTCAGGCGTTACAGCATGAAGCACTAAGAGTTCCAAGAAGTCACAGCTGTGGGATATATAGTATAGATGGGGCTCCTCTGACCCCATTTGGCATTTTGATATATCATCTATTCTATTTTATATTCTGTATTCTAAACTATATTCCTCTTCATTTAGTCTTAAGCACAGAAGCAAATTCTTTTTACAACCTGAAAACAGGAAAGCTGCACAGTTAATGTATCTTTTATGTACATTAACTGGAGGCAAAACAAGACTTAAACATATGATCTATGCTTGTTAGTGGGACTCTGTTCAACAGAAGCAAATTATTATGTCCTATTGGACTAAATATTAGTTTCAGGAAACTATTACTGCTTTTATTGTTAAAATCTTTCTTATATAAGAATTCAATTTCCATTTTGATCATATAAACTTTATTTACAATATATACTTTGTTGTGATATTTCATTGTACGCATAATACCAAGTTCTCAATTAAAAAAATCCAATTTTCTTAAAATTTCTGACTATATTGTGCTCTCTGTTGACTCAACATTTGCATAAATCTCAGTTTTGGTTTCAGATCCTATTCTGGGAAATATCTCTCACGCCTTAATATTGGACTGATAGCCTTCAAATGATGTCTGTAACATGTAGTACTGATTTATGTGCTTTTAAAACACATTGCAACTTTTCTCTCGAGTTGCAAATTGATAACTGGCAGTATCTCTGAATAGATTTATAAGGTAAAAGTAAGTCCTTGAAAATAGATCTTTAAACATATTACTGGTAGCTTTAAATTTAGGTAAGTCATTTATTCATGCTTCGATATGAAAGAACCTCTTTCAGTGCAGATCGAGTATCACTCAAAGACTTAAAACTGAGCTCTGCTGATAGTCTAAGATTAGTCTATCACTAACCTTACAATAATCTACCAACAATAACAACTTCTATATTTTTTGGCTTTTTTTTTATACACTCAAATATCATTTTCAATTTTACAAAATTCTGACCTCATGAAAAAAAAAATATTCTACTGAATATTCAAAGGGGCATGGTGCAAGGCTTTCACCCTACTGTGTATCAGTTCTCATCTGCCAGTGTTTTTTAATTACATCGTCTGCAAGCAGACGTGATCCTGCTTTGCCAACATAACCCTTGGTACTCGAGGACATAAGTTATCCAGCAGCTCAACAGTATTTTACAAGATTTAGGGAAAATGGAAAATACTCTCTGAACAGTTAGATTACAGAAAAAATTCTACCACTAATTATACTAATTATCTTGAAGAATTCAAATATCCTATTAAGATGGACACTTTATAGAAGTATATATATATATACTTCTATAGAAGTATACTTCTATAGAAGTATATATATAATATATATATATATATACTTCATACATACATACTATACATACATACATATATATATGTATGTATGTGTGTGTATATATATATATATATAAGAATAATATTACTTGCATAACCTGGAAGCTATACTGAAGCTAAATTTGTTTGTTTTGTTTGTTTATGGCTTTTGGCACAAGCACTAAAATATAAAACCAAATCTTGCATTAGAATTTTACTATAAATACACACACTTCAAAGCGGAATTTTAAGTACTAATCCATAAGATTCCCAGAGTTTATATGTGAGACTCAGAGATTTTACTATTTTCTATGTCACCAGAACAGTAGCAGTGAAGATAAGCTGAGATATCTATTACAAAGTATAATATAGTATGAATGGCAGGGTAATATTCTGCCAGAAGAAATCAGGCCAAGCCAAGGTTTCTAATACAGAGATCAAAACTGAACCTACCCAGACATAATCTGCTACTAATTCATCTGTTGTAAGTGTAGATGCTATCAGAACTAATTTAAATTCATATATGTGGCTGTTTTTGGTCCATGTTAACTTATAGGGCAAGTGTGATGGATCTTCTACTTTATCAGTAAAAGCTTGTGAGTAATTTTTATTCAATATTTGATAGGGTTTTTTTTAATTAGCAAAAGTGTATGAGTATTTTTACTCTGCACTTAGACAATGCTAATTATGAAGTACTAATGTATTTTGAAAGGGTAGTCTTCAACTACATAAAACAGCTACCAAGTTGGTAAACTCCATTAAGCTGCACCTAAACTTGTTTGTAATAGCCAGAAATTTAAATTTCCAATTCTAAAGCAAATGTTGTGTGCTCTGATGTACACCTCCATCTAAGGAAAGCTATCTGATCATAGTGTAGATGCTATATCCTTTTACTAGCATGCATCTTCTGCTTTTTTTCAGAAGTAATCGTGTAATCTCAATTTAAGATCACTGACAACAGCTGTTTAGTCCTCTGTGTTATGGATCACAGAGGAGGAGGAGATATAAGACAGCTGGATTTCACACAGCATATTTTTACCTAAAGGCATTTACTTAGAGGAAATATTTATTTCAGAAATAAAAGTATTACTCATCTTTAATGTTTAATTGGAATCTACAGACTCCTGGAAATAATTAATGTCAGTAGATTGTGAGGAGAGCAACAAAATCCTAGATAAGGATCTTTATTATGATAAATTGTTTCACGGCTTTTGACAGTGACAACTTCCCTACATAAACGAGTATTTTAGGATACTTGTTTTGTGTATTCTTTTGCTCTGCAGGGACATAAATTTTACTTTTTCGTACAAAGACACTTACAGCTTCTTGAATATGCTGATAGAATGTAAATCATATTCAATAAATTTTCTGTTCAAAATGCTAGGGCAAGGAGCAATGGATACAAGTTGAAACACAGCAAGTTGAAACACAGGAAGTTCCATCTCCATATGAAGAAGCACTTCTTTCTTGTGAGGGTGACAGAGCCCTGGAACAGGCTGCCCAGGGAGGCTGTGGAGTCTCCTTCTCTGAAGGTCTTCCAAACTCGCCTGTGCCACATTCTCTAGGTGTCCTTGCTTGAGCTTGAGGGTTTGAAGCAGATGATCCCTGTGATTCTGTAATGTGCCACTTCATTCCTAGTTCATCAAGTACTTTCAATTAGCCTTTCTCCTAAATTAGTTGTACTGTTTAACTAGCTTTTAAAAAGACTTGATACTCACTGAGCATCATTACTCAAAACTCAGATTGCCATTTTTAGTGATTATTACATCTAGTAAAGTATAGTCACAGTTAAACAGTTCAAATACACTCAGATACCAATGTCAAGTTCAGGAATTTACATAACTGCATTAAATTTATTATAACAAAATCATCTTCCACAAACTTTTCCATTAGTCTCCTATTCATTATAATTACAACACTCTACCACAGACTTCCTGTGACACAGTATGATGGGAGATATAAAATTACTCTCCACATTATTATTGCTAGATATATTTCTAAAAGGGGATACCTGCCAGTTCCTATTGCCATTATATATTTTCAGTACTTAGAATCTTGCAGAATAAAGCAAAGCTATGTGCTGCTTCCCAAAAACTGATCTTCTATCTGTCTTCACAAGTAAAAATATTTTTCCTTTTTTCCCTTCTTCAGCTGTTCAGTGGCAGATGACCTTTCAAATGCAGGAGTTCACATAGAAGTTACTTTCCTCTCACCTTCATAACAAGAACAGTCTGGACTTCCATTTTCTAGTGCATTGGAAACATACCTGCATGAATAGGAGGTCTCTCTACTAGTTTGTTGTAGAAAATGACCATAACTGTCAATAAGCTGACTTTCACAGAGAAAAAAAAAAATATTGTAATTCTTTGTTCTGTATGTGAAAAGTAACAGTTATACACTGTCCTCATAACAGTAGTGTGGCACAAAACAGCCTAGTTTTGCAGTAGGCATGCAGCCAAACCTTTTCTGCAGGCTAACTATAGCAAATGATTTCATAGGCACAGGATCTGCCCTGAGCTCACTCAGAAGCTTGAAGTCATTTACAGAAGCTCTCTGTTCCACTCAGCCCTTTCACCCTCATGCCCTTCTTTGACATCAAGAACACAAACCATCTTGATTGAATTTCATATTTATATGAAGTTCTCCCTTCACTCTACATTTTGGACGTTTTTTCAAATGTGCAAAGATACAATTCATTATCAAAAATCTGAATTCTGAGGCCTGAGATAATCAACATACCTTTCATTTTTCAAATGAGATTAGAAATAGATTTTTTTTTCCTAAAGTGGCAATTTTATCCGTTCAAGTATATGCTAATTTTGAATGAGCTTTGGACTTTGAATTTTAGGTAAATGTAGTGGAAGTGCTAAGTATTGAAAATCACTGAACTTACACAAACATACAAACAGCAATGAGTCCCACAGTGAGCTGCTAACATTTCTCAGGCTTGACTTGTGGGATAAAGTGAAAGATATCTCTTACTCAAAAAAAAAAAAAAAAAGGATAATTAGATTTTCCCAGCTGTTAAAGCATTGACTCCAGAATTTTGAATTGAATTAAAATAGGATGCCTCCTAAGAACTGACTCTGCAAGAGTCATTCTTATTTCACCTATCCCTAACACTCTAAGAAAATGTGCAGTGTCTGGCCCAATGTTCTCACAGATTTCTGTGGGAACAGGACAGATTCTCCCAGCTATTTTTTATACTTCTCAGCTTTTACTGGAGATTCTGATAATACTTTTGACTTGAAAGTACCCAGGTCCTTTAGGTCTTACACGTAAGTTTTGTTTTCCACAGGTATTTCCAGGGGCTTTGACTGAAGATGAAATTTTCGCAGCTTTTGTTTTTATGATTCCAAGAATACATAGAAGATATGCACATCACACACAGGCACTTAACTCACATTTGGAAAAAAACTACTGCAAGCCTATAGGCCATATATCAGACAACAATAATTAATTTCCCTGTTTTAGTAATGTTATTCCTCCAAAGTATGCTGAGATACTTCTGGCAGCCTACTCTGAAGTAGCATCTGCATTTCAAGGGTTCTTTAAAATCAAGTATTTTGTACTAGTACCCTTTCTCCTCTGTTGACTGCCTCTATAGTTAAATTAGAATACCATTCTATCAACTTCCCACCTCAAGACTAGCATTTCCTAAACACATGAAAGCTATCACTTTCCTTTTCTTACAGAAAATTTTCTCTGTGCTTTTGTGAATTTGGCCTACTTTATATTGTTTCTCTAATAATATGTGCTTTAGCTCTTCTGTGTCTTATACTTTTTTTGCAATATTAAAGTTGTCCCACAGAAGACAATATCCCCTTGAAGTATTGTAATGATCCATTAGATGGTAATTTGACTTGTTAGGGCATCATCGTTTTCTAACACAGAAGTGCTGAGCTTCATTCCTGGCCCGAGAGAGATTCCTTTCAATTTATCTCTGCCAATAGTCAGTTCCAGATTGTCAGAAACACTCTGTGATATAAAAGTTTAAAAGAAAATGAATTGAACTTCATAGGCTATATCTGACCTCAAAAACTGTACCGGTATTTTGTTTGGTGTCTTTGGCTGAGAGATGTTGAAATTTCAAACACTAAATGTTTCATCCTCCTAACTTTTTGGCTTTACAGAATTTAAGCTGCCCATCATTTGTCGTTTCAAAACTTTCTGTCTTATCATATCTCATTCCTGTCAAATCAAAGTATGAATTATAGAGCTGAGTTTGCTTTGTATAAAATAATTTCTTGTTTACAAGAAAACCCACTATTTGGAATAATAAAATTTCTACTAGAAATCTGTGTAATTTTTAAACTGACAGGAATTAAAATCTGAAATCATATAATCAATATCCCATGGAACTCTAGGAGTCTTTAAATTAAGATGAAGAACCTTTCTACAAGAATTGTTATAACTCCACTGGATGATATCTATGCTCATATACTGCAAGAAAAAATTATAATGTAAAGCTGCATATAAGAAGTAGAGGAGAAATCTGTCACCTTTACAATTCAAAAGATTAGGTTAAGTGACCAAAATTTCTAACCTGGGACTTGCTGTCTTTTTTTAACCTGGGACTTGCTGTCTTTTTTTAACCTGGTCTTCAGCCTTTCTTTTGGTGAAAGTTGAAAAAGGGAGTGCAGAAGAGATTTTTTATATCATGCAAGGAAACTTTACTTGGAGTGAATACTGGCTGCTGATAAGACTGGTTATAACACCGCTTTGCAGCAAAAGTGAATAATTACAATGCTGACATATCATTACTGAAAGTATAGGATAAGTTAGAAGGAATATTTTAAATTCATTCAGCTTCTTCCACTATTGATTTTAAACATGTTACTTTATTTAGTTGCATAAATCTATTTTAATCTTGCCTGACTTCCTTAAGTATATATTTTTTAAGTTTTTTTCCTTCAGAAGGCATCCCATTTTTTCCTTTCCCTTCCCTTCCCTTCCCTTCCCTTCCCTTCCCTTCCC
>JAUBOD010001033.1:1578043-1591535 GCA_032353885.1 Nothura maculosa | reverse complement strand
TACTTCAAGGGAGGCAGTGAGGAGGATGGGGTTGGCCTCTATTCACTAGTGGACAGTGATAGGACGAGAGGAAATGGTTTCAAACTGAAGCATCGGAAGTTCCACAGGAATTTCAGGAAGCATTTCTTGACTGTGAGGGTGACAGAGCACTGGAACGGGCTGTCCAGAGAGGTTGTGGAGTCTCCTTCTTTGGAGTTCCTTAAAACTCACTTGGATGCAGCCCTATGCCATGTGCTCTCAGTGTCCCTACATGTGCAGGGGGATTGGATTAGATGACCTCTAAGGTCCCTTCCAACCTTAAGCATTCTATGATTCTATGATTCTACGTTGAACTTTTTTTCTCAGTGCAAAGTGGTCAGAAAAGCTAATACTTTTTCTACTTCTTTATAAGAAAGTGTATTAGTGTATGTTGACCCCCATTTTCAGTACAAGTTTGACTTGCCGCCACATTATTCTGATTTTGTGTTAACAAAGCTCCATTAAAATCCTATGCTTACATAGTGTACATAGTGTACTGCATTACATTTTGCTTGCAAGAAAAGAGCTCATATCTTAGCAAAAGTGTATTGGATGCTGGCAAAGCTTTCTTGGTGAGAGGATCCTACCTCTGCAATTCTCTGTTTTGAAAAGGCAAAAAAATCACAGTTTTACAGCTTTATTACACACTATAAAAAGGTGGGAATCATCAAAATCTCTGTTTCTGCATGAGGTTATTGCATTAGAATGAATTTTCATGTATTAACCCATTTTAACTGCTCATGTAATTAAAGATTCAGAGGACTCTAAGGTTCTCTACTAAATGTTGAATCATCTCCTGGCAAATCTGTTAATATATGTCAAGGGGCATTCCTGCAGACTCAAGTCAGATGTGTAAGTGATACATGGCATTTCCGCACCAGATTACCATTTTATTCTTCCCAGATTCTCACAGGGACAGCAACTCACATCCTGGCGAGTTACTAGTGCAACTATAGAAGCTTACTGCCTCGAAAAAACTAATATTTTCCTTCCTTCCCCATCTCTACTATTTGCATGTGCAGCCATCACAGCCTTTAGCCAATTCAGGCATCTTCCACATAGTAATTCAATTCAGCTCATGAATTCTGTCAGGAAATAAGCAGAAAAGAAAAGCAAGCAACTTTCTGTGGTTACAAGTGGAATGAGTTTATCAAGACTTCTCTTCCACAGACTCTGATGCACATTTGGTCTCAAGACATATGCTACAGCTACAGCTACAAAAAAATGAGGTGGGATTGCACAGTTAGGAGACAAGGTTGAGAATAGAAGGAAGGAGCTGAGGAGACAAGGAACAGTAGGGGAGAAAGAAGATGGAGATTCCTCATCCTCTTGCAGCAATACAGAGCAGATTGATTCTATCAGTGGGTCATTAAGCCTTGTTCAGCAACAAACTTTTTTGGATGGCTGTGTTTTCCCTTGTCTGTTTTTAATATAGGATCAATCTTGTTCTGTAACTACACAGGTAAGACTATTTAAGTTCCTGTTTCCCAATTTTTATAACCTTTGCCTAGCAACAGAAGGAAATCTATATTTGAGTTTATTTGCTAATTCCAAACAATGCTATTTAACGACAAATATCTTCATTGCCTCCAAAATTAACGGCATTTGTTTTCATGAAAATTAAATTTTACTTCAATTGTGCTACTGGGTGTAGAGTGGTAATCTGCAGTAACAAATCCAAAGAAACTGAGACAGTTAGAAGAAGCCTTCATCAAACTTATTAATTACAAAAAAAAAACCTTCTTAAACCTCTTCTGCCTCTGCAACCTAAGCATGCTTCCCTTTTCTATGGGAGATTGATTTTGTTCATTTTACTTTGGAGTCTAAAAGTTACATAGAGAAAAATAGTTCTTCTTTTACTAACTTGTAGACTCTTGCTTTAGCTTCTATTTTGATCACTTTATATGTATTTGTAGGTAGAGACCTCCCACTAGAGCTAATAAACCCTTAATCTTGATCCTAGTGGCCTATCAGAAGTTCTGGCTCAAACTGAAGTGCTCAGTTGTCCTGTGCTACTATCACAATAATTCTGTGGGGATAATTTTGAAAAGGTCTTTTTTTTTGGTAGAGAATGATCACTGTCACTCAAGTGAGAATGACTTGAGAGGAGTTAGCTTGAGCGTGCAAAACTTTAGTTAATGTCCCTGTGAAGATAAGCAAAGAGCTTAGACAAGAGGCCAATCTTGTGATTGTTCTAAATTGAATCAGCTTCTGTGGACCTCAAAGATGCATTGAAATAGCCATTGATCACCAGATCTCTTCACTAACATATCATAATCTAGACCTCTGTCAAACTCTGAGGAAACTTATCTTTCTGAATACCTTTAATTCTTAGGCAGTTTGATGAAGTTCCTAAATGATGCTAACTCTAACTGTGACTTTTCTGATGGGAAACTTTCCTTCCATGAAGAGAGCGCTTATATTACCAACTCATTTTACATGTACAAGAAAGATATCAAACTTCGAAAAATGTCAGTATCTCTTGAAATGAATTAGATATGGACAGAGTAAATAAGTTTATTGGAGCCAAGTGAGTACTGAATTTTCAATCAATCAATCAAACAAAATTCATAAATTTAGGGTGTGAATTATTTTGCAAACTCCTTTGAATAAACAAAGGAGTATGAGTCCTGAATATTTCCTGTACTTAACAGCCTCTGTTCTATCAATTCATTTTGCCACATTAAGTTGAAGGATAAAACCTATGTACAATAAGTACTGAGAATTAAGCAGTTCACAATTTGTGATTTTACTTGATTTGATTATGGGGTTAGAAAGGCACACCCATAGGAATCATTTGAAAATATATTTTTATACTCTGACATATGTATGGATATCTGATAAAAATATAAGCTATGCCTGCCTGACTAGGGATCATTCTTCAAATTTCAAGAGTTGAGTCCAAATCTAGTTTTCTAGCTTATGAAAGGAACTGATACATGTTGGTGTCAGATTTCAAATCTGAAGAACATTTCTAGCATTAAGGATCTAGGGGTAAATAGAAAATTGGTGTGTGTCTCATACAAAAGATAATAAAAGAATGGAACAAGATACAAGGAATGAGAATAAAGGAAAGACTATAAATGAGTTCAAAAGATGTCTAGGATACAATTGTTTCTCAACAAGGAAGAGATTGATGGATATGATGAAAAAGTGAAGAGTTGAATTGTGGGAATAAGATAAACCTAGAAAAAAAGTACACATGCTGAGCTGCTTGACCACTTTATATTTCAAAAGTGACTCATGTTCACTAACCTGTGATAGAATTCTTTATCAGTTTGATTTTATCTTACTGCAGGGTGCACTGTGGCAGACTTTTGCCAGAGCTGCCCATTGCTTCAATGAAAACTGTTAGCTAGAAAGTGCAATGCTGTCTTTAATTATTTCCCTTGAAATGGTGCCCTATTGTGTGTATTGGACGTTATTTTTAAATAATACCCAAGGCTTTCAGAAACCCACATGAGGCCAAGTTTAGCTGAAGCAGTGCTAGGTTTTTGTATGCTATTTTAGGGGAATATTTTTCTTTTTTCTTTTTTTTTTCTTTCTTTTCTTTCAGTATTCTTAATGATGCATAAGCTACATCAAGAGAGAAATTCGACAAACATAAATACAGAACACTAACTTGGTACCACTATACATTTGTTTTTTCTTTTTATGTCCAGCTATACCTACTCAGATCTTGAATTAAGTGAATGAATGAATGTCTGAACAGGGGAAGGTCAAAGTACTTTTCATTTGCACTTTTCTATTGACAATAAAGTCCCAAAGTTTGTGAATCTTCTGAATCTGTTCAGTTTGGCTATCATAACAGCTCAGTTTTCTAAATAGAACTTCTAAATATTTTGTGAATTTTGTTTAGAAACAGAGGGGAAAGTGTTTCTCTCAGGTTGGACTCTGCACTGTGGCTCTGATCCAGCAAAGCATTTAAGATTAGTTTATCTTTAAGTACAATGCTATTGAAGTATGAGACTAACACTTAAATTTAAGTTAATGTTGGAGTGCTTTGCTGGATCTCAGCCAGAGTACCCTTTACCTTATAGGTCTGAACTCTTCATTCAAACTGGTCTAAGGCAAGATATATAGAGATATGTGAATATATATCCTTTATAATAATGGAGTTAAATGCAGTATTATTCTCAGGTTGACTTTATATTTCCATCTACTAAAAGACTTTCTCTTGCTTCTTAAAACTCTTACCAGTTACACTGAAAGTTAGGACATTACAATTCCAAATCAATCTGACCTAGTCTGTCACTCTCCTTTCCTTTTTTGATCATCCTGAATTTTATAATTCAGGAGATTCAGACCAGACTGGTGTTCAGTATGAAGATAATTTGCTAACACACTTTTAAATCTCTGCCATGTTCTGCTAACAAAGACCAATGTGATACACAACAGTTTCAACACTTATCCAGTGCAGGTATTTATTTTAAATGAAAGTACATTTCACCATTTGAGCTAGCATGAGCCATTTGGGTCTAAGTGAATGTCAAGTGCTTCAGGCAGCTACAGTTAAACGAATACTTCTGGTACCTCAATTAACTTATTTAAATCTCACCTGAATAGTAAGGTGTACTGCTCTCCATGCAATATGTACATATCCTGAGCATTTTCAGAACAAAACGACATAATCCATAACAGAAACACATGAGTTCTGGTTTGTATAGAACTGAATTAAGGACACTCAAATAACCACTACCTGTGGAGGCATATTATTGACTTGATGTGATATTTAGCATGGGGAATACTCATAACTCTAGGCATGAGAAATCAAATTTAATTAAATTAAATAAACTGAAACTGAAAACTGCTCACAGTTTGCTCAAGGATAATTGTTATCTTTCTCTTATTTTCTAATATGAGATGAAAAGAACAGTGTATTATGTCCATCAGACACAGTAAAATGGAAAAGTGAAATGAATTTATCACTTCATATAACATTTTGTTGGCTATATCACAGAATTTTTAAAGGTAATTTCAAATCATTTTGAAATTTAGATTGGCTGTAAATGCAGATTCAATTGAAAGGTGGTTGCTGTCCTCACATTTTTTTTTTTCTCCTTAAGTGTACTTGTAAAATGTAAGTTCATATTCTTTTATCTAAATATCAACCAATCAGCTTGGCTATCTACATAGACTAATGCTGCATTCCAATTATTATTTACTTGATTATAAAGCCTGGTTTGATGGGATACAATCACTTTTCTGTTCTCAATTGCCCACTGAATGATGACATTACTCAGAATTCCATTTAGATGATGCATATGACCTAATTTGTTTGTCTTCTGCCATGGCAATAGCTGAACTGAAATGTCAAAGCAAACTTAGTAAACAAAATCTCTTTTATATAACTGAAATTATGCTCTGAGAAGCTCAGTAACATTAGCTATGGAAACTGCTTTACTTCTTTCATTTACATGATACAGATACACAGATCATACAGATGGTTATTCACATAGGCATTTTATATAATGACATTTCAGAATTTTGTATTTTAAATAAGGAGGAATGAAAATGCACAACAATAACCACAGCAAAAGATACTGTTAGATCCTCAGCACAGTTATTTTATTTTGATTTCTACAATAATATATGTTTTTTTCAAAGTTAGAGCAAAGTTTTCAATTAAGCAAATATTTCTCCCTCTGCTTATTCAACTGCTGATCATACTTGTTTTGTTTCTTCTATGCACTTTTTAAAATCTTCATAAAACCTCTAAGTCAAGTGAGTTTCATATTAATATTAGGATAGTGCAAGTGGAAATAACAATAAGCTTTTATCTCACAAATGACCATAAAAGTTTATTATTATTTTTTATACTATGTATCTTGATTATGGATCACACATATATCAGTTAGCTTTAAACTCTACATTTTGTTAGTAGTGTAGTTTTGACAACATGGAGCTGCCTAGGAAACACCTGCTCATTTCTGCTTATGAAGTCTAGATAGCTATCACTGAGCTTACTTGTTGTAGATACTTTTTTTTCCAATGTTTGAAGTATCTAGTTAAAAGTAGACAAATAATAATTGCATACTCTTCTCTGATATCTTGACTGCCATAAAGATTTGCATAAAATTATCTTCTGGAAGGATAGACTTAGTCCTCTAGTTTGTCTTGAATACCTAGAACTGTTTTTCCAAAGAGAAATATTTCAAAGTTCTAATACATTCAGTTTTGGCATCATGGCAAAAAAAAAATTGATACGTAGTAATGCAATGCTGGTAACTACATTTTTTTTTTAGCCTCAGTATCAAACTCAGCTAACTCTAAATTAAAACTATTCTAAGTAATTTTTTTTTGACATAGTGCTAATTATGACATTTTTATATGAGGGAGAAGTAAAAGTAAATACTACTGTCAGCAGCAATTCACCTTAACTCAAATCACTTAAAATTGCCACTTGACAACTTTTCTGTTCTTTTGATTTTAGTCAGATTCACTTGTGCTGAACAACATAATGTTCTTTTCATTCTCTTTCCATCTTAAAACCAAGTTCTTTTTATATTCCATATCTTCTTCTAAATTATGGATTAAACTGAGATTTCTCAGTCTACAGAAGGGATAGAAATTTGTTTCAAGACTGAAATAAAAGTAAAGAGGAAGAAAGAGTGAGTATAGGCTACTGTATTTATACCTCTCATCTGGCTGTATCTTCTAGTTCTGGTCATCATTCCAGATAAATAACTTTCAGTTATGATCAGTAGGCTGAACTCATAAATCATACAGAGTTATTATGTATATGTGCACATACACATATGAAATAATACTGGTTATCTTCAGAAAGCCACCAAGAAGAATTTTGAAACTTTCAAAGCATGATAAAATCCAAGAAGTGCATCTCACTTAAACTGTAATATGCCATTTAAAGATGCACATTAATCTTATAATTGGTGCACCTGTATTCTTTTAGTATGTTTTTCATTATTTCTTACTCTCTTTTACTCTTAGTTAAATTTGAAAAAAAGTGTATTAGTTTTAATATCTCAATAAGCCTTGGGAAGCTGTTAATAAATGGCTTACAATAGTCAAGCCATGTCATCAACACTATTTACTGCAACCTGATGTTCTTGTGCAATATACAAATCACTGTGCTTCACAAGCATATAACAATATTAACAATCTGACTTTCTTCCTACATTTTTTTTTCTTATTCTGAGTTACCAATTGTAACATTCATTCAGATATTCAGTAGCACCCTGGCTGTATGAAAGAGTTAAATATTTACAATAAGGAACTTCATCTCTAAATAAAGCCATGAAAGAAACAATAATAAATCAGTTATCTTTTGTCTGTTGACAACAAATTTTAGCTGGATTGTCAATGACTTTAACAATAACCTCCTAAATATTTGGAGTTCATCTAGCAGCAGTTTGAGTCATTCATTTCATATTTAAAATTTAAAAGAATAGGATATTGGGAGGGCAAGGAAACATTTTTCATTATTGTAATACTTCTATAGAAATATACTTAGAAATTTTTCTATTACCTATTTTTTGATAAATACATAGTATGTGACAAGTTAATCATGATGAGACCATTGATCAATCATGACAGTATGAGATTAATACACTGAAGTTAATTATAAATCAGATTGGTTACAGTATAGACATTTTTTAGTTAGCAGTATAGCAGAGGCAAGAAAATAGCATATTTGAAGCCCAGAATCTTGGAATGGCTACTTCCAGTGAACAACATGCTAAATCTAGATAAACATGGATAGCAAAAGGTGAAAGAGGTAGATTTATAGCATGAAAATATATTGCTTTGATAGTTTACTTCTGGGTCAATTCCGTTATCGCACAGGAACAAGCTGAAAGGTGATAGAATAAGGATACTATTTTTATTACAGAATTTGTACTCTTTTAATATGCAGACATTCTAGTTAGTGTCATAAAAATGTGAAATGCTATATTAGTTTTGCCAGATAGGTTTTGAAAAAATATTTCTATTCATTTTTAGAGAGCAAATTGTAAGCCTTGGACAAGTAATTACTTCTATTCCTAAAGTAGATCCTACTGCAGGTTGCTTTATTTATTATCAGATTGCCCACACCTTACATTGCACAGTCAATGGTTGGACATATCCTCTCTAGTTTAACTTAATGATTTTGCTTCTGTGTTTGCTGACAAAGTCATTGTGTTTTTTATCAAGAAAAAAGAAAAAAAAAAGCTATATTGATTGTATGAGTTTTGCCTGAAGCCTAATGAGACAGATGCTTAGACAAAATTGTAGACTCATTAGTGAAAAATTGGAAGTTAAAAAAAACACTTTGTTCCTCTGTCATACATCAAATTCAAGTAACACTGTTTTGCGAGAGAAGTTAGATAGGTTCCAGACTAAAATTATTATGCATGTGCATAGTCACATATACACAAAATTGCACATATGCACTCTTTAAAAAAATCAAAAAAAAACCCCATGATATTCTAAACATTACTTTATATAACACAATGAGAAAGCTGTTCTTTTTACTAAGTAGTATGTACTTCAAGCTAATAAAGGATATTTTTCAGAGATTTTGGTAATTTTCTAGGAATACTAGGGCACCTAATGGATATTTATATCCATTAAATCTAGCATTTAGGTCCGCTTTTTATTGGATTTCTCACATTACTTCCATAATGCTTGTGTAAATTAAGAATGAACTATCAAGATTTCATATATATATCAGAAAGGGGAATACGTAACATTTTTACAAAAAAAAAGACACTTTAATATTATAATGTGATATTTACCAAGCTTGAATTCAATACTAGAAGTTATCAGAGATAGATTTAGCAAATCCTATCAGTTAAGATTCATTGTTGCTGTGTATAAAAGGTCCAGTCATGTCTAATTTAATTTCAATATTGTTTAAGTGAGGAAGGATATGGTCACACAAAGCCTCTAGACTGTGCTTCTATATGCAGTATTGTTATTTCTCTTTCGCAGCACGCAAACAGGATTATAGATCTGGAAAAATGGAGGAAGGAGCACATTACATCAAGTTCTATCTCAAAGGTCTAAAGGCTATGTTCTGTTTAAGTAAATTTTTGTATAATTCTACTTCTGATGGTGTTATAATTACTTTAATTTAAATTCCTGAGTAGTAAATGTAGTTTTGCAAATATAGTAAATTATATTAAGGAAATACCAGGATTAATTTACTGACTTTTGCTGTTGCAAAGTGACCTGCAACACCCCCAAATCGGTTATTACACAGCAGAATGATAAGCACAGCTGAACTAAATGAAAACCAGTCTCATCTTAAATGAGAGCTTTCCTCTCATTTAATTTCATTGTGTTATCCTTCTCTTTAATAAAGTAAGTACTGCAAATATAAGATCTGATTTGTAGTAAATAATGATTTTTTTTTGTGTGTGTAAATATTTACTTAGCAAGTTGTTAAAATGTATTTCACATTTAAGAATCTTTTATATCTTTGACAGATTTCAACCTCCTTTATGATGTTCTGGTATATTATTTCTGTGTTTATATGTATGAAAATTTTGAAAAGGCAAATTTATTAAAAGAAAAATGGAAAAAAAAAGTAAAACAAATTAGAAAGCCAAATACATACATAAACTTCCATAATGGACCCTACTTGAAGCCCAAATATATACTTAGATTTCCATAATGGACCTTAGTTTTCAATTACACTATCAGAAAAAAAAAGGAAGTATCTCTTGAATCTATTCTAATTCTTGACATGAATGCTTTGCACCTGACAGATTGGAAAGACAATTTTTTTTTTCCCTCAAATCAATCTATTGCTTGAATTTGTATTGCTCGGGATAGATTTGTATGCATAGGCTTGATATTGAAATCTATTGTTGGCAGTGTTTCTCTTCTGTAAGAAATGTAGGATTATATCATAGCCAAAGTGTTTGCTGCAACTGAATATGAGGTTCATGAATGTCCTTGTAGGATCAGTTGCACAATTTGCGTGTATTGCAATATACCAAAGCTTTCAGACAGATAAGCTTTACAGTAGTGTAAGTGTAACTGAGTCATCTTGTACTTTAACAAATTGATGAAGGGGAACAGGGCTTTCTTTTTATATCCCTGAAAGAAGTGAACATTGAATAGCTGTGGCTACTATATATCTCTTAAGCAAGTAAATGGAGTAACCCAACTGAAAGACTAAACATCTATAGCAAGGCAGTGTGAAAAATGCTTCTGTTGAAGAAGAAGAAAAAAAAAAAAGAGCTCAGGTTGCTTTGTGAAGGCAATAATACCAGACTTACAATCACAATTTTTCTTGTTCATTCTGAGATACATAATTTCATTTTATATCATAGTCCAAAAGAAAATGTTTCTTTTGAAAGAAAATGTTGAAATGTTGAAAAGAAAAATGTGTGCTTGTTTTATTTTGTTCACTTCTGTCCTGTAGACTTTAAATTTGGGAAGATGACCCTTCCTGTAGTAAGCCACAATAATGACTTATCACCCCCAGAATGGGGGGACTCCATTAACTACTATGTAAACATACTAAGTTCTAAAGCTTTTCCTTGGTTCACTCTTACTTCTAACTACTAAAGGAAGAGAAAAGAATGGATAAATTATCTTCAGATAATTGGAAGCTAATTAAATAATGGAGAACTACAATATTTTGAAAAATAGCATTTTAATATCAACTTCAAAAATGTAAGTATTTGTAAAATGATTTCCTTTATAAATCCTCTATTTCTTGTTTTGGCCAGAGCAGATCTTGGTATAAGCTATAGCAGCCTTTTTGATTAATGCTTTCATACTCTGGTTTTTCTGAGACAGCTATGTAGGTTCTATTTAGCTATTTGTCATCCTGCAGTTGGTGCAGACCCCATAACTATGATCTGACATTATGCATAGGCAAAACTATTCCTCAGCTTCCAGATCTTACACAAACTACTGAATTTTGCAGCCAGGTTTTGAAGATGTTTTCAAAATCAGATACTGAAAAATAGAGGGAGCCAAGATCCATAATTGAAAAATAATGACCGAAGCATTCATCTGTGAAGTGAATATGTTTTTTCAAGCAGTTACACACATTTTTTACAATGAGAAGCGTATGAGAGAGGTTAGTTTGGAAAACCTGCACATCCGCTCAGATAAACAGATCTTCTTCAGGACAACATGAGCAATTTAAACTGGATAAAATACATGAAAAGATGAGGGAGATGAGGAAAATTAGGAATATACTAACTGTTGTGGTACAGTAACAATAAGATATAATGAACCATACGACACTTTCTATTATCAATCCTACCCTTTAATTGTGCTAAGCACTTTCTCAAAAGAGCAGAACAATTAAATATAATGTACTTTTGATAGTGAATTCTTAATGTCTTAAATGTGTAGTCACACTCATCACACTCCACTTACGTGAATGAAGCAGAAATTAGTGGTATGTATCCCCAATCTACAACAGTAATTATTTTTTTCCTTATCTGTATCTGTCTCTTTTTTATACATGAGGAAGTTCGGGTTGTGATATTAGGGTGACAAAGTTCCATGCCTTGAAAATGAGCAACCCAAAGAAGTCAAAAAGAAGCTTTAAAGTTTAGAAGGAAGTCAGTTATGCAAGTGAAAACAAAATGCCATACCTGCTATGTCTATAAAATGAGCTATTTCCTGCTGTCAATAAGTTCCTGTTGGATTCCTTTTCTATATGAGTCTTCGTGTCAGCATTCACTTATTTTGTCCATCATTTATTACTATCAGCACAGGCAGCTAAACTAGAATCTAGCAACTAGCATGTGGGAAATATACTATCTCTTGGATGAAAGCTCTCCCTGTTACTTTTAACAATGCCGATTGTTCTACATATCCATTGTTCCACAGTGGTCTTTGCTAGCAATATTCCCAGCTGCAGTGAGAAAGGGTTTTGAATAAATATTGAACAGAAAGGGTTTTGAATAAATATTGAACAGACTTTGACAGTGCTTACATAAATATATATATATACATATATATATGTGTATATATATATACATATATATACATATACAATTCCTCTTTAGTTTTAAATTATGAGCAACATAAAATGTTCTAACGTTCTTTGCTTACAGTGTCTAAATTAGAGGTCTACTCACTAACTCATACCGCCTTATTTTATTAGCTGAGTGAAAGTATCTAAGCCCAGACTTGAAAACTGAGAGAGGCTCGCACTAGTTGTACATATATTGCAGATACATTGGTGATATGAGTTCCAGCCACCCTAACAAAAACAATATTTTAATTTTAAAGTTATCTATATGGCTATATGTCCTACTGTGACAGCTTCTTCTGGCACAGACTGTCCTCTCTTCATCTTTCAATCTTCAAAAGTGTTGGGCATGAAGAAACTTTCTGATGCATGGAGAGGTCACTGAGTCATCACTCATCTTGTTCTCCAAACAAACTGCTACTGTTATAGATAGAAAAAAAGCTGAAATCTGTAGCATGGAGACTACTTCAGGATCTCTGTATTCTCTGCCCTTAAATCACATGCACCAGAAGCTAAAAAGTAC
The DNA here is from genome assembly GCA_032353885.1 of Nothura maculosa. Lineage (NCBI taxonomy): Eukaryota > Metazoa > Chordata > Aves > Tinamiformes > Tinamidae > Nothura > Nothura maculosa. The sequence goes on along the minus strand of JAUBOD010001033.1, from coordinate 1,579,044 downwards.
AAAAATTTCTCAGTTCTATTTCTTGACATTGGGAGTTTCTGCAGCTATCCCAGATAGGGGACTGCCAATGCATAGCTAGCAAAATGGAGGTAATGTGTCCTCTGTACCTTCTCAGAGGTAGTCCTGAAAGACAGACCAGCACTCGATGGTGGGATCATATTGCTCCTCAATTATATATACTTATTTGAGAAATATTGGAATCTTAAATGAAAGTCATCCTAGGGTAGCAGTCAAAATATTTTATGGAAGCATCTAGCTTGCATTTACACTGTGATTTTCTCTTTTGAGGAGCCTGCTTCTTCCCATTGACACTGCAGAGCATAATATTGCCCTTATTAATAACTAGGATCCAATATAATGATTGCATTTATAGTTGCATATTTGTGTAGTTGTCTACACAAAGAAAAAATAACTTCACTGACTTAATAGGCTAATGAGTATTGCTATTAATGGAGAATATCTATTCCACTCAAGTTTTCAGTGCATTTTCAGGCATTGATGTAGTTCATGGTAGACATGAATATATATTTTTAATATATTTTTAAACATATAGCAGTCTTTCCAGTGTTTCCATCAGCTTATACAGACCAGAAAATTTTACAATGTATTATTTTCCAAAAAAAAAAGTATATTAGATTTTAGGTTATACCTATATTAGCTTTTCTACAAGATTCATGTGCGAAAAAATATGATTTATATATATTAGTATATATTATATATATATATATATTATATATTAGTATATTTTATATATATTAGTATATATTAGTATTAGATTTATATATTAGTGTCTATAAATACCTCAAGGGAGGCAGTGAGGAGGATGGGGTTGGCCTCTATTCAGTAGTGGACAACGATGAGGAGAGGTGGGCTGCTAGACCTCGTCCTAACAAATAGTGAGGGCCTCGTTGGAGACGTGAAGGTGGGGGCAGCCTTGGCTGCAGTGATCACGAGCTGGTGGAGTTCAGGATCCAACGAGGAGGAGGCAGGGCAGTAAGTAG
>JAUBOD010001033.1:1562781-1576419 GCA_032353885.1 Nothura maculosa | reverse complement strand
AGGGGGGTTGGACTAGATGACCTCTGAGGTCCCTTCCAACCCTAAGCATTCTATGATTCTATGATTCTATGAATTAATGTTGTGTTATGTTGTGATGTTACATAGTTACAGCATAGGTTTTGTACTATTCAACTCTTCCCGGAGTAGTATGGTCTATGAATCATCGACCTGTAATCCTGCACTTGAAATCTATTTCCCTGTACCTGAATCTTCCTGGATAATAGAAATATCAATCTCACAGTGCAAGGATTTAGAAAAATTAAATTATTTCCCAGAATGATAAAACGCCAAGAAAGAGCTAGGAATTGAACTTAACTGCCAGATAAATTATATTATAGCTTCAGTTATTAGGCTATATACAATATAATTGTGGCTAAAATTTGTTAGCTGGGAGATTGGAGGATTTTTTTTTTCAGGTTTTGAGATGATATAACTAAACGAAGTTATAATCACCTCATTTTTTTCTGTCCTCATTGTAGAACATGAGACTGTTTGCATGGGATGGAAGCTGAAGATAAAATAAGTGCAGTGTCTGTTAGAGAATAAGCTTTTTTATCTTTCAGTCTCAAAGTTTTAGGGTACCTTGACATTCTGTTTTCTCTTATTGTGTTTTCTTCTAACTGACAAATTCTATCACTTCTTATGCATCTCCCAATTACAAGTGTTATAAACCACTAAAAATTGAATTGCCTCACACTAAGTTGACTGTGTTGTCTTACTAAAATTTTTCATTTTTCTGCCTTTGTTTATATAGTCTTTAAGAATCACTAGCTTGATCATAATAGTAGTTTAACTTTCTATGCAGTATGATTTGTTCCCAATTCCTTCCTTTCCCTGGCCTTCCTAAACTCTAGAACTTTGTCATCATATGAAAAAATGTCTCATTTTTTTCAATATTGCTCAGACATTGGTTCAGCACCTAAGACTCAACAGAGAAGTATGAAAGAAAGCAAACTTTTTTTAGGGTGACCTTTTTTATTTCATGACAGAGATCAAGTAAGGTTGACATCACACCCACTGAAAGAACTGGTAAGTCTTCCTTTCTGTACAATTAATTACGGGTTTATGCACAGACAGTGCTTGGTTTCAGAATAGGATTTAAAAGAAAGCATTATATTTTGTTTTCCATGATTTATTTGCCTAACTACTTTTTTTTTCTCTACATTAACATTTGTGGTTTTTTTTTTTTTAAAAAAAAAAGACCTCTCTAATTCTCTTAGTAAAAGAACAAGAAGCTGATTACTTTTCCGAGTAGATTATTTTTCCGAGTTTGTTAATAAAATCAAATAGATCTGATCTTAAGGAATCCTATCATCTCAAAAATTACTTTTGTTTGAAAAGGTTATGCTTGCTATTGTTACAACTTATAAGGAGTATAATATATTTTTGTATTGGAAAGAGACTAGAGGATAACTTAATTATTTTTTCGTGTATTCTATGCATTTCATAGTATTATAGTCAGTTTAGGTTTCCTGTGAAATGTCAGTTAGTCATATTTCCTTGCTCATCTTACTCTTTCATACTGGAAGGACTATTATTTTAGTTGGGAATTATTACTGTAAAAATCACAAAAACAGAAAATTAACTAGCACATATAATATAAAAAGTATATGTATATATATATATATATATTAGCTGAGAGATTTTTACAGTACAGAGCAGTTCTTAAGTATGAAAATTTCCAGAATTTTTGGTAATATTTTATTTTTCCTTTTTCCTATATTCATTAATATTTTTCCAGACTCTTATTATTTAAAGTTACTCTTCCTCTGAAGCAATGTTTCCCAAAAGATTCAATATTTCCTACATACAGAGAAGCTACATAAGAGAATATATATATAAGCATATATATATATTCCTATTAGAAATCATGACACAGATTCTTATACAATCTATAAATTTTTATATTTAATGTAAAAGTTTGCAGTAGTTTAATGCACAGGTACTCCAACAAAATCAGGGCATTCTCATATACATAAAATTATAAATGGAAATATTTTCAAAAGCTGATCCTATTATTGTAGCATAGTAGAATGATCTTCTAAATGTCATTCTCAGTACAAAGGTTCCATGTATTTAAAACCCCCTATTACTATATGACAATGTAGCTAAATCCCAAAAGTTTTAATAAGCAAAAATGCTTGCATCTTTCAATCATAGTGATTAAAGAGAATGCTCTTGCCATCCTTTTTCTCAACGAAGAGTGTTTCCAGTCTTCTTTATATATTTTATTTTTTAAAAATATCATTAGAATCCAAACGATTTATCTCTTCTATGTTGAGAGAGTGGCTGTAGCCTCATATATAAGGTCTTTACCTATGATCTTCCAATTTGCCAGATGATTACATATGTAAAAGAATCCTTCTTCTGTAGACGAGAAAGAACAATCCAAGCAAGAAAAAGATGGAAAGTCTTTCAAGAAAGAGTTCAAGTCTTCCTGCAAAAGTACCTAAATTATGGAAAGAATCTATGTATGTATGAATGTATGTATGTATGTATGTGTGTGTGAATGTATGTATGTATCTATCTACCCATCTATCACACTATACTGCAGGAAAGGAATCAAGAATTTATTTGACAGGAAAAGAGAAAGAATAAAAGTCCTACTGTGAAATACAAGGTAGTAGTTCTTCAGAGACAGGAGACAGAAGCTGAGATGAACTTATCGTGATTAGACCAAATCTGTTTCATTTTGGGCAAATGATAAAATTTGAATTTTACTTGCTTATTATCACATTCAATATGATTTTTGAATTAATTTATGTTTTTTTATGCAAATATTGAAGACGTCTGTGTTAAGAGCAGTACCTTAAAACACTTAGAACTAGGCTTATGCATTTCTGCCAGAATGATCTTTTAGAATTAAACAGTACTGTTGATGCTGTGGATACTGTTGATGCTGAAAATTAAGTTAAACAAAAGTGTTTATCACGGATCCAAATTGTTGTTTTTGCTTAAAACTTCCTTTTCTGTTTAGATATAGTCTATAATGGAATAGGAGTTTGGAGGTGCTAAGCATTTAAAGAAGGTTGTAGGATTTAGATTTTCACATTCAAACAAATGCACAGTAAGTGCACAATTCATGCATAATTTATGCATCGTACTGGTGAGTTTACTTCATTTTTATTTACTTTATGTGAATTATTCATAGAAAGCACTATAAATTCTCACTTTTAAACACCATACAATGTAACTTTTCAAATGACATCAGCACCTATAAAAGTACAGAATACTGAAGACAGTATCTAACTATGCTTATCTTAGACATATGTAAGAAAAAACAAGAGAAAGAGTTTTTAAGTTTTCCATAGGAAAATATGACACAAGATTATGAAATAAAGGCAATAGTCTTAGAAATTCTAATATTTCTGAAATGAAATTTCCATTTAGATCTAAATGCTTTATAAATATCAATAGACTGGAGCACTCAAGTGGAATCAAATAACACAGGGTGAATGAGGCAAGGACAAAGCTAAGGTCATTTATGAATACTGAACATACATCCCTCTTTTTCTCTTCAGCTGTAAGTACAGTTGGTCTGATTAACTATTTAAACTATTAATTTCAAAACAGTACAAATAAAGTATAATGGAAGTTTTTAGCTCGTTTTCACTAACTTTGTAGAAGGCTCTGTGGCAGTCGTAGTTGTTTGGTATTAGTTGCTTGGTAGTTGCTTGTAGTAGTTGCTTGTAGTTGTTTATAGTTGCTTGTAATTGCTTGGCAGCTGTTTGGCATTAGACATGTACAAGAGAAGTACAAATTTATATGTCATGTTTTTGTTGTTTTTGTTGATGAAATGGTTATGTTTTTAAAGGTAATCTCTTTGTTTTTTTTCCATTAAAAATGTAATCCAAACTGTCAGTCAACTATCTTGTGGACCTTCTCCCTTATTTAGAAAATGCTATAAACAATTTTATTCTGACTCTAAAGAATCAAGAGAGATGTGTTTTGTAAAAGGAAATTTTGACATCTGAGGAAATACTGACAGTAACTTTAAACACATTGAATGAAAATACTTCCTTATTTACTTCAGGAGTGAAAAAGATGTGAGAGTAAAAAACATTCTTTACTTGAATCTCTAATAGGTCCCACGTACTGGCACTCAACAATGTTCCTGCTTCATATTGTAGTTGAGCTTTCTAGTTTGTTTCTTTCCCATGTAAACTTGTTTAATTATACATTTTTAGAAATACAATTATTTGCTTCATTCAGAGAAAGTTTGCTTCATTCAGAGAAAGTTTCATGATGTAATGTTTTTGTAATCATGCTTCATAGTGGTTAAAACACCAGATAATGCTTTGAAGAGCAATATTAAACTCACTGTCCAAGATAAAACATTAGGAAATCACCAACTCTTTCTATCCCAGAGACATATAATTATGCAAAGAAAAAGAATATTTATATGTATTAATAAAACTAATTTCAGCATTTTTAACTTTTCCGTATTTAAATATATTTTAAATGATTTATCTCTTCTGATTTCACTAATTTCACTTATTAAAAAAATAAGTACAAACAATCTTAAAATGGTTACAGAATTTCTTTGTCATTGGGCAGGGTAATAAATCTTATAGGCTAACATATATGAACCTTTGGTTCATATTAACAAAACTGAGTATACAGCCTAGATCTCCTAATGAATTATATTTCTTACCTTATGCTGGTAAGTATGTTATATGAAACTTGAGTTACACTCAAGCAATATTTTAAGTACTTGGGAATTGTGAGTTAAGCAAATTCAAGATAAGGCCACAACACTGTTCACATAGGAAACTATAGTACTTATTTTTATTATTATTTGTGTACAAGCTTGCAAAAGAAAGTATCTTTTCATTTAGTCATAGATTAGTCACACAGGATTTTTCACAATAATTCTCCTATTCATTACAGTAATATATGAAAGTAATAAAATATATCTTTAATAGAATGTCCACCCATTTACAGTTACAGAAATGTTGTCATTTTTTGATTTTTGCTTTCTCTGTTTTATGTTTAAACATGTTACAGTATACAGAATCTTTTCTCCAGGGACTTTCATTTTTTCTAATTGACTTATAAAAATCTGTTGATTTTTGTCTCATCCCTTTGAGATTTGAGGTATATTAGGGATAAAGAAGTCTGATAAGCAGTTCAGAATTTATGTTATTCCTGGACACAAGAGGGTTAATGGCAGAAATGCTTAAATATGTGGTTTAAGTGCTCTGTAGATTTTCAGGGAAAATAAAATAACAACAAACAGAGCATAATTATGAAGCCCATCTGCTGTATTTTCAGCAATTTTGATAATTTTCTCAAGTTTGAAGATTTGAGCTAGTTAAAAGCAATGGCAGCATCATCTATACTATTCTCTTTAAAACTTTTAAAACAAAAATGCTAGCAAATGTCATACAGAACCATTTTCTAAATGTGAAATTCAGCAAATTAAACTTACAATTGCTAGTAAAACTTCAATTATATCTTAATTCTAATAGTTTTTATTCTACATATTTAGCATAGATCTACTGGGGGATAAAGAGAATTTGGAGGTATAAAGAGAAGTTGTCAAAACATTTTAGGTGATCAGGAATTATGTTCACAGATGTATTCATTTCCTCCTACCAGAAGGCAGCTTATGGCTAATAAACAGCTTCATTTGTTTGAACAGCCCAACTATCTAAATGCGCAGAAAGATCACATAACAGCCACCTCCTCAAAAATCAAAGTATTTTTCTCCCTGGATCATAGACACACCCGTATAGCATCTTGTAGTGCTTTTTGCTGAACAGAATATAAACACATACTGAGTTTTCAGTGCTTTATAAGATACAGTAGGAGGATAAAAATATTTCAAAATGAGACACTTTATTTTCCTGAGAATTGTCCTGATAAAAAAAGGAAATATCAATTTGAAAGAAGGATAAGGTGTCTCCTTTTCTACTCCTTTTTACATTCTACTTTTTGTTTTTCTTCAAATTGTATCAACAGACAATATATTGTATACACAATATTTTATAAAGGAATGTCTAGGAAGTGAGCACAGTAAGTACTATCCATTATGTAGCCTACAGGAGACAAAGCGATGGTTTGTGGCTGTTCTAACTGTTATACTACTTATTCAGATCTGGAAAGAAAGATCGTATCTGCTCTTAATCCAATTGATGATACCAGTGAAGAGAATTACTCAGTGGCTCTCAAACTATCTTCTTTGAGTAGCAGAAATGCAGCACACGGTGTCCTGGTAATTATCCAAGAGTAGTATCAAAGATGTGACAGGGCCTAGTCATTGCACTAAAAAGAAACGAAGGTCTCAGCATTCTCAGTGATCTGCATTATTAAAAGATATATCCTTGTAGAGTCCAATTGCTCTCAGTTGTTTTATGAGGAATTTTTTTTTATCTCTTCAGCACATTGGCAAGCTTGTCTTTTAGCCTTCTAGTATATATGCTGGAACAAAATCACCATATAATAGTGTAGTTGTAGACTAACAGTGTAAGTAGAATAATATATGAAATATTTTAGACTGATATAGAATCTTAGAATCATTACAGTTGGTAAAGATCTTCTAGCTCATTGAGTCCAACCATAAGCTCCTCAACACCATGCCTATTAAACAATGACCCTAAGGGCCTCATTAACATGTTCTTGAAGACTGACTAGGACAGTGACTTCACCAATTCCCTCGGCAGCCTTTTCCAATGCTTGACTCTCTCCATGAAGGATTTTTTCCTAACATCTAAACTGAACCTCTCTTGTTGCAGCTTGAGGCTATTTCCTCTTATCTTGTTTTGGGTAGTTATTCTGGAGAAGAGATCTATCCCTATGCCCTACAATCTTCTTTCAAGTAATTGTAGAGAGTGATAAGGCCATTCCTGAGTCTCCTCTTCTCCAGAGTAAATAATCCCAGCTCCTTCAGCTGCTCCTCATAAGGTTTGTGCTCCAGCCCCTTCATGAGCTTTGTTGCCATTCTTTGGACATACTGTGATACCTTTATGTCTTTTTTGTAGTGAGGGGGCCAAAACTGAACATAGTATTCGAGATGTGGTCTATCTGAGACAAAGCATTATTTATCTGATGTCACTTTTTTGTTTCATGGCCAATGTTAAAATATTATCAAATATAATTTGCTTTAAAATTATTTGCAAAACATTTGGAAAAAAACGCTCAGATATTGTATATTTTATGATTATTAAGAATTTATGGACTCATAAATTCATAAATGAAGCAATGTGTCCTCATGGCCAAAAAGACCAATGAGATCCTAATTTGCATCAGGAGGACTGTTGCCAGCAGGGCAAGGGAGGGGATCCTGCTCCTATACTCACCTCTGATGAGGTCATACCTGGAGTACTGTGTGCCATTCTAGGCTCCCCAGGATAACAGGGATGTGGAGCTTCTGGAGAGGGTCCAGCAGAGGGCAACAAAGATGATTAAGTGATTGGAACATCTATCATATTAGGAGAGATTGAGTTGGGCCTGTTTAGTTTGGAGAAAACAAGACTGAGTGGGGATCAGATCAGTAAGTGTAAGTACCTGAGAGATGAATGTAGGGAGGAAGGGACCAAACTCTTCTCCGTGGTGGCAAGTGTTAGGACAAGGGGCAATGAGTACAAATTGAGACATAGGAAGTTCCATCTACACGTGAGGAGGAACTTCTTCACTGAGGGTGATAGAGCACTAAAATAGGCTGCCCAGGGAGACTGTGGAGTCTCCTTCACTGGAGGTCTTCCAAACTCATTTGAATTCAACCCTGTGCCACATGCTCTGGGTGTCCCTTTAGCAGAAGCATTGGGCTAGATGATCACTGGAGGATGACTAGAGTTATCCGCCTCTGAGGTCCAGCCACTCCTCCCTCACTGAGAAAGCGCTCTAGATTATCTACATTATATATTTATTCACTGCAGCTTCAAATGAAAGCAAGAAATCTTTTCACCAATAAATAATAATACTAAGTGTGGCTACAGTCACTCAAGCTCCACATAAATGTAAGAGAAAGGTATAAAAGTTACAGAGGAAATGGAGGTGGAGGAAAGATTCCATTGTAACTCATGAGTCAGTCAATGGGCTGAACCCCTTTCCTCCCTTCAGGTCAGGATGCCTCCTGAGGAGATTCAGAAGTGCGAGGGAAGATTCCATCATAACTTCTTGGATCAGTTGATGGGCTTTCCTCTTCTGAGGTTGTGACACTACCTAAGGAGACTCCTTGAGCCTGGAAGACCTCTCCCATCTTCTGGGATGAGTGATGATTGCACTTTTGTACATCAGAGAAAGCTAAAAAGACTGCTGTAGTAGAGAATTTCCTGGGCTAATATCTGAAACCTGCTTTGTAAATGTTGCATTTGAATACATCATGCTATTCATAAACTGTTCTTGTTTGGAAGGCAGTCGGACCTATGGTCAATAAACTGTTTGTGAATCTGACACTGCCAAAGTAAAGCCTGTAGTTGATCATACTATTCGTAAACATAATTTACGTCTAGGTATGCAATTGGACCTACAGTCGGCAGACTTCGTATATCCGATACTGACAATATTAGATACATCCTTCCTCCCTCACCCGCACCACTTTAAAACTGGAACAGACAGCAAAGATGAATAAACCCTATGATTCTTTTACATTTTTATTAACCAGCTTGTCTCTAACTTTTCAAGAAACAATTTCATGAATGCAGCTATATATCCTCTGTGCAGCATGCAAGGGATCCTCAAATCCCCAAAATATAGAATTTTCCACTGTCAATTCAGAACGTACTAAATGTACTAAATGTGCTAAAATGTACTGTTTTGTAGCATCTCTACTGTGACTTGTAATGTGCTTCTGTGCTTTTGAATTCAAGTGTGAGTATATAGATATCTGTAGGCATGCCAGGTGTGCATCTATATTACAATAGGTGTGTATCGAGGAAGTTCTGCTAGATTGTGAGCTTAGGTCATGGTCTGACAATGATTAGGTGCTAAACATAGGTAGCTAGTGATGCTGTGGTACTTGAGGATACTGAAAGTGACATGTATGCTGAGATGAAGAAGATTTAGAAAAGACCCATATCTTTTAGACAAGTAATTGATAAGTAAACCAGATACAACATCTAAAATGATTTAAATACTTACTTTCTCTGGCCTCTAACTGTCCTCTAAAAAACGGAGAATGGTTCATAAACAATGACACTAGCAGGTCTATTGCAATTATGGGAATTAATGTGTACCTACCTAAATCTAAGACATTAAATCCGTTAATTTAATGAATCAGTTGAATTCACCCTTGATTTTGCAATGAGTGTCATAGGTTATATGGAGGATTCACTAGGCCCTGCAGGACTCTCTAAAGCCATGAAGTACTCTTCCCTGAGTGGTAAACACAAGAGGAGGTCATTTTTGCTCACACTGATGTGTTTAGCTATATTTCTGAAAGATCTTTCACAACCAGTTAAAGAAATTCTCCTGTAATAAAGCAAACTACTGCAATGGAGGTTAGATATACTTAGCAGTTGCATAAGAAAGATGAGGAATTATTTTCAGGAAAGGAAAACAATATACTCTTTTTTAGAAACCAGAACCTTGTTTAGGTATCTAAGAAGACAGGAGAAATGTGAAGGGAATGTTTATGATACTGATAACTATCTTTTTTTACAACTACCTGGTACTCACCTTCTGTTCTATATCATATGATTATAGAAAAATGCTATCAAGGCAGACGTCTGTGACGTGATCAGCACAGTTGTTATCCTAAAGCTTTTTTGTTTGTTTGTTTACTTCTGAAAAAAATATCCCCAAAGTGCACCCGAAACCTCTGACATGTTTGAGAGACTTAGTCTTATGCCTCACATAAACAAAGTATATGATGTCATACTTCAAAGTTCATCTCCTTGGTTAGGTTGCAGACTATGTAATCATTTCTTCTGTATTCAAAAAACACTTCCAAAGTCCTTCCAAATATTCCAAGATTTTAAAAAGGAATTGCCGTGATTTCACTTTCTGTAACATTAAATTCGAAAGATAAATTCAGGTAATAAAATATGGTTGCAGCAGATTGATAATGAATAAATTGCTTTCCTCAAGCAATCTTTAAAGGATTATTTTTCTTTTTGCCATCTTTGTGCAATGAAATAACTCCCTTTTCTTCAACTCAAGTAAATTCACCTTTTCAGGAAGATTAGCTCATTCTCAGTTTTTTTTACTGAGCTTTTACGTTTTTAACAACCTGTTTTTCTAGGAAAATAAGACATGTGCAGACCTGTGACACAAGCACATAAGCTGCCTGCTCCCTCCTCAAACCATAACAACACGTGTACTCATTGATTAATTGAAGCATCATTAGAGAGGGATGCTCTCTTAAAGCTCTACCTATTAAACTCCTAGATGTGTCTAGGAATATTCTGGCATATTTAGGCTCGTCTGATGAGACAGACCACCATCCATGGTCTCTTCAACATGCATCACTATGCCTGAATTTTCTTTCTCCAGGGCTAAGGGGAAACTTTTGTGACTTTTCCCTCATCTTTCTTTGACCTCTCCTTGAACTCACATTCCAATTGCTAAGCTGTTTTGCCATGTCATGTATGCCAATTTTAAAGAATTTTATCTGTGACTAAGGAAGTCACAGATGCAAGTACGCACTTGTACACAATAGGGGAGCAATTGGTTCCACTTGAAAATCACTGAACATAAACATGACACAATGAAAAACTTCTACCATTTTATTTCTAGTCCTAAGAAACAAAGAGAGACTATGGCTCAGTTTGGAATTTGAGGTAGAGCTGGTAGGAGACAAACATTTTAATTAGATATTTTTGCCTATTCTTTTAGAAAGTTTGCTATGAAAATTACTGAGAAAAGTGGTAAAAATACAATCCCTTTAAGCCATTTGTGAGGCCTTCTAAAAAAATAGCAGTGAGATATGTTCTTTAGGTAATACCTAATACCATTTGTAAATGACTTCTGTTGGAACTGTTCATAAATAAAATGGGTAGAGTTCAGAATAAAAATGATAAAATTGACATTTTTTTCTTACTGAACTTGCCAGTTGGAGGGAAGAATCCCTTCGTGGGTTATCTCTAATAATGAGAATATAGAGGCAACGGTTAATGAGGATGAATGCACTGGGAGATTTTTGGAGGTTTTTAGTGCCAATAGATAATCTGCAGTCTTCCTTAAGTGCGAAGAGAAAGGTTTTCAGATCAATAGGGAAAAAAAGACTTGAAAACGTGGCACACTCTTTCTTGTATAAGTTCTCAGATGACCATGCTGGGGAAAAGAAAACTGGCACAATAGATAATAAAAAATACATACAACCTGAAGAGGGCAGGCATTTATTCTTTACAATAATCAGAAAGTATGGGCAAGAAATTTCCAACAATAAAATTAAATATAGAGCTACTGAAAAATCAAATAATGGCTTAGAGCTTATGGCAGTGACCCTATTTCTTTTATAATAACATTTAGAAGCTACTGTGTGCTTAAATTTGATAAATGATTCTTTGTACATTGCAAAGTTTCATCATTCACATGCAGGAGCCCAAAGGGACAATAGTCGTGGGAGTGCTACAATTTTTATACAGCATTAATCTCAAACATGAGATGAAGTTAGGATTTAAATCATCTCTAGTAATATAAAGCTTTCAAGGGATCTGAGTTTTATTCCCCTGGGTTTTTCTCCTTTGTCACAAATTATGTAAAGCCAGAACTTCAAAGAGTTAAACAACCTTGGAGTAAAGAGTTCCTCTGAATTCCCAAAGAGCTTTGAGTGGATTTTGTTATATGAAAAACTGTCATGAGAGGAAATGCAGAAAGCTTAAATGAAAGAAACTAACAGGACTTAAGGTTGGAAGACTACAGTTATGAAAATGGGAGGACATAACTGTAATTTTCAACATTTGTCTAAAATATTTTTTCCATCTATATCAAATTCTTCTATTCTGAATCAAAATTTTCTATCCTGAAGCATTCTCCTCTCTGGTAAAATAGGGTATGTAAAATATATATATATATATATATGTATACAGATTGGTATGACTTTGTTAAAAATGATGCACTGTATTATTAACAGTATTAACTTTTAACATGTATGTGCAGCAGTTAAATATTGGGTTTTATTCTTCAATTAAATGTGTCTTTTTGATATTTAAATATGAGATCCTGGGTGGTGATCTACCTTGCAAAATATGGTTGTCATCATTTTATTCCTAACACTTTAGTTTTTTACATATCTCAGTATAAATTTGGTCCAGACTGGGAAATGTCAGCTTTTCTGTAAGCAAAATAAGACTGTGTTCCTATTATCACATTCAGTTTAACATGAAGTTAATCAAAATGTTAGACTGTTTTAAATACCTCCCTTCTCCAAATTCTCTCTTAAAAGAAAAAAAAAAACACTCAAATAAATTAAATTTGAAAATTGTTGGTTATGCTTTAGAATAGAAAGTCAAGGATTTTATTTTATTTTGTTGCTATTGTTTTGGGGGAGAAGGAGAAAGAAGAATAACGTTTTATTTTTTAATGAACTAACTGTACTCAATTAAAAAATGAAAATCTTCACAGAGTTTTGTTGAGCATTATTAACTAGGTAAAAATTATTAGAAACCTGTATGTGACTATGGAATAAAAATAATATTTTATTGATTGATTAGCAAAAGTTATCTAAAAAGTTTACTAATTGCTCTCTGACTGCCCATTATTCACATAGTAGCAATTCAGTAATGACTCTTTTCATTTACTTACAGATATTAATCAGTTATAATGGATTTGCTGGATTCCTGAATTTGTCTAAGTGCAGGTAATTATAGCTCTGTACTCAACTCCGGACATTAAATGCTGTGTCACTTAATTCACTTTTCAGGATTCATGATTCAATCAGGTCACACTCATTTTTAGACAAAAATGATTTTTTTCTTGACATAAGGAGATAAAGTCTTAGAGAATTCCTACCTCCCTGTTCCTAGCCACTCGTTCATCATTTGGACCACTCTAGCTAAATATAATCTTCAAGACCATTTGAACTAATCACCTAAAAATAGGTCAAGGAGTATTTAAGAATTTTTTAATGAATAGTGAGTCTGTGAAACTTGTTAAAGTTTGTGGCGTATGCTAGCATTATAGGCCAATACAGAATACAACTCATTACAGTAGCTTAGAAGCTTAGGAAAAAAAATGCATATCTTTTAATTCGTGCACCCTTCCCCCTGACCAAAAAAAAAAAAAAATTAAAAAAAAAGTGTGCTGATGGCTGATGTTGAATAGAAAGGAAACAAAACACAGCCAAGTGATTCCAGTATAGGAATCAAGCAGTATATGATGTGCTAACCCATGTATACAAATTAGATTAGTAGTGAGATATGTGGTCCATATATTAATACTACAATGGCAGATGCTTATGAATTTAGATTTGTCCCTTTCGCAGACATGGGAGCTCACACATGGTGATGAACTTGGGATCTTTATCCCAAAAGGTGGTTTCAAGCAATCTGGGCTGGCAATGTCTTTCTGCTTTCTGTAGATGTCTTGCACTGCTGGGAAGTCTGTCTCCTGGAAAGCTGGCCATAAGAAACAAACTAACAAAAACCAAACAAAAACCAAACAAATGTACAAACCAACACACACACACACACACACACACACACACACACACACACACACACACACACACACACACACAAACACACACACACA